>CAMTDV010000012.1:4145608-4148108 GCA_947069175.1 Scalesia atractyloides | reverse complement strand
TTTGTTTTTTAATTTAGCCGGTCCCCATGGCTTAAAAGAAAGAAAAGGGGGCCCAAGGGGCCCAATATAAATTGGGACGGGAAGGGGCCAAAGGGGCCTGGGTTTTTGGGGGACCCCCCATTGAAACTGGGAAAGGGGTGCCCCCAAAAAAAACCAAAGGGGTTTTTCCGACCCCTACTCAAAAAATTTGTGGCAGTGGGGCCCGGGTTTCGCGAGCCCCTCCACAATCTCTTTTTAAATTTTTTTTTGGGAAAACCTTAATTGTTAAATTTTGGGGGCCCCTTTTTAACTTTTGGAATGGAAATTTAATCAAATCCCTTTTAGAAAAAGGTTTAAAAATTTAAATTCCCCCAGTTTGGTGTTTTAATCCAGTTCCCCAACCCCTTTAAAAAACTTGAAAACAGCCCCCTTTAATTTTTTTTAAATTAAAAAGGATTAAAAAAAAGGATAAATTTTTTTAAAAATTGAAAATTTCTTCTTTTTTTAATTTTTTCCTAAAATTCCAAAACTATGATAAAAATTCTATTTTTCCCAAAAATTGAAACAAACCCCCCCAGCAAAAAAACCATTAATGTTTTAAAAGCTTGTATTTAAAATTTAAAAAACCTTTAAACACAAATTTAATTTTCAAAAAAATTTAAAAAAAACAAAAAAACAAAGGTTTAATTTTTCTTTTTTTTTTTGATAGGTTAAATTTCAAAGAGGGTTTTCAGTGTTTAAAAAATTTTTTGAAAATTTTTAAATTTACCTTTCCACAGGGGAATTTTATAAAATTCCCTAACCCCTTTTTGTATTATTTTATTTAACACCCAAAACGGCCAATCTATGAAAAAATAAAAAAAAAAATAACGAAAAATTCCGAACAAATTTGTTTAATAAAGGGGGGGTTTTTAAATAAAAAATTTCCGTTTTTCATACCCAACAATCATAAACAACATATTTTAACTCTATTTTAAAACAAAAAAAAAAGGGAAGCCCCAAAATAAAAAACTTTTTTTTAATCGAAGATTAAATTTTCCTTTGCTTTTAAATGCTGCCCCATCTTCTTTCCCACCCCAATGAGGGGAAAACACAGGTGCGGCCCGGGGAAAGTAAATAAAGAAAAAAATTTGGTTGGTAAAAATGGCTGTTTTTGAGAATTTTTGGGAAAGAATTTTCCACAAAAGGTTTTAAAAGGGAACCAAAAGTTTTTTGAAAACTAAAAAAAAAAACCCTTAAAAAGGGTCTTAAACAGGATTAATAAACAAAAAACTTTTAGAGATTTTAACAGGAAAAACGGGGGAAAGATTAAGTGAGGTCCCCAATTGGGGCCCATAAATCCACAAATACAATACCTTAAACCCTCACTGTTTCCCTCTAGTTTCCCAAACCCCGGTTTTAATTGAAAAAACGTAAACTGTTTGTTTAAAAAAACCCTTGGGGGTTAAACTAACCCCAAAAAAATAAATCCCCGTTTTTTTGCTTGAATGTCCAGGTTTTAATTTGGTTTGGATTATGTCTTTCCAAATTCAAAATTTCATTTTAAGAGAAAAAAAGCCTTTTGTTTTTTCTTGGCCGGTGCAAAAACCCTTTGACTGAAAATTAAATCACTGACCCTTGAAAGCAAAAAATTATAAAAAATTAATAAAAAACTCTTTTTAAATAAGAGGAAGAAATTTTTAATTAGTCCAGAACCCACAGGGCTTAAGAAAGAAAGGGACCGGGGTCTAATAAAAATTTGGGGACAAAAAGATTTCGGATTACTCACTTCCCGGGACGGGGTCAATGGGCGAAAAAAAAGGGGCCCAAAGGCCTATTGGTGACCTCCATTGCACAAAGGAGGGGGCCCAAAACCAAGGTGGGCCCAAAAGGGGTCGAGCCAAAGCAAAAATTTTGGGGCAGGGGGGGCTTGCGTTCGCCACCCCGCCAATCTCAAGTAAATGTCTCTTTTTGAAACCCAAATTAAAACTAAAAATTGTGAAAAGGCCCGGGCAATATTAAAAACAAACTTGTGGTAGCAGTGTCAGGTGAATTCAAACCCAAACATCATCCAGCCACAACCAAGCCTCATAAAAAACCCAATACTTTCCCCCAACCCACTAAACCCAAGGGAGGACGGGCCCGGATCCCAAGCCAAACCCAAAAAATCCCAAAAAACACCCAAAAATTTAAAAAAAAACAATTACAAAAAAACCACTAGATCCGACCCCCATCTTAGCGGGTTTTCCCATTTTGATTCCACAACAACGGCTACAAAAGCCGCAAACCGTGTTAGGGGGAAACTATGTTACAATCACGAAAATTTTTGGGCATAAAAAAACTCATCTTTTTTTGTATTTTTTTAATTAACTCAAATGGGCAATAACAGGGGAGAAATAAAATTCATATCGTTTTCCCATAAAACCCTTTGATTTATAACAAAAAAACCCCCCACCGCAGGGGAAAAAAAAATCGGGGAAAAAGGGGTTTAAACCCCAAAAAGCTCATAAATTTTTTATTAAATTGAAATTAAAACTTCAAA
>CAMTDV010000012.1:3000000-3475508 GCA_947069175.1 Scalesia atractyloides | reverse complement strand
CTAACATCTGATAAATGAAAGGAAGGGGAAAATTTTTTTTCCCTTGTGGCACATTGAGTTTGCGATAATCAATGCAAACTCCCCAAAACCCGGTGACAGTACGAGTGGGAATCAATTTGTTTTCTCATGTCACCACTGTCATCCCTCCTTTCTTTGGAACCACCTGCACAGGACTAACCCAAGGCGAATCAGAAATCGGGTATATCAGACCTGCATCAAGCAATTTGATGACCTCTTTCTTCACAACATCTTGCATGTTCGGATTTAAACGCCTCTGATGCTGCACTACGGGTTTGAAGTCCTCCTCCATCAAGATCTTGTGGGTACAAAAAGATGGATTGATCCCTTTTATATCCATGATCTTCCAAGCTATCGCCTTTTTATGCTGCTTCAAAACCTCAAGTAATCTACCCTTCTCTTCTTCTGACAACCTAGCAGAGATGATGACGGGTAGTTGAGTCGCACCCTCTAAGAAAGCATACTCCAAGTGATCTGGAAGTTCCTTAAGCTCAAGTGAGGGTGGATCCTCAACCGAAGGGCATGCTTTAGGCTCAGCAACGCGATCCACCACTTCAAAAACCTCAGTACGTGGGGGAGCCACATGACCTATCAGACAGGTCATATCTTCAGCAGACTGGACCATAGCAGGCGAACCAAAAGTCTCTCCTCCAATAAGCTGTGTGTCCACAACTTCCTCCTAAAACGTGCTATGAAGATGATCACTCACATATGTGTCAATAGTCTCGATAAAGTAGAGTGTATCATCATGACTCTGTGGATGCTGCATGGATTTCCCTATATCAAAGGTCACTTCTTCATCGTCTACCCTAAGAGTAAGTCTGCAGGTGCTGACATCGATCAACGCTCGAGCAGTGGCAAGGAATGGCCTACCTAAGATGAGAGGAACAGTTTTGTCCTCATCCATGTCCAGGATCACAAATCAACAGGAAAGATAAACTTGTCGATCTTCACTAGCATATTCTCAACTATACCTCGAGGGTACTTCACTGAACGATCGGCTAGCTGAATGCTCATCCGAGTGGGTTTTGGCTCTCCCAAGTCCAGCTTAGCAAAACCCGAATAAGGCATGAGGTTTATGTTGGCTCCAAGATCAGCTAGTGCATTGCTGACCGACAAACTACCAATCAAGCATGGGATAGTAAAACTCCCGGGATCACTCATTTTCTGTGGTATCTTGTTCTGAAGAACTGCTGAACACTCCTCGTTCAAGGTCACATGCGAAAGCTCCTCAAGTTTCTTTTTGTTAGATAGAATATCTTTCAGAAACTTGGCGTACTTAGGCATTTGAGCAAGTGCCTCGACGAACGGTAGGTTTATATGAAGTTGCTTGAAAAGCTCAAGGAATTTACCGTAGTGTTCTTCCATTCTTTGCTTCTTCAACCTCCCCGGATATGGAACGGGAGGGACATACTCTCTCACTGGCTCCTTGGGACGTGCTGTACTTGCGGGGTCTCGCCTCAGTTGCACCTCTCCCGGAGACTCAGTCTCAATCTCCTCATCAACCTCATCATCAATCGGCTTTGGTGAAGCAGCCGAAGTGATGGGCTCAGCGGTCTTGCCGCTTCTCAACGTGATGGCCTTCGCAGTAGCATTCGGATTAGGCTCCGTATTGCTTGGAAGGCCCCCCTGTTGTCTCTCAGACAACATCTTGGCAATCTGGCCAACTTGGTTCTCTATGGTCTGCATGGAAGCCTTTTGGCTTCTCAACTCACTCTCGTGCCTCATGAAACGACCGTCATACTCCTTGAAGCGCTTTTCATTTTTGATTCTTTGAGAATTTTGACCAGCTAAGAGTTGACTAAACATTTCCTGAACACTAGGTTCATTAGTGGAAGGCATCTGCTGAGGCCGAGGTGCACCGTATCCTCCAAGCGCTGGGGGGCGTGGAGCGAACCTGGGTGGATGCTGATTTGACGCTTCAGACTTCCAACTGAAATTTGGGTGATTCTTCCACCCTGGATTGTAAGTATTGCTGTAGGGATTATGCTGAGGACGGTACTGGTTTCCCATAAAATCTACATGCTCGTGCGACACCTCTCCAGCCGGAAAATCGCCTACATGATATGCTCCCCCACTCGAGGAACCACTCGAGTGGATCTCCATCACTCGATCAAACTTTGAAGATAAGGCATCCATTCGTGCTGTGATGGCGGTGAAGTCATTCACGTGATGAACTCCCTGTCTAGAACTCTTCCCTCGCGATGGCTGCTGTGTCCGATTCTTCAAGGCGCATTTCTCTAAGATCTCAAATGCCTCGTTGGCATTTTTCGTGCCTATGTCTCCGCCTGAATATGTATTGACCATCATCTGCCCTTGACCATCCAAACCATGGTAGAAGATCTGACATTGTTGCCACTTGGGCAACCCGTGGTGTGGGACCTTTCTCATGAGCTCTTTATACCGCTCCCACGCCTCATAGAGGGGCTCATCATCGTCCTGACGGAAGTTAAGAATCTTGGTTCTTAACCGAACAGTTTTCTATGGGGGAAAATATTTCTGAAGGAACTTCTCAGCTAATTGATACCACGTAGTGATAGATCCAGCTGGAAGTGAAAGAAGCCACTCTTTAGCTCCATCACGTAAAGAGAACGGAAAGAGCCGAAGACGTATTGCATCCGATGATGCATCACGAATGGTGAATGTGGCACAAATCTTCAGAAACCCCGCGATATGGACACTAGGATCCTCGTGATCCTTGCCATAAAACTGAACCGCATTCTGCAGCATCGAAATGGTACCAGATTTGATCTCGAAATTATTATTATTTATTGTGGGTGCATTGATGCTCGCAGGTAAATCCCTCAAGTGAAGGTTTTCCTATGTCGTTTAAGACCCTCGTTTCCTCTCCGTCTGCCATTTCTACGTAAACCTCGTGAAGTGTGTCGTCTCCCAACGCGTATGCCTCAACTGTGGCGGCCACCCTACGGGCCCGCTCCCGCAATCTTTGATGAAAATTGCGCTCCGGTTACGATGAAAGCTCAACAACTTTAGCAACTGGGGTTGAGGACATGCACGACCTGTAAGGAAAAAGAAGGAACACAATGCCCTATGTATAAACAAAGATAAAAATGATTAATTAATTACTTAACATAATTTTTTTTCAATTAATCATGTGAGACAAATAAAAACAACTAGACAAAATTTTGTACACTTTTCACAATGATTTAACAAGTAACTCCAACCATTCTTGAGAAGATCGAGTCCCCGGCAACGGCGCCAAAAACTTGATGTGCGTGAATTAAATATATTTTTATTATTATAATTTCCGTTCACACAGATTAGGTTTTAAAAATAGCTTTTACTTAAAACCAACTACACACACATAGGGCAAGTGTACCCGTCAGGTGGTAGTATAGTTCGCTGGTAAGAACCGGATATCAATCCGTGGACTCGGTGTCTCAATACTAAATTTTCGTTAGTTTTAAACCTTCCAATTGATAAGTTGGTTTTGTTCCTAATTTATCATGCAAAATAATAAACTACTACTAAACTAGAGAATGACAATATCTAAGAAAGGGTTGCCTAAACTAAGTATCCACAAACAAACATGTGACAACTAAGTGGAGGATCAATGGTGATGCAAGCTCTAAGTTAACTAAGTCTCCAATCAAGGTTTCCTAGTTTAATAAACCTTAGGAAAACTAAAATGAAATAATCACTCTAATCACCTAAAAATTATTATTTGAATCTCACTTGCTTAGTTAATGTTAACCTTTAAACAAGAGTTATTTGTTTGTCAAAACTCCTAACTCTACAAGTTTGGGAAGTTACCATGAACAACATAACAATCACCCTATCTTGCTTTCAAGTAAGTAGCACTATCATCATGTTCTTGACAAAAAACCACAAGCATGGTCATGCTAGATAACAATCTTGGCCAAAAATCATCAATCTAACACAAACACAACTATACAATCCAAGTAAACGTTATTATGATTTTTCCAAATCTAAATTTAAGACTTCCTACACATGTTCAAATCATCATTCAAGTCATGTTAACAATTACCATGCCTAGTTTCATGTTATGAATCATGCTAACAAGTTACTAAGATTCAATAATCATAATTTTTACATGGGCTTTCCAACACAACATGTAAATACTTATGACCAAACATTCAAGAACAAGGACTTTAAGCATGTATAAGAACTCCAAGAACAAGATTCAAGCACTACTATGAGGATTAACAAAAACAATCACCACATCAACTTCCATGATTATCACATATTCATAAGCTTCAACTAGTTTCGACAACACCAAATGTTTAGCCTACAAGGCTCATGATAACTAAGACAAACATAAAGTAATATGGATTGTGCATGAATAACAAGTGAAATACTAGTGTTTAAGACAAGGTAATTAGCTAAATGAGTTGGATTATCAAGTGATACAACCTCCTAAAGGCTCCTTCTTCAATCTCCAAGCTTCCAAGATCAGCTTCTTGAGAGAGAAATCCACCCAAATGCTCCAACTCCCCTTCAAATGAGATGAATTCACGTATTTAAGCTACTGGGCATTTGGCACGACCGTGCCACCATTTGGCATGGTCGTGCTTGGTAAGTGTCAGGTCCTTTTTCGAGTGTTGACTTGTTTGCTAGCCATTTTGGGAAAAATCCCGCTCAAACGTTTCTGAGTTGGCACGGTCGTGCTTCCCGGTAAAGTATTCGAAAATGGCTGAAATGTTCCTAGGAATAAGATGATCTAGAGTGGTTTGGCTTGGCACGGTCGTGCCAGTCATCAAATCTTCCTGGTTCGCCTAGAATCTGAGCGTGCTGATGAGAGTGCCGATCAGGGTTGGCCTGGCACGGTCGTGCCAGTGGTTGGCACGGTCGTGCCATATCTGGCAGTTTGCTGGAAAGCTCCGTTTTTGCTCCAATTTGCTCCAAAAGCCTTTGTTTCTTTACCGGGCCAAAGCTCGGACCTGCATTTTCACAAATAACTCAAATGAGTATCTAAATCAATGAAAATACAACAAGTTCTCGCGTAAACGGGGTCTATTTGACGTTTTAAAGATGTATAAATTCTTATACATCAATGAACAATGTAATGCTTGATTTAGTGAAATGAAATGAAATTTTGAATTTTAATTTGTTGTCGTAAAATTAGTGTTATATTGTCTTTGAGCAATCTATTACGTCTCGCCTCGATTTTGTCGCTATCGATTGTGGTGTGACAGTAAATAAGCAAAACATGTAATTCACGCCAACTAAAGAGCATTTGTATTAGCACATATACAAGAGTATGCAACCACATTAATGACAAAGAGATTTGAATCCAAGTACACCTCCTCACAAATCCTAGTTAGTAATAAAGGTAATTGAATGCTGAAGGTACATATCAAACTACCTAACTTATTATTAATAAGGGAGAAAATACAACACTCAAGGATATTATAAACAGATTGGTAGTAGTTCAATATCACAATTCAACCAAGTTTAAAATAAGGTGTAAAACAATGTTTTAAAAACCGGTAAATACCGGCCAATTATACTATCACACCCTAACCGATAACGGAAACATTGAGACGGAACGAACGAGATTGCTTGAGACTTCATAACGCTAATATGTAACAAGTATTTAAATAACAAAATTTCATTTCATGGATAAGATCAAGTACAACGGTTTGATATCAAATACAACATGTTTGAAACGAGATACAAGTACAACAACATTTCTAATACAAAATTTAGATGAGTATATAAGTCATCCTACTCGTTTCCAATGTCATCATCATCAACAATCAACCTGCAATGCATGTTAAAGTATAGTTCAACACACAAGGCATTGGCGAGCATACAGTATGAATAGTAGCATCGTATAAACGTTTTAAACAAATCTTCATGCATAAATGTCTAATCTCGAGGCTAGCATACATTAAACTATCATGCAATTATACAAGTCAACCCAAAGTTTCCCGCTAGCTTAATCTATTCATAGCAATGAAAAGACCGTATGTGTTTAACTTAACATGTCCTCAAGTTTACGGGCGGTGCGTTACTCCTATAGCGCTATATATGTTAAGGGAGGCTTGATCGAAGTTAATGACTAAGCATAAGCATGTGTGATTTCAAGTTTAGCACAAAGAGCGGTATAAAGATTGTTTTTTGATTTATGTATAAGCATGTTTGTGTGATTTTTCATAAAGTACATGTATTGCACCAAAATGTGTAAAAGTAAAACGGGGTCGAGTATACTCACGGTTTTGCAAATCTTCCTTTGTTATTCCTGTGAAGAGTTAGAGAGTTTGGAGGATGAAACATCGAGGTTACCCTACATGGGGTAAACGAAGGTGTGTGAGTATTCGGAGGTTAACGAAGGATTTGGATTCGGAATTAAAATATGCAAAAGTATGTATATGAGAAAGTAATTATCTAGACTTAAACCCTCGTTCTTGACACTATAAGTCCCGTATGGGTTGATGTGATTTCATGGGTCAAGAGACCCATTAGAATGTTACCGAGAGGTTCAAGACTTAGATAATATAACCTATTACCATTACAAGTAACCATGTTGATTATCATCAAGGATTCAGTTATGTGTGTATATATATATATACCGTATAGATTATATAATAATTCTAAGCTAAGTCCATCAAGATTATCATAGATTGTCATATAAGTCAAGCATCGAGGTAGGAGGATAACCATCCTTTAACCTCATTTGTAAGATTCACCAATATACAAATCATCACAAGGATGATTCGGAGGGTCATGAATGAAAGGAAATGTAAAACTTCTCGCTATACTAAGTAGCCAAGCATGCTTTAACTCGGCTGAGCCATTCCCGATATAGAAAGAGTTAACTAAGTGTCGGAGGCTAGACGGGGTTAAGTCAGTTTGGGTTTAGCAAACCACTTGGGATAGGAAGATGAAAACATCAAGTGATGTTGTGGAATGAAGGTAGGTTAGCCAAGGCATCCAAGTATTCACACCTGTACCAAACACAAGTCTTGTCACAAGAATCTTGACAAGCTCGGATGGTTTCATCACTTGTGGGTTAATAACCCTATCAAAAATAGAAAATTTGGAAGGTGATTTACACCTCCGATTTGTATGAATCAATCTTGGCCAAGCTTACTAACCATGGACTTAGTTAGTAGCAAAAGAAGCAAAAGTTTGAATGAGAAAACAAAAGTTTAATGAAAGTTTGTAAAGTCTTCTTCCAAAATAGAAAGTTGAACCTCAAAACGGTGATGTTCCATCTTGGTTTGCCATGGAAAACTTATGAAAACAGTCCTAGAGGTGTTAGAAGAAGAATTGGTGAAGAAAAGATGGAGAAAAGTGAGTTTGAACTCACTTTTGCACTAGTAAGTTTCTGCCTTTTCTTGATTTTCCAACAGATTTGAGAGAATTTTGATGATATAGAAGTGTTTGGATTAGTGAAAAGAGGGTTAGGAAGCTTTTTTATATAGTGGATAGTTAGGGTTTAGGGTTAAATGAGGTTTAGATGTGATTGGGTGTGAAAAGGTGGAGAAAATAGGCCAACCTGCGAGCTGAAAGCATTCTACTGCGGATCGAGGTATCTCGCCACCCGCGAGAGGCAGAGCCTTGTCTCTCGCATCCGCAAGAACCTAATTTAGGCAGATTTTGCAATTTGGTCATTGAGCTTGGTTTTTCTCTCATTTTAAGCTAAAATTTGGTGTTTTGGCATGTTTTTAAGCATATAACATGTATGTAAGTATAATTTGAGTATCGAGAGTGTATGTATGAGTATTTGCACGTATAACAAGTATTGTTTTATATGTAAACATGTATATAACAATCGAATGCATGTAAGACAAGTATGTATTAAGTATGAATTTCATTATGATCAAAGTATCAGATTACAAAGTTGGAAATGAAATACGAATTGATACGAATACAAGTTTCCATTAATAGAAACATGATTACACTTTCTAAATAAGGAAAATACAAAAATGCGAAGCGTTACATATACCGGTATTACTGCTTCCAGATGTAAATCCAGTACGGAACACCCGGTAGATAAGTGAGACGACATAAGGTTTGTACCCGGTAAAATCCGGTATATCAGTTTGAGACGTAATACTAGTACCAGCCCAGGGTTATTTTAGTTTGGGTTATTACTTATTTTTATTATATATGTTACTTATTATACGTAATTTTTATATATTATGATTATTCGTAACTAAAACTTCTTATTTAATATTGTATGAAATGAAAATAGTTATCATCTAGTTGATCAGGATGGCCATAAAAGTGAATTTCCTTTTTTATGCGATCGTGAACTTAACGTATTCAACACTAAAATACACTCAAATGGCTTAAACAAATCGTACACTTCCATTTAAAAGAGCTTGTTGGAAAACTGAATAATTTTCTATTATCTTTTGGATTACTTTTTTTTGATGTTGATGTTGTAATTTATGACATTATAGAGTCAACCCGGTTGAACCGCTCGGTACAACCTGGTTCCACCGGTTGAAACATTTTTTAGCTTAATCGGTTTGATTTAAAAACTGTTTTTTAAAACATTGGTGTAAACTATCATTTATAAAATTTTAATTATTCCCCTATTTAATTCTTTAAACATCTTCTGTAAATAATAAGTAATCGATACATTTTGTTATATCTTGGTAAATTAATCTAGGACCAACAACTATACGTGAACATGACTCGAATATGTTGTGAACTCTAAATAATGTCAGAGTTCTTTTAAGTCACAACAATGTGCTTGATTTGCAATACATCAAACAACTACTCATGAAACTGGTGTTATGAAATTGTTACGTTCATAAGATGAGAGCATAACCGATGGAGCACAATAGTTGCATGTACTCATGACACGTGGCAGGAATAGGTCATGATCATGCCTAATTTGGTGTTATAAGGATTGTGCTGGTTAACAGAGCTTAATAACTTTAAAACGAGAATTACGTTTGTATTAAAACGTTCATAACTTTTCATATGAACATAATATGCACTACAAGAAAACCCGACATTTGTCGCCGCTAAGGGGTCTTCATCGTCGCCGCTATTGGCCGATTTGTCGCCGCTAAAGAGATTGTCGTCACTCATCGTCAACAACCATTACCGGCGACATGTCTTCACTAAAGGGTGACACTATTTTCTTGGTCACTAAAAGGTATATATCATTAGCGGCGACACAAGTCTTTTTTTCACATTTATAATAATCTCTATTTTTAACCAAATACAACCTGCCAATTTTCAGTATTTTGCAATACACAAACAAACTAAATAAAAATATAAATTATATAAACATCCTACATTTACTTAAAAGTTATTCGTTTTCGCATATTAACATCCGAAAATTACTTGAAATGTTAAAAACTACCTCATATCATCATCACTGTCATTGTCTTCGTCATCGTCTTGATCCGCGACATGTTTTCCCTTCAAAGCCGGATAGTGTCAAGTTGATTCATAAATGACGGTGTTTGGAACAACCTAGAAAAAATACCTAAAATAATATATTGAAAACCCAAATTAACATATTAACATACTACCAACATATATACATATATATGTGTGTGTGAAGAAAGAACCATCACGAGCAACATCCAAGAAGGAATTTGTTGAAGCACTTTTGTATGTCCCTAGTGATGTTCGGTTTGCGACCAACGTCGAAAACGTTCCTCCGCCGTGTGACTCGGAGAACGAGAGTCAAGTGACAAGAATATACTAACAACATGGATGCATGGACTATTTTTTAGTAAATGAAAACACGGTCACCTTCGTTTGAATGCTAGAAGTGAGTGTCGTTTGAAATTGTTGACATGACCTTCGTATAGAACGGACATGCAATTGTCGTTTAGAAAGATTGCATGTATCACCTTTGTTTAAGCATTTATCCAAACAACATTGAAACTATCGTTTCGGACACGTCACTGTCATTTGGGAATGTTCCCTGTTAGTATAGATAATCATTCGACTGTCACTTGTAAAATAGAGCTTGAATGAGCTAGAGAGAGTGTCGAGATAGAGTTTTGAAGAGCTCGTATTTGTATAAACTACATGAACTGTTAAACATCGAAACCTTTGTTTTTTGTTCACTCTCTCACTTGGTTATGATTTAACTTGGATTCCCCACTCGTTATACCATTCGAAACAAGAAATCAATCGTGTTCGAGATTTGAAATCTGGATCTATACAACAAGCTCCCATATGCTCGAACATTATACATACCAACTCAAGCTGGTTTTGAATGAATTTCGATTGACAGACTATTTAAACAACCTTATTTGTTTAATTGTATGCGTAATAAGTATGTTTGATTATGACGGGAGTAATTGCTAGTTAATGCTAAGTTTTTATTCATAACTACGAGACCATTACAACCATCGCCTCCTGTCCAACAATACATACAAACTCAAAGTAGTTAATGGCGATCGTCATTATCTTTATTTAACCGTTGTTGAATGAAAACATGCATGACTACCATTTAAAATTAGTAGTTTTTTAACATTTTTCTTACAAATAATGTTTTGTTTTATAGGATTAAAAATAATAAGTATTCTGATTAAGTGGTTTACGTATTTGGCTGGTTAGTAAACACTAAGTTTTAAACGCATTGTTTAGTCTAGGTTCGACCGGCTAGAGATTCTTCCAATCACCTTGAATTCTTAGGAATGATCTGATATGCAAAATTACAGTGGTCATTAGGCTCATCACAAGAAAGAGAGGTCGTGGTTCTTCTCGTAACCACTATCCGACGTAAGAATAACTATCTCTTTAGAGAGAGTGTAAAGTGAGAGTGAAAGTAGAGGGTATGGAATGAATCAGTTGAGAATTAGAAGTCCAACATCTATAGCCGAGACAGTGAGAAGGGATCGATGAGACGTTCCATTCAAAATATCATTTTTGTCTCCTCTATGCTGATCATTAGTGGCAATAGATGAGGGTGTGGATTCGTGGAACGTCATTGGCTAGTCGTCGTTATCAGGTGTCCTTTTGATCTCCTTTGTAATAATCGTTAGTGATAACTGAGGGGGACAATGATATGCGGAATGTGATTGGCCAGACATCGCTATCTGGATGTCCTTTTGGTCTCTTTTGTGATAATCGCTATTGTGTGCTGAGGAGAATAGAGATCCATAGAATGTCATTGGCAAGATGTCGCTCTCCCGATGTCCTTTTGGTCTCCTCGACGTTTCCGACGTGGCCTTTTGTCCACGTGGATCACTTTTCTTTAATAACTTCCAAGTTATAGGCTGAGTCTAGATTTGCCCCACACCCGCAGAGAGTTCGGACCCATATCTCTTCAACTGGGTCGATAGGTTTTTATGATGATGAAAAAATAATAAAGGATAAAGAGTAAAATACTAAATGGTTCATGAGTTTAGGTCATTTTTGTCACTTTATTCCAAAAACTAAACAAAATGTATTTGGGTCATTGATGTTTCATTTTTGTTGCCATTTTCGTTCAGTTGGCAAATTGGGTGATAATTTTATGTTAACTTCCTCCCTTTTTATCGGTTTTTCTCATTTAATTAAAATATATTATGGCATAGAATGACGTTTATACCCTTTATATAAACGTCAAACCAACAAAAAGGGAGAAGTTAACAGAAGATTCTAACTCGGTTTATCAATTGATGAAAATACCAAAAAAAAAAAGAAAAAATGAAATCTCAAAGGATAAAAATATAAAAAAATTTATTTTTAAACTGAAGTGAAAAAGGTAACTTAAATTCAAACACCATTTTAAATTCAAACATCATTTTGGCATTTTACTCAAGCCAAAAAAAAAATATTTAAGGCCTCTTTATCTGGTTATTAAATTAAGTATCCATTTATGGCATATTGTAACCTACAAGATCCATCTCGTGTGTTTGGATAGATTACTCTCATCAATCAATCTTTCTTTCACTCTCTACGACTCGTGACTGTGCAGGTTTTGATTGTACTGTACCATATATTGTTCAAGCTTTTGTAGAATATCAATAGACCTAGCTAGCTACCTTGCATTGGAGTAATATATCTTCTCGTGAATTGTACCAACATATTGTCATGTCTAAGATAACATCTGAAAAGAAATTCAAAATCAAGGGTTAAAATTGTAAGAACAAAGATTAACATTGTTTTAGATGGTTTAACTTGTGTATGTGTAACATTTTAGAGTTTTCTCTAGTGAAAATTGTAAGAACAAAGATTAACATTGTAATTTAAAAGGTTGGGTTTGAGGGTTTAAAAGTGTTTTATAACAATTAGGGTTTAAATGGATAATATGTGATAAGGTTTTATCTTTGTCATCGATTAAAAGAATAGGGTTTCTCTGAAGTTTGACTAGAAGTCTTTTAGACACAAGAGTAAATTTTAAATAGTTATTTTGGATTTTGTGTCTATCAGTTGTTGTACAAACTGATGACATTTCTTTGATATGAGTTACACTTATGAAGTAGCAGTAGTTGTATGTAAATAAAAATAGAAATTAAACTTACAATAGTAATAAACAGATCCATAGTAATAACTTGGAATAACGTGTCAGGATTGAAATAAAACTTCTGCTGATGGTTTAGCATAATATATGATCCAATTAAATTATTGAATTTAGACAACATTTTATTAAGCAGCATCTAAGTACGTAGTTTAAAGGCTGGAAGAATACGAGGAATACTAGAAGTATATGTTACAACCATGTAGTTTGAGTTCCTCATGCATGATTCGTGTACTCAGAATCAGTGACGTACCCAAAAAAATATTTTTAAGAGTTGTGAACGAGGGGTTTAACCATCCTCAGAGATTTTGCTCTATCAAACATGCTAATTTTCTTTTTCAAGTGGTGTTGCCGTCCACCCAACCCTCTACCTAGGTCCGCTCATGCTCAGAATTTGGATTAGTTTGGCCACTAATCAAATATGTTCTTTGCTTATTTACAAAAAAAATGACTAGCAATATAATTATAGTCATCGAAGATGAATGTTGCATTCAAGTTCAAGTGATTAATACTTTTCGTTTCAACGTTGTTTAATTTGGGAAATACAAATTTTTTGAACGATTAACAGAATAAATCTCGAGCATTTTCGGAGCACCCACTAGATCAAACGGAGTACTCCGAGAGTAACCCGAGTCTACCACCAATTCCGAAAAAACCCGATAACTCACCCACCCATAGACACAGCGATGAAATATAAATACATTACTAATTAAGAGCCGTTGTTAATGAATTTTGTTTAAAACAAAACGATAAACAAACTATCAAAACAATAAATTGTCTTTGAATAATTGTAATTAATCATTAATCATTTGAATATATATTAGATTCTGTTACAAAGATCCGTGTTCTGTTCATAGGAAAAAAATCATGTACTCGGATCATGCTCCACAATACAACTAAATATTCTAGTTTTGTAAGTAAATTGTATGAACAGTTATGCAGTAGAATAATAAATACTAATAACTTCTTTTAAGTTTGTATGAACAGTTGTGCGGTAGAATATGTAAATACTAATAATTTCTTTTAAGATTTTTAGTTTGAAAGTTACGGGGACCGATTAAAAGAGAAAACAATAATAATAATAATAATAATAATAATAATAATAATAATAATAATAATAATAATAATAATAATAATAATAATAATAATATAATAATAATAATATAATAATATTATTATTATTATTATTATTATTATTATTATTATTATTATACGTAATAAATAAAAAAGGTATTTTACTGTTGCATGTGTTATATTTTTGTAAGTCTAAATTCCTTTTCTGGATCCTTTTGTTTTACCTCTTCGAAAGTTATTTATTATATTGAAAAATTAATAAAAATAATCAATCATACTATATCTAAGTATATTGTTTTAAATTTCTAAATCTTAATTAGTAACTATTTAATATTTTTTTTATAATAATGAATTCTAATAATCTAAACTATTAGCTATTAGTTAGCAATAATCTCAACTTAAAAAATAACCAGTGGTGATCCTAACTTTTCATATATTTTAAACCAATGGAACTTTACTAAACCGAAAATAATAAGAGGACAAAAAAAATTAAGGTTCTTTAGTAAAAGTCTATTAATTTACAATATGTGAAAATGTGGGACCACCACGGGTTATATTTGAAGTTCGGACCGTTATCGGCAAAGCCTAATAGTTTGGAGCAATTCATTATTCCTTTTTTTATATAATTCGTGTAATGCATGAGTTTGTAACCTACTATGTCTGTGTGTACACACACACACACACACATATATATATATATATATATATAGGTGAAAGTTTATTGGGGAATTGATTCAAACAAACTTCAAATCAACTCATGCCAGAGGAATTATATGAAGAAATCTCATGTGAGTTGCAAAAATTCTGAAAACACTAACGGATTGACATCATGTTACCACGTGTTACATTTTTATTGACATCTATAGCAATTCTGACACTGACACACTTTTCGTAAAAGTAGAAAGAGAAGATAGAATGTGTTACATTTTTTTCGGCTGTTAACAATTTTGTAACCCATTTGTAACACTTTTTACAACAGTTTTTTAGATTACATGAAGTGTATGGATTTTAGAACTTATAATGTACAAAGTTTTTATTTTGTAATGCACATAAAAAATGTTATTTTTTTTACGTCGACATTTTTATGCAATAATGCAGCTGTCCCATTTTTTTCGTGTCAGATGAGAGAGGATAGAGCAGCGAGAAAAATGTAACCTTTAACACTTTTTGTAAGACTGTAACATTTGTCTGAAAAAATAATTTTTTTGTACCTTTTTAATATCCACAATTGATCATATGCGATGGATGTTGAAAATTAAGTTTCCTGAAAAAATAATTTTTTTGTACCTTTATATATATATATATATACGTATAGTTTAAAATTGACTATATACGTATGTGTTTTTGAATTACACACATATGTATATAGTCAATTTTAATCTATACGTATGTATATATTACGAAAAGTTTAGAAAAAATGTGTGGTCCAGATGGTTCTCAAGTTGCTCAATTAGTCTGATGTTTATCACACGATCCTAACCTTATATATATATAGGGGAGGGATAGAAAGAGAACTCATTTGAGTTAAGAAAACCTTATGTAACATTTTTTTTTTGTAAAAAAAATCAGGGAATGTAAATTACATGTTATCGAACGTTTTGTAACAAAAAAAACGCCGAGTGGATTTTTTTATAAAAAATTATTAAAATTCAGTTTTTTAGCATATATATATATATATATACACACATATAACTGGATTTAAAAAAAAAATTATAAAAATCCCTCGATGCTTTTTGTTTTTTTGTTACAAAACGTTCAATAATATGTAACCTACGTTCCCTAATGTTTTTTTATAAAAAAATTGTGACATAAGGTTTTCTTGAGTTTTTTTAACTTAAGTGGGCTTTCTCTCTGTAATTCTCATATATATATATATATATATATATATATATATATATATATATATATATATATATATATTGCAGTTTTTATTTAAAGTTTTAGCTTTTAGGGTTTAAGTTTAGAGTCTCGCTTTATGTTTTTTCAAGGGGAACAACACCCAAAAACTTTTATAAGTTTGTCTAAAAAGTTTACGAAGTATAAAAGAGTTAACCTTTTGGAATAAACCCCTGAAAAACTATTACTAAGTATAGAATTGTTAAGTTTTATGTTTAGCATTAGGGTTTGTGGTTTACGTTTAAAGTTTAGCTTTTAGAGTTTAGGGTTTTTGGTTGAGATTCGACGATCTAATTTCAAAGCCGCTAGGATGAGGTAAATAAGAATAGGTTTGAGTTGGTTCCGATTCGGTTTCTACGTATTTGAATTTTTCCGATGAACCCACCATGTGTATGTATATATTTTAAAGATGATATAATGATTGATTATGTGAATCAATTATAAGAAATAAAAATCATGACTTAGTAGTTATATTATCATACTCTCATAGTCTCATGTGCGTTGTTTGTGACACTTTTTATGATCTTTTGAAACGACCATTCAATACATATAGATCGAGTTTTAAAAGCTAAAAACAAATGTTTTAAGCATTTGAATGAATAGTTGCAAGTTAAATAAATGAATACTGTCTTCATATGCAGTTATTTAAAAGAAGTAAAGCGAGGTCTATGCAATAAAAGTAAGAGATTTATGTCGTTGATTTAACAGGTGTTTTAAATCAATCACTATTTCTATCAAAGTTTTTACTGTTTCAAGTTTAGTTACTGTTTCGACGTTTTCTTCTTCAGTTATAGTTTTATACAACCAGTGTTGTGTAACTTGTACTCCGTCTAACAAAACTTGTACACTGATATACTTTTCTAATTTAATGGAGTTATCTATACATACTGTAACTGTAGTTTGAATGTTTGATGTTTGTGACAGAAGGGATGACTTTCATTATGGTAATAACTAAGTTGTTTTAATTATTTAATGATCGACTAAATAGAGTAGTTCTGAAATTGGAAAAGAAAGTTATTTAATGATCTTTTCAAGTTAATATATAAAGTAACTTAGGGTTACTCTTCGTTCAAAAAAAAAAACAGTTTAGGGGTACTCTAATATATTAGATGATAACAATGATATAACATGTTAATCAGAATTGCATACCGTTCTCAAATTGTGTTATTTGAAGAGGTTATGTGTTAATATGTTAACAGGATGTTAAAGAGAATTTATTAATTATTCTTTTCTTTTTCAAGCTAAAAGCCACTAAAAATTAAGGTTGGATGAAAACAAGATTAAACATTTCCTTGGAGTAAGGTAGAGTTGTTAGTGCTTATATTTTATTACTATGAATCACATATTCTTAGATTCGTCTGTATCACTAATCCTTAACAGATGGTGCAGTAAGTCTGAGGATCAGGAATCCTTATTATTGTTTTATTAACTAACAATTGTGTCCTCTATTTAAAACTTATATACGCAGGTACATAGCAAATTGGACTTAGTCAAGTTGAAATATTATGGAATATACTAGAATTTAGGCACGTGCATGGGCCATAACCGTTATGGTGAACATGGAAAGCTTCCTTAATTTTCATTTAGTTAGTTATTAGCTAATTGACTAGTTATTTAAAGGGCTATTGAGCTCAAAAAAAGGACACTGACACATTCTCGATTACTCTCGCTAACTGCTTTCAACCACACACACTAGAATTCAATTGTAACGAGCTCAGTAACATCCGAAGTTGTAATCCATTTTGTGCAATATAGTTGATAATGATAGTTTTCACTATCCGACGTTTTTTTATGCCGGAGATCTTCTAAAGATCAAGGGCTTTTTCCTCGTACAAATCCTTATGTTAGTCGTTGTTTACATTTCTCATTTGTTCATACAATTGTTCAACACATTAGCATTCTACCTTACAATCAAAGTTTGGTTACATTATCCTTAAACCGATTTTTGACCAAAACAGTTTGGCGCCCACCGTGGGGCAAGTGGTGCTTCAATTCTTAGAATTTTCATTCATTTCCATTCATCTCCATCACTTCATAGCCTCTCAGGGAAAAGCTACTTCAAGTGTCATGCCGACGGTTACCTCATCTCAAACCACTATTCCTTTGCCTCCTATTCCCCATCATACTAGAAGAATGTTGAAAATGCTTAGAAGAAGACATCAGTCGTGTTCACAGGATCAAAACCCTCTATTGTTTCTTCTTCTACAACTACTAATAATGATATTTTTGTTTTGGTGTTGCAGATGAAAGACTACATGGAACAGCAAGACAAAACCAACCAGAGGATCCTTCATGAAATTGATGAGATCAAGAAGCAGAAGAGACCGGTAGAAGATAAGTCTCCGCTGATGCCTAGATCATTGGATTTTGTTACTCAGTCATCAACAATCTAGCATTCAAGGGGATCCAATGTCTAGATTCAAGGATCCTCCAATCTTTAGCAAAGATCACTAGCAATGACGCATGCTCAAGGATCCTACTTCCGACCTCAAGGATCCTCTATCTTTCGGCAAGGATCACTGGAGATAGCTAAGCCTCAAGGATCCTTCTATCAGCCTAGATGTCACACCCTGGATTTTCAACCCGAAATCCATACACCGGTGGGCCCGGGTGGGGAGTATCGTGACGTCAGTTGATAATCATCATAGTCAATTAAACACGGCACAACGGGAGTCTTGGAGTAAAATTACTATTACAAACCAAATGTTCGAAAATACAAAACAATATACAAGCTTGTAATATGAGATCCACAGGCGGATCATAAATTGTACATGGAAAGAATACAAAACAGACTTTGGGCAGATTTAGGATTTGCAAGATCCTTTATCACTACCGAGCACTTCCGACCTATTTTCGTATTGTACCTGCAGATTAGTCTTTTGAAATACGTCAGCTTTCGCTGGTAAACACACCCAACTGACTCATTTTGAAAACATTTCGAAAATGTTTTAAGTGCGTATCAGCACAAAAATTCTTTCTATAACTTGGGTTAATTGACCGTCCAACCTTGTTAACAGATTTACATGTTTGTTATACATACGGGGCTCGGCATGAAAACCGAGACACAATTAACGTACACACCACTTTGGACTCACGAAGGAGTCAATTCCTCCCAACCTTGTGGGAATGCATAATTGAGCGTCTATTGGGTGTATGCCTACACCCGCGCTAAGGTCGTGGCCATTTCGATTGTAATGAGCCGAGGATATCCAGGACACGGTAGTTAACCCCCGATGTTTAAACTATCAAACAAAACTGATTAAAACAGAATATGCGGATTTATTATCTCTGAACCGGCGTTTGATTGAATCCCATTTCCGACAAAGCAGTAATAACTTACCGTAACCCAAGCCCGTATAGGGGAAATAAGTCGAGAGTATTTACCTGAGCTAGTCTTCTTTTAATTTTTAATAACTCAGCCGTACGCAAAAGGATTAAGTGCAGATAGCATTTACTGACAAGTCTCTAGTCTGGATTATGGCATAAACTAACCAATTAAATACTAATGGTCTTTATTTAAGTCATAGACTTAGACCGACTAGCGTACTTGATCAAAACGTATGACGCTAGATTAGATGATGATTGGATAGAACGTAGTTTAATCCCAACAAGTACCTTGACTTGTTTAATATGGGTAAATTATTAACATTCTGGATTTTGAGGCTTAAATGACAAGGTTAAACCCGTTTCGGTTAGCTTCCGTAAAATAGTCACATATATGTAACCGTGCGCATATTAGCGATATCGGGTAACCGGATAAGTTATGGACAAGTTATATATGCCATTATACTTTAAATAAGTTAAGATATTAGTAGGATATCAACTTGTATGCCCGTTAAGGTTTTAAAACGAAATCATGCCTCATAAGGGCGTTTTGGTAATTTCATACCATATAAAAGGAACTTGAATATAATTTAATGTTATGATTATAAATATTCTGGAAAAATACTTTATTTATGATATAATATCAGTAGTATATCAATTATATGTGTATTTTACCTTTTATGACCAAACTATGCGCTGAAGGGGTATTTTGGTCATTTTACACATAGTTTATAAATTATTTGGGATTCTGAGTTTATAACATGTACCTAATGTATGTTTAAAATAAGTTTTAAAATCAGTAGGTAACAAGTCTTGGTCCATTAATATGGTTTAAAACCTATACTATGCGCCGAGACGGCGCTTATGTCGTAAAATGATGTTTTATGCGATGTTTAATGAAAACTGACATTAGGGTCAGATTAAAATATTCAAAATATGTTATTTAATATAACATATTAGTAAGTAAATGATTTTCCTTGAAAAGATTTGATTAAAACTATTTTATAAGCCATAGGGGCTAAAATCGTCAATTATCGACATAGTTTAAGGACTTGATTGAAAACTCAGTTTATAACTTGGTTAAACATCTCAAATAATCCTACTTATAATATTACATCAGTATAAAACTCATTTTCAAGTTCATTACCATTTAAAACCTTGTTTTATGCAAAAAATGGCATTTTGGTCAAAGATGACATAATTATGGAACTTGCGCATAAACTTGGATTCTGATTATGATCATGTAATATAACCTCAGAGGGTTATGCTACATTATATTATGATCATAATGAAACTTCAGATTAGTAGGTAACTAATCTAAATCGGGTCAGATCGAAAGTCAAAGCAAAAGTCAAAATTCGTGACTTTCGGTTGCAAACCGAACCTAGAACTGAAATTGACGAGCCGAACATGTTCTTACATGTTCTAATAATTATTACCAACTTGTTTAAGTGTCAAAACAGGTTTCATAACATATATAAGATCATTTTATGGTATTTCCGAAAAATGGCATTTTGACTTTTTAATATCATAACTTTGACCCGTCAGGAGGTGCCCTTTATAGGAAATAACACCTACCTTATTACGATCACTTAGCCATGTTCATTTCGAACAATGGCTGGACCATAATGGTCTTAACCGAAAGTCAAAGCGTTTTCCGTAAAACGCTTGACTTTTGTCTATAAAAGCCTATAAACGAAAATGCAAGAGCAAGGAACACTTACAAGAGGTTCCTACAATGCAATAGAACTAAGTTGGATGCTCCTTTCAGTTGGGAACTTCCAGAGGAGAGAGAAGAGTTATGATTTAGAAAGGTGCAAGTTGGAATGAAGCAATTGAACACCTATTTACAGTTGGAGAGCTCCAAGGAGGTGAAGCCAGGTGTATTAGGGGTGTAAGAAGAAGCTTACAAGTGTCCCAAAACGTGGCATAACAGTTTAGAGAAGCCATGGTTTCGAATTAATGGTTTTGGAGTTTTGCTTGGAGACCAAACAACACTTTCTGCAGCAGATACCCTCTGGCGGGCCGTGAGAGGCACAAGCCCTGCCTCTCGCGCCCCGCGAGCGCCCCAAAGGCAGTTTCAAACTTTGACACTTTAGCCCCTTAACTTATAAAAGCTTATAAAAAACCTTTTTAAACACCTTTTTGGCACTTTTAGCCCTCCGTAGCCAATATTTGGCATACCGGGATTATGCCCGGGCATTGTCAAGCTCTCGGTTCGTTAAAAGGTCACTCAGAGGTATAAATTAATGTCACACCCCGACCCGCAGCGGAAATAAGAGTCGGGGCATAATTGGGTTATCACCAAAGCACATGACATTTACTATTATGTTTCATAATTAAATGAAGTCAAAGTTACATTTCTCAACCTTCAAACATGTTCATTTATTACAAAGGAAAATAACCAAACATAATAATCCAGACACTAAATCGTTTTATTTCTTCTAATCCAGGCCCTACGTGTTCCTAGCTGCTGCTGGTTCACCTGTATCATGTGTAAAAATGGGAGGTTTTTGGGTCAACATAAGTTGGCGAGTGAACCTTATAGATAAACATTTAATAATGATTTTCTGGTTAGTTTATCAATAAAATATTGTGCATAATCATAAAAGAGCAAATGTATGAAAATCAAGCAATGGCAACATCGGTTACGATTATATCATACATTAATAACTGATAACATACATGAACACACTAACATCATATGATAATTAACATAACTGAACTGTGAGATCAAGGCTCAACAAACGGAGCCGATCATATTGCATGAACTGAAAATGAGAATAAATCTGTGTACTCAAGGCTCAATCAAACGGAGCCGAGCATATTGCATGTACTGAAAATGAGAATAAATCTGTGTACTCAAGGCTCAATCAAACGGAGCCGAGCGTATTGCATGTACTGAAAATGAGAATAAATGACCGATCAAGGCTCAATTCAACGGAGCCGATCGTGCGGGCACGCCCTGATCAACCACATAATAAAATGGGGATCAAACTCAACCTCGAGGGATGGGGAGCTACGGCCTCAGCAATTGCATGTACTGAAATAATAACTTGCAACCAATACTAACTACTTAACAGCAACAATAACACACATGTCATGATATGATATATGCACAATAACTTAGTTATAGAAAGTAAATGAACAAGACACATGATACACCCCAAAAATGTGATTAAAACGGGGAATTGAAGGGTTCACTCACCTTGGTGCGTTGGATTTGAATTGGTGAGATGCGCACGATTTAGACGAAACAAATTAACGAGGAATCACTGACCTAAATAATAATAGGAAAAATATATAAGTGGATGGATTTTATTAAAGTTTTTTAATGGGATTCTTAGATATATTTTTGTGAGTTTATGGCTATTTTCTATCCTTAAAAAATGTTATTTTTAAGTATTTTTAATTGATTTTTAATTTAAATAAAACAAATAATTATTTTAAAAAAAAAAAATATTTTTTTTTTTTACTGTTCGACCGTTGACCGTTGACCGTTGACCGGTTCGGTCAGCGGTGATTCCTGCGCCGAGCGGGATTCGAACCTGTGACCTTCCGTTCACGCGCACGTAGCTCTACCAACTGAGCTACGTGACTAACCCGTTAGAAATCTAGTTTTAATTATATTAATACACTTATTCGAATTTACCAAAATTCCTTTATTTTACAAAAACGTTTTATTCTCATTGAACCGGTGTTGGTGTCGAGACTCGATCGCGTGACGTGCAGTTTGTGTTGCACACAGTCCACCGCTGGACTGTGTGTCTAACCCGGTTATATTCTTGAATTATATTATACTTAACAACTACTCAATCTAACCCGGTTAGTTTTATGAATAAAAAGGAAATGTTATTACGTAGTGTGTGTGTAGTAAGGATCGATCTCGCGACGTGATTATAAAATGTGCACACAGTCCACCGCTGGACTGTGTGTCTAACCCGTTTATAAACCGAATTTTAATTACTCTTATGTTCTGAAATAAATTCATCTTCTTCGTCGTATAAACTGTCAGCGTATTCCAACCGGTTAAGATTTGATTTTACGACTTAAACACTATCAGTAAATCAATATTAAGGAATGGAAAGAGTTTAAAGAACAGGATTTACCGATTGGGGATAAACACAGAAATCCGGCGAGAGTTTTGTCGGTGCAGAAATTGAGCTCCGACTGTTGAAACAATTAACGGCGTGGGTCGATTATTTATAGATTTAAATCATCTAAACAAGGTTTAAATGAAGTGTAGGATGTCTTACCCTTTCACAGTGAAACTCCGGCAATTTCAGGAACTTTCCGGCGAAAATGGGATTTCCGATAAGTGTTGACTAAGATTGGTTCTGATGATGGAATTGTGTTAGAGATTGACTAATCACATGATTTAAATAAAAAGAGTCGAAGAATTTACCGTGAAAATACCAATCCCGGTTTTCCGGTGAGTTGCAGAAAATTTCCGGCGATTGATTTTAGAAGGTTTTACGGCTCAGAGTCTTGACGAAAATGAAATTGAGAGTTATAGTGATAGTTATGAATCGCGCAAATGATCAGTACTTGGATTATATTCGAGTTTGGTATTTCTTTGGTTTCAAATACCGGAAGTGAGAAGATCTTTAAATTCATTCAATTAGAACGTAATTAGAAACCGATATTCATCGGTTATAAGTTAACTAAGCGAACAAAAACTGATTTGGCGATTCGGTTTACCGATTTCCGTTATTCAGATATCATCCATCGTTAATCCGAGTTTGCGTATAAAATTCAATTGTTTTCATAATGCTAACAGAAAACAATTGATGGCGGAGTGGTTTGGAGACGGATAGATAAGTCGTTCGAGGCAGTTGACTCGGGTTCGAGTCCGGGCTGCTCCAAATATTTTTTATTTATTTTATTTTAACTTTTTATCAAATATAATTTTTATAGTTTAGTTTATATATTAATTATGTAACGTTTAAACTCAAAATACTCATAAATACGTAATGTCATTTCATAACTTGGTATTTGATTACAAAACGGAGCGGGTTTTGGAGACCCGATTTATACAAATGTTACAGTATCCCCTACTTTTAGGAATTTCGTCCCGAAATTCAAACAGTTGATATAGTAGGGAAAAGATGAGGGTATTTTTCACGCATTGAGTCTTCACGTTCCCAAGTAAATTCAGGTCCCCGTTTCGACTCCCAGCGTACCCTAACAATAGGAATGCGGCTTCGGCGTAAACGCTTTTCTCCATAGTCCATAATCTCTACTGGCCTTTCGATAAAATGCATGGATTCATCAATCTGAATATCCTCCAGTGGAATATGAAGATTCTCATCAGCGAGGCACTTCTTCAAGTTCGACACGTGGAATGTGGGATGAATTCTGTCGAGTTCTTCCGGTAGGTCAAGCTTGTAAGCTACAGGACCTACTCTTTCGAGTATCTTGAAAGGTCCTACGTAACGTGGTGCTAGCTTTCCCTTTTGCCCAAAACGAACTACTCCCTTCCACGGTGACACTTTCAAAAGTACATGATCACCAACGCTAAACTCCAAGGGCTTCCGTCGTTTATCTGCGTAACTCTTTTGACGACTTTGAGCCGCTAGAAGATTGTTTCTGATTTGATGAATCTTATCTGTTGTTTCTTGGACCAATTCCGGACCAGTAATTTGAGCTTCCCCAATTTCGTGCCAACAAACAGGAGATCGACACTTTCGACCATATAAAGCTTCAAAAGGTGCCATGCCGATACTAGAATGATAACTGTTGTTGTACGAAAATTCGACTAACGGTAGGTGGGCGTCCCAATTTCCCTTGAAGTCTATGACACATGCTCTAAGCATATCCTCAAGGGTTTGAATGGTGCGCTCAGACTGTCCATCAGTTTGGGGATGATAGGCGGTACTGAGATCTAAACGAGTGCCCATAGCGGATTGTACTGCCTGCCATGTCCGTGAGGTGAAACGACCATCACGATCAGAAATAATACTTAATGGAACTCCATGACGGCTGATGATTTCGCTGATATAAATACGAGCAAGCTTTTCGTTCTTAAAATCTTCTCGAATAGGAATAAAGTGGGCTGATTTTGTGAGTCGGTCTATAATCACCCATATAGTGTCATACCCACTAGAAGTGCGAGGTAACCCGGTAATGAAATCCATGGTTATATTTTCCCACTTCCAGACAGGTATTTCTGGTTGGACCAGAAGTCCTGAGGGTCTTTGGTGTTCAGCCTTTACTTTAGAACAAGTGAGACACTTGGAGACAAAAACGGCAATATCTTTCTTCATTCCAGGCCACCAATAGGTGTACCGTAGGTCTTGATACATCTTATCGGCTCCTGGGTGTATAGAATATCGCGACTTATGGGCTTCATGCATGAGTGTTTCACGAAGATTGATATGGTTGGGAATCCATATACGATCTAGGTAATACAAAATACCATCAGATTTAGTTTCCAGCTTTTGCTCGGCCCCACAGGACATTTCCTTTTGTACATCTTCCTCTGTTATTGAAACGTGTTGAGCTTCTCGAATTTGATCCTTAATATTGGTTATAATTTGCGAACATAGAATACGAATGGAGTTCGCATACCCCTTTCGACTAAGTGCATCAGCCACCACATTCGCTTTACCAGGGTGGTATTTGATTTCACAGTCGTAATCATTTAGAAGTTCGACCCATCTCCGTTGCCTCATATTTAACTCTTTCTGATTGAAGATGTGTTGAAGACTCTTATGGTCAGTGTATATTTCACACTTTGTGCCATAAAGATAATGTCTCCATATCTTAAGAGCGAATACAACGGCTCCCAGTTCAAGGTCATGAGTGGTGTAGTTCTTTTCGTGAGTCTTGAGTTGCCTTGAGGCATAAGCTATAACTTTTCCTCTTTGCATGAGAACGCAACCTAACCCTTGTCCTGACGCGTCGCAATAGACTACAAAATCATCACAACCTTCAGGAAGAGTGAGAATTGGTGCATCACAAAGTTTTTGCTTGAGGGTTTGGAAAGCTTCTTCTTGCTTGGGCCCCATACAAATGGTTTCCCTTTATGGGTTAAAGCCGTGAGTGGCACCGCAATGCGAGAAAAGTTTGAAATGAATCGACGATAGTAACCAGCAAGTCCAAGAAAAGACCTTACTTCAGTTGGCGTACGTGGAGCTTGCCATTCTTGAACTGCTTTGATTTTTGATGGGTCCACATGTATTCCTTTGTCATTGACTACATGCCCAAGAAATTGCACCTCTTTTAACCAGAATTCACATTTAGAGAACTTGGCATAAAGCTTTTCCTTTTCTAGAAGTGCAAGAACAAGCCGCAGATGACGCTCATGATCAGCTTTAGATTTTGAATAGATAAGAATATCGTCAATGAACACAATAACAAATCGATCAAGGTAAGGTTTGCAGACTCTATTCATTAGGTCCATGAAAACAGCTGGTGCGTTGGTTAATCCAAACGGCATAACCATGAATTCATAGTGACCATATCGAGTTCGAAAAGCAGTTTTAGGGACGTCTTCTTCATGCACCCTAAGCTGGTGATAGCCCGATCGAAGGTCGATTTTCGAAAAGCAACTGGCACCTTGTAGTTGGTCTAGGAGGTCATCTATACGAGGTAAAGGATATCGATTTTTGATAGTTAACTTGTTGAGCTCTCTGTAATCGATGCACATGCGAAAAGATCCATCCTTCTTCTTTACAAAAAGTACAGGTGCACCCCAAGGCGATGAGCTGGGGCGTATAAATCCCTTGTCAGTCAACTCTTGCAATTGACTGGCTAGCTCTTGCATTTCAGAAGGGGCTAACCTATATGGAGATTTTGCCACTGGTGTAGCACCAGGTATAAGATCGATACGAAACTCGACATCTCTGATTGGAGGAAGTCCTGCAATGTCGTCAGGAAAAACTTGTGAAAAATCTTTTACAACAGGAATATCTTCAAGTTTCTTTTCTGCGGTCCCCTTCTTGATGATATGGGCTAAAAACGCGACATAATTTTTGCGAAGGTATTTCTGAGCTTGAAGGCAAGACATTAAGTTGAGTCCTTTTGCCGAGGTTTCTCCAATAATTCGAAGGGTCTGACCGTTTGAAAGAGGAATACGAATAAATTTCTCACGACATACAACTTCCGCATTATGCTGACTAAGCCAATCCATTCCGACTATGATGTCGAAACTTCCCAGCTTCATAGGAATAAGATCGACTGAGAAATCGTGATCGTTTAGGGTGAGCGTACAGTTGCGTAAAATAGAATCTAACGAAACTGGTTTTCCATCTGCAACTTCCACTGTTATAGATTCCGCGAGCTTATCTCGATTTTTACTTAAGATAGGTTCAAACTCTAATGACACGAAACTTCTATCCGCACCAGTATCAAATAACATAGAGGCATATCTACCATTTATAAGAAACGTACCGTTGACCACATTGCCGTCCGCTCTGGCCTGGTTTGCGTTAATATTGAAAGCCCTTCCTCTAGCAGGTGGAGGAGCTTGGTTTGCTTGGTTCACAGGGTTGGCTTGGGCCTGAGCATGAATAATATTGACCAGCCTTGGACATGAGTTCCTGAAATGACTTGGATCTCCACAATTGAAACATGCCCGCATAGGTTGGCCCATCGGGTAGTTGGGTTGATAGTATGTTTGGGCTAAATGCTGAGTGGGTGGAAATGGTTGTTGTTGTTGGGCTTGACCCATAAATTGTTGGTGGGTTTGGGTTATAGGTTGGTGGTGATTTGTTCGTTGAGTTGCGCGGCAGTGTTGTACAATGTGTCCAGCGCGACCGCAGCTGGTACAGTACTGGCAAGGATAGACAGGGGAGTGGTGATACTGACAACGGTTACATTTTGGTAGAGGTCCTGTGTAAGGTCTTTTGTGTGGTGCGGGTGGAGGAGGGGCTTGAGTGATGGGTGCAGCAGGAACAGGGGTGTTGGCGTGGGTGACTGCAAAGTTCCTGCTGTTATGCTTCCTCTTTTTAGCAAATTTAGGGGAAGGAGTGTGGTTTGAGGTTTGTCCCTCAGCAGGGGCTTTCTTCTTTTCTTCCTTGAACTTCCCATTGCGAATTCGGTTTTCGGTCAGTTCTGTTGCCAACACCATGGCAGCTTCGAGTGTTACCGGTGAAACGCTGAGGACCGAATCTTGGATTTTCGAGGGAAGTCCTCGAATGTAATGTTCGATCAGACGGTAGGTTGGAGTGAATAAGTTTGGTACCATCTGGTTCAACTCCAAGAACCGTTTGTTGTAAGTAGAGTGATCACCATCTTTTTGTTTCAGGGCATGAAATTCATCTTCCAATTTCTTAATCTCACTCCTAGGACAGAATCGCCTAGTCATGATCTCCCTTAACTCCTCCCAAGTTAAGGCCATCGCATCTTCCATTCCCCTCTTTCCCTTCTCGGTATTCCACCAAGTGAGAGCTACACCAAGTAGTCTTCCGGTGGCATAACGAACTTTTCGATCCTCCGGACAATCGCAGTTTAAGAAAACGTTTTCCATCTCCTCGAACCAACGTTGGAGAGCAGTGACTCCCTCAGTCCCTTCGAATTTTGGGGGATCGCAAGACTTAAAATGTTTGTAGGTGCATTTGCCGGTAGGAGGGTCGTTGATGATCTGGTCCTGTTGTTGAGGAGGGTTAGTAGGATTTGCAGCAAGAGCTTGTTGTACTTGTACTACGATGTCAGGTAATATCGTGGCCATTTGGTTGGCGATATGAGTGGCCAAACGTTCCTGAGACTTTTCCGATTTCCTACTCCTTCGATGCGATCTATACGACATCTACAGGATCATAAAATGAGAAGATTGTGAGTTTATGGTATCTTTTAGGTGTCATGTGTCTTTAAAAAAAAAAAAAAAAAAAAAAAAAAAAAAAAAAAAAAAAAAAAAAAAAAAAAATGAAAATAACATAAATATCAATAATGCAATTACATCCGAAGGATGTCTTGGGTTCGCTCATGTTGGGCCTCAAATGTCCCCCATACCTTCACCTATATAGTCATGTGGGCCCCCATGGCTATTGGTTTGGTAGGATTCACATTAGTATTGGCAATTTAACACTCGCATCCCCCGAATGCTAACCACAAAATATGTTCATGAGATGTTTGGTCGGAACGTGTCCAGGTGTAGACACAATGACAACTCAAAGTGGGATTAGCTCTCACGACGTTTGGTATAGCATGCTTTGGCCTAATAGGTATTTCGTACTCTCATCGTTGGTCCCCAGGTAGGCAAACTGGTCCTTTATTTTGGATTTATACGAATGCCAGCCTAGACAGGACGTTCCGACTACCGGTACTAGTACCCTTCCAGTTACTACATGCCCGTCATGAGAACTCACTTTGATGAGATTTGAAAACACGAAAATCGTTGTAAAATCAATCATGATGTGGTGTGTGCTTGCATGGATGTGATATGTTATGATCATACGATTTCATGATAAGCATTATTTGATAATACATACTTATGAACATGCTTGAACCATATCAAATGTAACATTTTAACATAAACATATAAACATCATGAAATTTGGCATATAACACACAAAATTTTTATAAGTTTCTAATCGACTATAGTATAGGCTCTAAAGGTCTAATAACCTATCCTATATCCCTATAGTCATGGCTCTGATACCAATCTGTCACACCCCGACCCGCAGCGGAAATAAGAGTCGGGGCATAATTGGGTTATCACCAAAGCACATGACATTTACTATTATGTTTCATAATTAAATGAAGTCAAAGTTACATTTCTCAACCTTCAAACATGTTCATTTATTACAAAGGAAAATAACCAAACATAATAATCCAGACACTAAATCGTTTTATTTCTTCTAATCCAGGCCCTACGTGTTCCTAGCTGCTGCTGGTTCACCTGTATCATGTGTAAAAATGGGAGGTTTTTGGGTCAACATAAGTTGGCGAGTGAACCTTATAGATAAACATTTAATAATGATTTTCTGGTTAGTTTATCAATAAAATATTGTGCATAATCATAAAAGAGCAAATGTATGAAAATCAAGCAATGGCAACATCGGTTACGATTATATCATACATTAATAACTGATAACATACATGAACACACTAACATCATATGATAATTAACATAACTGAACTGTGAGATCAAGGCTCAACAAACGGAGCCGATCATATTGCATGAACTGAAAATGAGAATAAATCTGTGTACTCAAGGCTCAATCAAACGGAGCCGAGCATATTGCATGTACTGAAAATGAGAATAAATCTGTGTACTCAAGGCTCAATCAAACGGAGCCGAGCGTATTGCATGTACTGAAAATGAGAATAAATGACCGATCAAGGCTCAATTCAACGGAGCCGATCGTGCGGGCACGCCCTGATCAACCACATAATAAAATGGGGATCAAACTCAACCTCGAGGGATGGGGAGCTACGGCCTCAGCAATTGCATGTACTGAAATAATAACTTGCAACCAATACTAACTACTTAACAGCAACAATAACACACATGTCATGATATGATATATGCACAATAACTTAGTTATAGAAAGTAAATGAACAAGACACATGATACACCCCAAAAATGTGATTAAAACGGGGAATTGAAGGGTTCACTCACCTTGGGTGCGTTGGATTTGAATTGGTGAGATGCGCACGATTTAGACGAAACAAATTAACGAGGAATCACTGACCTAAATAATAATAGGAAAAATATATTAAGTGGATGGATTTTATTAAAGTTTTTTAATGGGATTCTTAGATATATTTTTGTGAGTTTATGGCTATTTTCTATCCTTAAAAAATGTTATTTTTAAGTATTTTTAATTGATTTTTAATTTAAATAAAACAAATAATTATTTTAAAAAAAAAAAATATTTTTTTTTTTTACTGTTCGACCGTTGACCGTTGACCGTTGACCGGTTCGGTCAGCGGTGATTCCTGCGCCGAGCGGGATTCGAACCTGTGACCTTCCGTTCACGCGCACGTAGCTCTACCAACTGAGCTACGTGACTAACCCGTTAGAAATCTAGTTTTAATTATATTAATACACTTATTCGAATTTACCAAAATTCCTTTATTTTACAAAAACGTTTTATTCTCATTGAACCGGTGTTGGTGTCGAGACTCGATCGCGTGACGTGCAGTTTGTGTTGCACACAGTCCACCGCTGGACTGTGTGTCTAACCCGGTTATATTCTTGAATTATATTATACTTAACAACTACTCAATCTAACCCGGTTAGTTTTATGAATAAAAAGGAAATGTTATTACGTAGTGTGTGTGTAGTAAGGATCGATCTCGCGACGTGATTATAAAATGTGCACACAGTCCACCGCTGGACTGTGTGTCTAACCCGTTTATAAACCGAATTTTAATTACTCTTATGTTCTGAAATAAATTCATCTTCTTCGTCGTATAAAACTGTCAGCGTATTCCAACCGGTTAAGATTTGATTTTACGACTTAAACACTATCAGTAAATCAATATTAAGGAATGGAAAGAGTTTAAAGAACAGGATTTACCGATTGGGGATAAACACAGAAATCCGGCGAGAGTTTTGTCGGTGCAGAAATTGAGCTCCGACTGTTGAAACAATTAACGGCGTGGGTCGATTATTTATAGATTTAAATCATCTAAACAAGGTTTAAATGAAGTGTAGGATGTCTTACCCTTTCACAGTGAAACTCCGGCAATTTCAGGAACTTTCCGGCGAAAATGGGATTTCCGATAAGTGTTGACTAAGATTGGTTCTGATGATGGAATTGTGTTAGAGATTGACTAATCACATGATTTAAATAAAAAGAGTCGAAGAATTTACCGTGAAAATACCAATCCCGGTTTTCCGGTGAGTTGCAGAAAATTTCCGGCGATTGATTTTAGAAGGTTTTACGGCTCAGAGTCTTGACGAAAATGAAATTGAGAGTTATAGTGATAGTTATGAATCGCGCAAATGATCAGTACTTGGATTATATTCGAGTTTGGTATTTCTTTGGTTTCAAATACCGGAAGTGAGAAGATCTTTAAATTCATTCAATTAGAACGTAATTAGAAACCGATATTCATCGGTTATAAGTTAACTAAGCGAACAAAAACTGATTTGGCGATTCGGTTTACCGATTTCCGTTATTCAGATATCATCCATCGTTAATCCGAGTTTGCGTATAAAATTCAATTGTTTTCATAATGCTAACAGAAAACAATTGATGGCGGAGTGGTTTGGAGACGGATAGATAAGTCGTTCGAGGCAGTTGACTCGGGTTCGAGTCCGGGCTGCTCCAAATATTTTTTATTTATTTTATTTTAACTTTTTATCAAATATAATTTTTATAGTTTAGTTTATATATTAATTATGTAACGTTTAAACTCAAAATACTCATAAATACGTAATGTCATTTCATAACTTGGTATTTGATTACAAAACGGAGCGGGTTTTGGAGACCCGATTTATACAAATGTTACAATTAACATGTTGACACTTTTAATCCCTCCATCTTCCAACTTTCACATATTTACAAAATTGAACTCTCTCGTCCAACAAATGGCACGTATGGGAGTTAGGACTTCACAAAGGATCACTCAGAGGCTTATTATAAGCATGTTGATTCCAATGTCACTCAGAGGCTGGGCATGTTGACATATTAGTCACTCAGAGGCCAAATTTCAAGCATGTTGACGTATCAGTCACGTAGAGGCTAATGATTTAAGCATGTTGACATATCAGTCACTCAGAGGTTGTTATTTATGCATGTTGACATCGGACCGTCACCCAGAGACTCGGGTTGAGCATGTTGACGCCCTTAGTCCTTATTGGTCTTTAATAGACTATTTAAAATACAACACTTGTCACTATACTATTGGATACGATTTTACAGGGTGTTACACTAGAGGATCACAAGGAATATACCTGCCTCAAGGATCCTACTTTCAACATCAAGGATCCTCAACTCGGGTTATAGGATCTATGGATTATTCATCTAGACCTTCAGCACCTACATATCTTGGATCCAACATCTTCTAAGATCAAGGATCCTCGAGTAGTCAACCACTTAGAAGTTCTGAAGTCCATGATGGGGATTTCATCCCAATGCAAACTATTGATTCTTCAAGTCCTACTATGACAACATACATCTCTTATCCCCAATACATTTCTTCAATACCACCTTTGAGTCAAACGGGATGTAACAATTTTAACAACACTTTTATGGATACTAATTATGGTTTCATGCAGGATACTGGGATCAGTCAGGCTATAGCCCGGGAGACCTCTTCTATGAAACCGGCATCACAACCAAGAGTGGCATAACAATCACAAAACCTCCAAGTAATGTCCTGGAGGCAGCAAAACAAGACATCAAAGATGTAATTTTGGATCCTTAGGATCCTGGAATCTAAGTCCTCATAGGATCCGGGATCCTTGACAGTATAGAGTAGGATCTGATATCCTTCCTAAAGAAAAGAAAGTCTACCTTTGCTTGGAAACACGAGGATATGACAAGTATATCTAAAGATTTGATTAGAGAAGTTAAGTATCCAAAATGGCTAGCCAATGTAGTGGTCGTTCAAAAGAAAAATGAAAAATGGAGGGTATGTGTTGACTTTATAGATTTAAATAAGGCATGTCCCAAGGATCCTTTCTCATTACTACACATTGACTCCATGGTAGATACAACAGCAGGACATGAATTGCTAACCTTTATGGACGCTTCCTCTGGATCCCAACAAATTCAGATGGAACCATCTCAAGAGGATACAACATTCATAACTCATACTGGCATATATTGTTATATTGCAATGCCTTTTGGACTGAGAAATGCAGGTGCCACCTACCAAAAACTGGTCAACATGATTAGTGAGAATCACTTGTCCAAAATCATTCTTACATTTCCCACATACTTTTTCCTTCATATCTGGTCCGCCCCATACACACATATAAATTTTGCGAGAACATGCCATATAAGTTTAAACCATATAATTTCTTTTATAATATCAAACAACAAAGGATAGAAAAATAAATATAAAACTTTACAAATAGTAAATATACCTAGAAACTAAATTAGTCAAGTAATCTCAGATAAAAATGACAAAAGAACTGAATAAAAAAGAATAATACCAATCTAGTTAGATCATATGTTTATTTTGTCGGGAAGTACCATGTATAAAGTAGAAAATAAGAAAATTATGTGAAACTTTTAGTTGTCCTAGACTAATTGAAAACAAATTAAAAATTATAAGAAACTAATGTTTTACTATGTGTGTTTCATGTCCAGTTCAAAACATAGATAAAAATTAGCAAATCGCAAACGTAACAATAAAAATACAACGTGGGATGGTATATTTAAAAGTTAAGTCGTAGTAGACGAATGCCAAGTTGAAACAAAATTTACACCAATATGTATTTAAAGATAAACACGACAGTCGCACATTACAACGGGTCGATTTAAACAAAGATTAAAAGCACATCAAAATAGTGTATTTAGAGATGAGCACCAGATAGCTTAAAAACTTAAGGGTTTAAAGAACCTTGAAAACCAGTTGGTCGTTTTAGAAATAATGTTATGAAAATTCACATAGAAACATAGATAAAATAACTCGAATGGAGCGTTGTCATAAAACACAAAACCCATACAAACTCACGTAACATAAAAGTTGTTAAAAACTAAAAATGAATTTTTATTAAGATTCAAGGTTGTAATGTAAATCAGTTTAAGAAAAAACTATAAAAAATCAATCAACTAAATTGCATAGGTGTAAACAAAAAAGTAAACCAAAATGTAGGAGTAAAAAATAAACCAACTAATTGCAAGGGATGTTAACTAAAATTAAACTAAAGTATAGAGTGGAAAGCAAAATTTATTAAAATTGAAGGGTGCAAATGAAACTTTGACCTAAAGACGAAAACATTAAAAGACAAAAAAAAGAGTATTGTAGCTAGGGTTCCTAGAATTGTATATACTAACTAGCGGATTACCCCTCGTGCTCTGCAGCCGGTTCGAAATGTAAATAAAAACAAGCAAATTATGAACGTGACAATAAAAAACCACGAAGCGATGGTATATACAAAAGTCATGAAAAAGTTAACGTCGTTGTATACGTACATCAAGTTATTCGAACAAAAATTACACCAAAACGTATATAAAGATAAAGACGATGATCGAGGATTACAATGGGTTGGTTTAAACGCAGATAAAAAACATGTCGCGATGGTGTACTTAGAGATAAACACTAGATGGTTTTAAAACCGAACGCTTTAGAAAAGGATTTAAATAAACGGGTCAGTATTATACCAATGTTACAAAACATCATGTTGAAACGTATATGAAAATAACTCGGGTGAAGCGTTAATAGGCAAAGCGAAATCCATAAAAAAATCACGTAACAGAAAATTCGTTAAAAACGTAAAGTGATAACTTTTATAGTAGTTGTAGTGTAAATCGGTTAAAAAAAAGAAAAAAATAAACATAACTTCTGTTGTAAAACAACGGCCTAATAGCAACCAATATATGATATATGTAGACAAGAATTATAGAGATTATATAGAGAGAAATATAGAAAGAAGAATTGAAGAACTCATTCTTATTGATATGAAGTATGAACTACATATGTCTCTATTTATAGGTTTACAAAGATGTGAGTTAAGTACTTGGAGAGTCACCACATTATGAAGACATATGAGTTAAGTACTTGGAGAGTCACCACATTATGAAGACATGTGGATAGTCACACATTAAGATAATAATAATTCATAATACTCCCCCTTGACTATCCACGTGACAAAATAATATATTATTCTTATAATACGCTTGATGATGTTGTCTCATTAAAAACCTTGCTAGGAAAACCCAATGGGACAAAACCTCAGCTAAGGGAAAAGAGTGCAACGCGTATTGTCTCCCCCTCAATATATTATGTATCATTTCAAGTAACAAGTGCCAATCTTCTATGAAAGTTGTTGAAAAACTTTTGTAGTGAGTGATTTGTCGCTTGATGTGCAATCTATTAATGAACTTGATGTATGATCTTCATGTAAAACTTTAATTACCTCCTCTTGTAAGTAGATACCATAAGATCCATGAATGTGTTTTGTTATAATCCCTGCATTTACAAAACTAACCAAACTTGTTGATGGGTTAGTAAAATATGAACCCATACCTTTCGTACCTTAAGGGTATAGAAAATAAATGTTTTACTCATTACACGATCTCCTCGTCGTACATGAGTTAAATCTTGCCAATGAATTTAATGGTATATGTTCGTGTATAGCTAGCACGATATATTAATACAATTTGTATTAAATTATGGTACTTCATGACCAAGGATCTTTGCTTCTTTGATAGAAGATGATAAAAGTCATTTTTATCTATATCAAATATTTGAACATCATTAAATGTACTTATACCAAAAGCTTTGTCCATATGAAAATATCCAACATTTTCTAGATGTATTATGATTGATGGATTATAATATAAACGTATGTCCTACGTATCGAGCCATAGATTTGAAATATTGTATTTCATTTGCAAATTCTTGCTTAAATGTTTGAGCTCTTTTTTTTCTTCGGGAGATTCAATGACATCATCAACATATATTGCAATACTTGTAAACCCCACATCGTTCTTTTAATGAAAACAAATGGACCAACTTTACCATATGTATTTCTCGTTTTCAAGCTCACTAGTGAGTCAATTATATCATATTTGACTTGACTATTTTAGTCCACACATATTTTGTCAACTTCATATAGTATGTTCTTGAGGTTTTGACATCAATGTTTCTAGCATTATCAATCAATGAGGGAATTCGTTCCATCTTATCCATATATGCATGTGCTTTCACTCTTCAGAAGTTTTGCTATATAAATTTGCTCATTTAACACATAGATATCTATATCATGTAAAAGTGTCATGAACACTTGCTTTTATCTCCAAAATCCATATTGTACCATGCGTGTACACTATTTATTAAGATATCACAATCACTGGGTACAAGTTTTCAATGTATGTTTATTGGTGCACAAGTATTACATCATTAAGATGTTTTGATTCACCTTTAAAGAACTCAATTGCTTTAAGAAACTCATCAGGATTTCAATCGTATTCAAAAATGAATCTGTATACAACGATCATATTGTTCTCGAGAACTTACTTTACATGAATTACATAATTTAAATCCTTCAAGGACTTGTATGTAAACTTTAGTAACTAAATGATACATAACATTTATAAGACGCATATCAATTCTCTCTTTACATTACCAGACTAATTAAATACTGGAAAGCTATTGCATCCACCACTAGAGAATACGTCTCCTCATAATTAATCATAGGTCTTTGCGAAATCCTTTTGCCATCAATTGTTGATTCACATAAAAGACCTAATTATATTAAATATATTTAACAACTTTTTTTATGGACTACTGGTCCATAAGCTTTCCATTTCAATAGAATATTTCAACTCTGCCTCATTTGCGTCGTTCCATTTTGGCCAATCATTTCTTTGTATATGTTCATAGGCAGATTTTAAATCTTAATCCTCATCATTTCATCTTTTTAAGCGCTATATATACAAAAGTATAACGACGTCGATTTTGTTTCGATTCCATACATTTCTAGACATGATATAATTTACTAAGAGCTCTTTATTTTCAGGTACCTGAGGTTCTTCCAGAACCATCATGTCTAATGTCTCTTCAAGAAACCTTTTTTTACTATAACCTCGACTTGACCATCTTCTTCATTACTTGCTCCAATTTTTCGAGTAATTTTATTTTCTTAGAATCGACTAGTCTACCACGCTTCAGGCGTGCAATAGACTCATTAATATATGGTTTGCCCTACTAGGACAATTAACTTAATTGGAGCATTAGCAGTTGACTACGTGACTTACTTAGTCACTGTATTTAGGTCAGTTAACATGTCTGGTGATTGATTCTTTAATCTAGGTAACGAATTATCTTTTGAACTTCTTGTTCACACAATTTAGTTTCAGGATCATTGATAATTCATGCATACCCATTCCTTTTTCAACTGTCATTAATCTCTCCCTAATGTTGAAAATGTTAATTTACTTAAAGTAAGATTTAACGAGCCATAAATAAATCTCTCGTTAATTGCTCTAAGTATGTAATTATAAATAGTATTTTCATCCAACATATATTCCCAACATTATTTGAGTTTCAATCTTTGTGTGTTGTGATGGATCAATTCCAATGTATACCGCACAATAAAAAGTTTGATGGGAAATATTTGGTTCCTGACCAAAACCAACTATAATGGGGAGAAACTATTACAACATGTTGACTTGATGTGAAATAATGTTACTGCATGTAAAATCACATATGCTCAAGAATGAACTTTTGCTCTCTTGATTATTGGCTTTGCAATCAATTTGTAGACGTTTGATCACCGTCTTTCAACAAAAGCAATATGTGTCTTAAGCATTTAGAAAGTTCAATACTTATTCCAATAATCATTAGTAACATGGATACTAAATTCAATGATATAACCACCATAAATATGATAATATGGAATAATATGCTTGCTATCTCATTAGCTAAGCTACACACAACTTCAAGTTGTAAATTTGATGACCATTTAGACGATGCATCGATTTAAAAACACTAAATGGTATCATGTTTGGATATATATATATATCCTTCATTCATTCCATAATATTTTAGGGATTTATACCATTAATTGGCAAATAAATAATTTCCCTTAAGAGCAAACATAATATGCTATCAACTAGAAGAATCTTCAAGTTCTTCATTATATTTGACATAATCATTGACTCGGTGTGGTCTAACCGGTCATACCAATAAAGTAAATAATCATGATCCATAAACTTATGGTTTATGATATTGTATATGTATTACTTGCACGTATGTAATACAAAACATAAGATACGAAAGAATGTATTATTACTTCAAAGTTCAAACCATCATGCTATGTAATCACTAGTTTACCACTTTTTGTGGTCGATCTCATGACTATCATTATAATACTGATATTCGATCTCATTATTAGCTTCACTATCTTATAATTTCTGATAGTTTGATCTCTTATTAACATGATAATTGTTGCACTTCTGATGGTCAATCTTATTATTAATATGATCATCATTACAATTTTCTCAATGATGCCAATGATCAATATATATTCACTTCATGCATCAGAGTAAAACCATAGAATTTTTTACGGTTTTCCATTATTTTCTCGAACATATAGATATACAGTCATTTCAAACCGTTTTATACCCTTTAAATGATATTGCTACTTCAGGCGTATATTTGAGGTTTGACAAAATTTGTTTTATCCAATTTCCCTTATAAATAAACTTCTCTTTAATTGAGAAGTAATTATATGTCCGAGTCATATAATATTTCTTTTATACTTGATAATGAGATACAAGGAGTATGACACTTTGGGTGTCAAATCGAAACATATTTCTACTTTTTCATGAGAATGACAATAAACCACAACTTTGGTTTAGTCGTCCTATTCGGTATTATCAATGCAAAGAAGTGATAGCAAGGTATAGATAGCAACAAATCATACAATACATGACCTTATAGCATGTCATCATATAAAAACAACTTATGATGGGCCTTTATAAATAAGAAACCTTTTTATCACTAATAAGCAAACACATATAATTTATGTAATAACTTATTATGGTATAACCAAACATAATATCTTATATATTTTGAACACTTACTTTAAAACTTTAACATATATCTCTTTCAAATTCTCAGATAATTTATTACTTGTATTTGAAAATTTTATTTGAAAACTGTAATACTGATGAATTACATAACATACTTATTTTTTTTCTTCTCAAATATTGATATTTAAACAACTGATGACATCATATAAGCAATCTATACATTGTACATATGAAGAAATAGCAATAGTCACTATTTTATACTAGCAATAGTAATAGTTAATATGCAAATAAATTGTTAAACATTATGACATGGCATAATAAATGCATTAGAGGTACCGACATCGCTAGAAAATGTTTCTCTAAAAACAACTAATGATATCTAGCAATATTAATCTATTATATGAATTTCTTATATGCAAAATTTGTTATAACATTAAGCTTAGTATAAGTACCAAACGATATTTGCATAATCATGTTATAACAATAACAATAATAATAATAATAATATATTGCATTATAAGTTGTATAGTTTATTTAAAACTAAATCAATTGATGTTTACTCACATAACTCATTTATATCTAATTATGTAAAAGTCTTTTGGCATGCTATGTATTAACAATGACTAATGAAAACAATTAATTACAGAATTCATATCCATTTAAATTATAAATATACAGAATGAAATTCTAGTACATACATCATGTATATATTGCCACCAATACAAGCATATATACCTAATACAATTGCATTGTTTAGTCCATAAAAATTGAGTTCCATACTTTGTGATATTAAATATTGAATTTAATTGTTTTTCATGGATTCGAAAACACATATAATATTCTCTAGATTGCAAATTAACTTTCTCAAATCAAAATAATTCAACAATTTTATTTACAACTTAACAAGGTTAATAAAGAAGAATAAATATATGATTATGGTGGCTCAAAGAATATGTAGATGAGAATCACTAGATTGTAAGAGTCCTAAACAACATATATTAAATTAATTAATTAAATGATAATCCAGCCAATTTAGAATAATAGAAAAGATCATTTGTAAAAGAGAAAAATAAAATAAATATTCGTAATATCATCGTCGTCAACGAAAACTATAGTTATTCAATTAATAATGAGTATTAGAAAAAAGATGAATTAGTCAATTGTAACGTCATAATTTATGATGTAACATCTAAATCCTTATGAATACCAACATGCTAATATATATATATATATATATAATAACTTCTAAAAGGAAATGGAAAAATATATAGATAAGAGTTCAATCATGAGACAACATTCTAGAATTTATAGTAATGATCAGTTTTAAGTTTTTATATATATATTAATAAGTGTCACCAGTAAGATTGATGTATCATCATCAAATATAATATGAATAATCATACGAAGAATCATACCTTTATTAGTACAGATAGTTGCATAATTATTGGGTTGCTTTCTCAACGTTCGAGATTGAGTTAGGTTGGAAAATAATGCACATCAAAGGCAAGGAAAAAGGGATACCAAGGGTGGCAAAACACATAGAGCACGTTCGTGCTGATAACGTGTTGTAAACAACGGCCTTATAGTAATCAATATATGATATATGTAAACAAGAATTATATAGATTATATAGAGAGAAATATAGAAAGAAGAATTGAAGAACTCATTCTTATTGATATGAAGTATGAACTACATATACCTCTATTTGTAGGCTTACAAAGATGTGAGTTAAGTACTTGGAGAGTCACCAGAAGACATATGAGTTAAGTACTTGGAGAGTCACCACATTATGAAGACATGTGGATAGTCACACATTAAGATAATAATAATTCATAATAACTTCTAATTTTATATATAATAATTAGTGCATTATTGAAGAGTACATTGTGTTAGTTTAATATGAATGAAGTTATTTTGAACTTCTAATTTTAAAACTAGTGGAATTCTCTTATGCATCGGTTAGAATCCGGTCGGCATCAATTTGATTTATTACGTTATATGTATGGTAACCAAAGAAAAGAAACTACAAATAAACTCCTGATATATTTCAAAAAATATTGGCACATGTTTTACATAGATTGAATGTCACACCCCGACCCGCAGCGGAATAAAAGTCGGGGCATAATTGGGTTATCACCAAAGCTCATGATATTTACTAAGATGTTTTATATTTATTAAATTCAAATTACAAACTTAAATATCAAAAAACAAAATTCATACAATTACAAAGGAAAATGAAACTATAGATTTATTCCAAAGCATGAACTTGTTTATTCTTCTAGGCCATCCTAAGTGTTTCCTGTCTCGGCTGGATCACCTGTATCATGTGTAAAACGGGGGAGATTTTGGGTCAATAAAAGTTGGAGAGTGAACCTTGATAAATCATTTTGACTAATTTCTTGTTTTATTTATTAAAGAAAAGTCGTGCATTAATCACATGTGAGCAAACATATATATATAAACAATCACAAACCACTTTGGATGAGTATATGACATGAATGATGATGTATCTGAGATCAAGACTCAATTAAACGGAGCCGATCTAACGAGGCTCCTGATGCTCAACCCGTATCCCACGGGGAACTGATGGGCCTAATGAAATGCGTGCACTGAAATGATAAATTTAATCTACATATAATTCACACAACAATCAATACACATTTGATCACGGATATGATGTATGCGCTGTAACATCCGTCAAAAACGGATTTACCAAACCCGCTCCGTTTATCGACCGAACAGTCAGTCAAATTTTTTTGTTGCGAATTAAATGCCCAAAATAATTTTAAACGATCCGTAATCAATTATTATGCGGGGATATGAATTTAGTTTTTGAAAATCTGTCAAAAATAGCAAAATAAAAATGTTTTACCCATGCCGGGTTTCGAACTCGGGTCTATACCGGGTCAAACCAAAGACTTATCTCTTAACCGAACAACCGCTCCGCCACTTTGATTTTCTGGTAAATAAAGGAATCACTTAATTCAAATATTAAAGTTCGGAAATCAATTTCAGTGTTTTGCGCCCAAATTAGCAGTCGTCGGAAATCCCGACGACTTCGCCGTTTATTTACGTTATCGCTCAAAGTAACCGAAGACTTAACTATTACGACGGTTATAACCGACGTCTGAACCCGTGACATCAGCTGTAACCGCCGGAGAACGGATGACTCCGAATTAAGACCGAATTCAGACCCCATTCATCTCAATACTACCCTATAAATTCAACCACAACTCGCCAGAAGTCTTTCACATTCAAATCGCACCTTTTCTCGGCGAAAAATCAATCGCCGGAAATACTTGATATACCGCCGGAAAACCGTATCAGTAATTTCTAAGCTTACTGGAACCCCCTAAACCTTCACCGAAGTCACCCACAACCTTTGTAACCTTTCGGAAGACTCTCTGCTGCAAGAGACTTGTCGCCGGAAAAAGGGTTCTGTCGCCGGAGTTCTGCCGGAAAACAGAGTAAAATCAATCGGTACTTTTCACGCCTAATTCCTTTCCTTTTTACTTTTATCTCGTTTGTAAATGATCATTAAACGCTAAAGAAACATGAATCAATATTTTGAACCAGTCAGTCACCACTTCCGGTTAAAACCGGTGAAGATGACGAAGTTTCAGTAATGGTTAAGTGTAATTAAAATCAAGATAATTACCGGGTTAGACACACAGTCCAGCGGTGGACTGTGTGCACTTTTAATGCTAAGGTCACGAGTTCGAGTATTGTCCCTCACACGCCGCCTTGATAAAAATTCTTCTTTTTCAGCAAACTAAACCGGGTTGATTGAAGTATATGTTAAGTATATTGATAACTGAGTTTATAATCAAGTGCGACACACAGTCCAGCGGTGGAGTGTGTGTCCGCTAACCCACAGGTCCCGGGTTCGAGACCTGTGGAGCACACCGGTTCTGAGATTTAATTCGTTTTTAATAATAAAGGATTTCTGTTAATTCTAATTAATATATATATGTAATTAAAATCGGATATATAACGGGTTAGACACGTAGCTCAGTTGGTAGAGCTGCGTGCACGCGTACGGGAGGTCTCGGGTTCGAGCCTCACCCGGCGCACAACAATATGCCTATGAACCGGTCAACGATAGTCAAAGTCAACGGTCAAAGTTACTGTAGCAAAAATAAAATATTTTTTTATTATTATTTTTATTCAATTATTTTAATTAAAAATCAATTATAAATACTTAAAAAAATAACATTTTTAAGGTTAGAAAATAGCCTCAAACTCACAAGAATACACCCAACAAACCTACTAAAATAGATTAATAAAACCCGTTTACTTACCAAACCGTAATGCGATTTATCTAGGTTTAATCTCACTTGTGGTTAAAACCACTTCGCGTGCAATCAACGTCATCAACCGAACGCACCCAATGTGAGTGAATTCTTACAAACTCCCCTTTTTATTCATGTTTTGGGGTGTATCATGTGTCGCTTAAATTAATTCTCTTATGCAAAATTCGTGTCATACCATTATATGAACTAAATTAGAATGTAACTATTGTTTGGTTGTGATGTGTTACATATTGTCAAAGTCGTATGCAAATTATTTAGGCCCATCAGTTCCTCGTGGGAGACGAGAACAACGCGTGCCTCAAAACTCATACATTAGGCCCATCAGTTCCTCGTGGGAGACGAGAACAACGCGTGCCTCAAAACTCATACATTAGGCCCATCAGTTCCTCGTGGGAGACGAGAACAACGCGTGCCTCAAAACTCATTCATTAAGGCCCATCAGTTCGTAAGAACAACGCGTGCCTCAAAACTCATTCATTAGGCCCATCAGTTCGTGGAACAACGCGTGCCTCAAAACTCATTCATTAGGCCCATCAGTTCCTCGTGGGAGACGAGTCGAACATCGCGTGCCTCAAAACAATCATTTGGTGTATGTGAGTTTAATATTCAATATTATGTGTTGTGTGAATAAATTGACATCTACATTTACTCATATGTGGTATGCACAGTATTTATAATCAATTGGATAAACTTGTTCAAATGTTTTTTTCCATAGGATTTACTCGCCAACATTACGTTGATCCAAAACCTTTTTACACATGATACAGGTGAACAGGTTGAAGCAAGGAAAACATAGGATATGCCTTAGAAGAGAACCAAGAAGCTTAGACAGATAGTTAGAATATGGTGTATCATTTATTTCCATTAAATTGTATTAATGAATATGAAACATATAATAAATGTCATGAGCTTTGATGATAACCCAATTATGCCCCGATCACCTTTTCCGCTGCGGGTCGGGGTGTGACAGATTGGTATCAGAGCCAAGACTATAGGGATATAGGATAGGTTATTAGACCCTTAGAGCCTATACTATAGTCTGCCTAAATTTTAACTTGATTAGGTGGTTACATACAAACTTGTGATATTTATTTGTTTCATATTTGTTTACATTTCAGTCAAACATACATGCTCATATACATATTCATTATGCATATATACATATTCATTATACATATATCGATGTTCATGTATTCAATTTATTTTCATACTCTCAATATCCAAAGATTTTGTGCAATTTTCAATTCTCATCAAAGTAAGTTCTGCGACGGGCATGTAGTAACCGGAAGGGTACAAGTACCGGTAGTCGGGACGTCCTGTCTAGGTTGGCATTCGTATAAATCCAAAATAACGGACCAGTTTGCCTACCTGGGGACTAACGATGAGAGTACGACGGACCTATTAGGCCAAAGCATGCCACACCAAACGTCGTTCGAACTAACCTCACTTTGAGATGTCACCGTGTCTACACCTAGACACATCCCGAACATCCACATGTTGTATACATATTTCTCGATTTTCTCCGGGTTTTGTGTACGCAATCAGGCAGAAACCGTGCGAACCATATGAAAAACCGGTATTCATGGGGGCCCACATGATTACACAGGTAAAGTATGGCGGCATGACGGGCCTAACAGCGAGCAAAGCCCAAGACATCCTATGGATGTAGTAGATTTATTTTCTATATTTACTTTATAAACGTTCAATCCCAAACACGACCCACGATCCCAAAGGCATCCAACTCATACTCTTGACATGTATTCCTTGTAGATGTCTTCTAACCTCGCCCGTAGGAAGATGAGAGCAGAAAAAGCCCGTGAACGCATGGCTACCCAAATCGCTCAGCAAATGGCGACCGTAATACCCAACATCGTAGTTCAAGTTCAACAAGCCCTTACCGCTAATTCCGTTAACCCAACCCAACAAGAGGATCAAAACACTGTCAACCTTCCAGTCACTAAATGCACCTACAAACATTTCAAATCCTGCGATCCTCCAAAATACGAAGGTACTGAAGGTGTCACCGCTCTTCTCCATTGGTTCGAAGAAATGGAGAACACTTTTCTAAATTGCGATTGCCCCGATGATCGCAAAGTGCGTTATGCTACCGGTCGTTTACTTGGAACAGCACTCACATGGTGGAATACAGAAAAGACCAAACGAGGTGTTGAAGAAACTATGACCTTGACTTGGGAAGAGTTGAAGGGAATCATGACAAGACGGTTTTGCCCAAGAAGTGAAATCAAGAAATTGGAGGATGAGTTCCATGCTTTGAAACAAAAGGAAGGCGACCACACCACATACAACAAGAGATTCCTTGAGCTAAATCAAATGGTTCCCAACTTGTTCACTCCCTCTACCGTTTGATCGAGCACTACATTCGTGGTCTTCCATCAAAGATTCAAGACCCTGTAATAAGCACCTCGCCTGCAACTTTGGAAGCAGCAATGGAGCTAGCAACCGCGCTCACCGAGAACCGAATCCGGAACAAAGATTTCAAAGAGGAGAAGAAGAAGGATAAAGCATCAACGGAAACCTCAAACCCCACCCGAACCGAATCCTCTACACCACCTACATCTAAGAGAAAGCGTGATGGGCAAGTCTTCGCCGTCACCCAACGCAAACAACCAGCTTCACAAGTTGTACCTCCTCAAACTATCCCAAACGCTCAAGTAGCACCCAACTCAACTTACCCAAATAAGAAACCTTACATTGGACCTCACCCTCAATGCAACACCTGTTTCTATCACCATCCAACTACTTCACCCTGTCGACTATGTGCGAACTGTGGACGCTACGGTCATTTGAGCAAAGTTTGCCGCACCGCTCAAAACCAAACCTCAACCCCTACTCAACCCATGGCCCAAACATATCAACAACCTCAATACCCCATGTACCCATATGTTCGAGCTTGTTTCAATTGTGGCGACCCTACCCATTTTAGAAATACGTGTCCTCGTTTGGTTAACATCATAAACGCCCAAGCTCAAGCAAACCCAGCTAACCAAGCAAACCCAGCTCCACCACCAGCAAGAGGAAGAGTTTATAACATCAACGCCAATCCTGTTGAAGATGTTAACGGTCCAAACCAACCACTTAACTAGCCTTCTCTCACCAAGAATCAAGATTCAACTCTAATCACTTAGTTTTTATGTTTTTCTTTATGTTATCTCAATTTTCACGTATCTCAATTGGAATTTTATCCAAGAATTTTAATGCAAATTACTAGTTCAGTTGGTTTTATACTCATTGATTTAATATTCATATCATCATAATTCACGACATATCTCAGAAGTTGAGTTGTGTCTCACATGCAATACATTTCATTTTACATTTCAATACATGCAATACGCTCGGCTCCGTTTGATTGAGCCTTGAGCACACAGATCAATTTACATTTCCAGTTCATGCAATACGTTCGGCTCCGTTTGATTGAGCCTTGAACGCACATACATTTTCATTATCAGTATCTTGTGGTTGTGGTGTTTGTTGTAGAGTCGCATAGAACTAATCATAACTGGCGGATGAAGTCAATGAGAATTTGACAAGAATATGGTGGATACGCCGCTGGTACTTCCTATATATAAGTATTCTTGTCAAATGATCGGAGGCATTATCAGGCAGTTATGAGAGGTTCCATGCATAGGCTGTTTGTTGTGATTAAGTTATTCATTTTCAATACATGCAATAAGCTCGGCTCCGTTTGATTGAGCCTTGAGCACACAGACAATTCCATTCTCAATACATGCAATAAGCTCGGCTCCGTTTGATTGAGCCTTGAGCACACAGACAATTTCATTCTCAATACATACAATACGATCGGCTCCGTTTGATTGAGCCTTGATCGCACAGATATATATCATTTCAGTATTTTTATGTTTGTTGTATTGGTTGTAGAGTTATAGGACTAATCATAATTCACTGATAAAACCAATGAAAATTTGACAAGAATATGGTGGATACGCCGCTGGTACTTCCTATATATAAGTATTATTGCCAAAGGATCAGAGGCGTTATCAGGCGGTTATGAGAAGTTCCATGTAGGATTTAGTATTGCCTTGGTTGAAATTGTGTTACATTTATATCATCTCACTATTTAAATTGGATTGTGATCCATTTCCACATAGACTAACCTCTCCATCATAACAAACGAGAGAGGAACCATCACCATTCAAACATATATGCTATCAGAATGTGGATACAATTGTTAGTTGTTGTGTTTATTTGTGTAGATTGTAGAATTTCTGCCTTAGGATATAACCCTAAGCATATTCAAACTTTTATGCATGATATCATTTTAGCGAATCATTCCTGCTTAACAATACTTATACAGTAGGCAACAAAAAGCGATTCCTGTATTAGGATACTTAACCTTTACAAGGAACGTTACCGCCTCAAACAAAAACTTAAACCCTTATTTCTTCTAAGTATGTAACTGTCAAAACTAAACACCATCATTCTTTTAGTCAATTATATCCCTGTTTAAATTTCGGGACGAAATTTCTAAAAGCAGGGGATACTGTAACATCCGTCAAAAACGGATTTACCAAACCCGCTCCGTTTATCGACCGAACAGTCAGTCAAATTTTTTTGTTGCGAATTAAATGCCCAAAATAATTTTAAACGATCCGTAATCAATTATTATGCGGGGATATGAATTTAGTTTTTGAAAATCTGTCAAAAATAGCAAAATAAAAATGTTTTACCCATGCCGGGTTTCGAACTCGGGTCTATACCGGGTCAAACCAAAGACTTATCTCTTAACCGAACAACCGCTCCGCCACTTTGATTTTCTGGTAAATAAAGGAATCACTTAATTCAAATATTAAAGTTCGGAAATCAATTTCAGTGTTTTGCGCCCAAATTAGCAGTCGTCGGAAATCCCGACGACTTCGCCGTTTATTTACGTTATCGCTCAAAGTAACCGAAGACTTAACTATTACGACGGTTATAACCGACGTCTGAACCCGCGACATCAGCTGTAACCGCCGGAGAACGGATGACTCCGAATTAAGACCGAATTCAGACCCCATTCATCTCAATACTACCCTATAAATTCAACCACAACTCGCCAGAAGTCTTTCACATTCAAATCGCACCTTTTCTCGGCGAAAAATCAATCGCCGGAAATACTTGATATACCGCCGGAAAACCGTATCAGTAATTTCTAAGCTTACTGGAACCCCCTAAACCTTCACCGAAGTCACCCACAACTTTTGTAACCTTTCGGAAGACTCTCTGCTGCAAGAGACTTGTCGCCGGAAAAAGGGTTCTGTCGCCGGAGTTCTGCCGGAAAACAGAGTAAAATCAATCGGTACTTTTCACGCCTAATTCCTTTCCTTTTTACTTTTATCTCGTTTGTAAATGATCATTAAACGCTAAAGAAACATGAATCAATATTTTGAACCAGTCAGTCACCACTTCCGGTTAAAACCGGTGAAGATGACGAAGTTTCAGTAATGGTTAAGTGTAATTAAAATCAAGATAATTACCGGGTTAGACACACAGTCCAGCGGTGGACTGTGTGCACTTTTAATGCTAAGGTCACGAGTTCGAGTATTGTCCCTCACACGCCGCCTTGATAAAAATTCTTCTTTTTCAGCAAACTAAACCGGGTTGATTGAAGTATATGTTAAGTATATTGATAACTGAGTTTATAATCAAGTGCGACACACAGTCCAGCGGTGGAGTGTGTGTCCGCTAACCCACAGGTCCCGGGTTCGAGACCTGTGGAGCACACCGGTTCTGAGATTTAATTCGTTTTTAATAATAAAGGATTTCTGTTAATTCTAATTAATATATATATGTAATTAAAATCGGATATATAACGGGTTAGACACGTAGCTCAGTTGGTAGAGCTGCGTGCACGCGTACGGGAGGTCTCGGGTTCGAGCCTCAGCCGGCGCACAACAATATGCCTATGAACCGGTCAACGATAGTCAAAGTCAACGGTCAAAGTTACTGTAGCAAAAATAAAATATTTTTTTATTATTATTTTTATTCAATTATTTTAATTAAAAATCAATTATAAATACTTAAAAAAATAACATTTTTAAGGTTAGAAAATAGCCTCAAACTCACAAGAATACACCCAACAAACCTACTAAAATAGATTAATAAAACCCGTTTACTTACCAAACCGTAATGCGATTTATCTAGGTTTAATCTCACTTGTGGTTAAAACCACTTCGCGTGCAATCAACGTCATCAACCGAACGCACCCAATGTGAGTGAATTCTTACAAACTCCCCTTTTTATTCATGTTTTGGGGTGTATCATGTGTCGCTTAAATTAATTCTCTTATGCAAAATTCGTGCCATACCATTATATGAACTAAATTAGAATGTAACTATTGTTTGGTTGTGATGTGTTACATATTGTCAAAGTCGTATGCAAATTATTTAGGCCCATCAGTTCCTCGTGGGAGACGAGAACAACGCGTGCCTCAAAACTCATACATTAGGCCCATCAGTTCCTCGTGGGAGACGAGAACAACGCGTGCCTCAAAACTCATACATTAGGCCCATCAGTTCCTCGTGGGAGACGAGAACAACGCGTGCCTCAAAACTCATTCATTAAGGCCCATCAGTTCGTAAGAACAACGCGTGCCTCAAAACTCATTCATTAGGCCCATCAGTTCGTGGAACAACGCGTGCCTCAAAACTCATTCATTAGGCCCATCAGTTCCTCGTGGGAGACGAGTCGAACATCGCGTGCCTCAAAACAATCATTTGGTGTATGTGAGTTTAATATTCAATATTATGTGTTGTGTGAATAAATTGACATCTACATTTACTCATATGTGGTATGCACAGTATTTATAATCAATTGGATAAACTTGTTCAAATGTTTTTTCCCATAGGATTTACTCGCCAACATTACGTTGATCCAAAACCTTTTTACACATGATACAGGTGAACAGGTTGAAGCAAGGAAAACATAGGATATGCCTTAGAAGAGAACCAAGAAGCTTAGACAGATAGTTAGAATATGGTGTATCATTTATTTCCATTAAATTGTATTAATGAATATGAAACATATAATAAATGTCATGAGCTTTGATGATAACCCAATTATGCCCCGATCACCTTTTCCGCTGCGGGTCGGGGTGTGACATGCGCAAGTGTTTAAATAAAATAAAAGAATATTACGACACATGATACACCCCAAAACATGATTAAAATGGGGAATTTGTAGAGATTCACTCACAGTGGATGCGTTTCTTGATGACGATGAATGCGGACGAATATTATGATTCAACCGACGAGGGAAAACTAACCTAAATAATAACGACATGATTCGATTAAATAAATAAATTTTATTTGAGATTATTTTTTTTTAATTAGAGCTCTTTAATGAGATTTTTAGATTTATTTTTGTGAGTTTAATGCAAATTTTTAACCTTCAAAATCTTTATTTTTAAGTGTTTTTAAATAATTTTTCAATTTAATAAAAAAAGAAAATAAGAAAACAAAAATAAATAAATGGTTTGACTTGGTCAGGTCTGACCGGGTCTGACCGGTCAGATAGCATGAATTCCAGGCGCGAGTGAGGTTCGAACTCGGGACCTCTCGTATACGTGCACGCAGCTCTACCAACTGAGCTACGTGTCTAACCCGAAATATTCTATGTTTTAATTATATATATATACTAACTAGCTTTAACCTTATTTAGTTTTTATTAAAAATGATTTATTATGGTCGAAACCGGTTACAGAACCCGGAATCGAACTCGGGACCTTCGGTTCGAGTGCACACAGCCCAACCAGTTGGGCTATGTGTCTAATCTGTATAAACACTGAATTATATTAATTTTATATATATGTTGTGAATTGATCTGAATGAGTTAAAAATGTTGGTTTTATTTCAGAAAGCCGGAAACATGTGTGATTCGAACCCGGGACGCGTGTTTTGTATTTGCACACAGTCCACCGCTGGACTGTGTGTCTAACCCGGTTAAATACCCGTTTTTATTTAGATTAAAACACTAACTTAACTTCATCTTTTTCATCTTTAAAAATCCCGACAGTGATCCTGGCTGAATGAACTGATTTAACAGTTTTGATTATTGATTTGAGCAATTAAATTATCAATCAAGAGATAGTAAGGAGGTTTAGACAATTATACCGTCTGAAGAACAACTGCGGTTTTCTGATCAGTGATTTTGGCGATATTCCGGCGAGTGCGAAAATCTCCGGCGACGTGCTTTGGAAGGAATAAAGCTTCGGAAAGAGAGTGCGGTTCTGAGCGAAATGTTTACAAGGAGTTTGAGTGGGTATTTATAAGGGGGACAGGCCGATTGGGTTCGAATTGGGGGTCAAGATTCGCGGTCAATGATTTCAAACGGTTTTGACTAAAATTGAGTGCTAGGCAACGGTTATAACTGATGTCGAAATCAGTTTATGCGTTTCAGTCAAAGGAAAATAGCCACATTTACGGAGTTTCGGTTTTTTCCGGCGATTGCGAGTTCTGGGCGCGCTGATTTACAGGTTTTGACTTTCGGTTTTTACTATAAGTGTTATTTGTTTCAGTATTTAACACAAATGATGTGTGTGGCGGAGTGGTGTGGTGTGTGTGTGTCTTCGCGGGAAACCCGGGTTCGAGACCCGGCTACCCTGTTTTATTTATTATTTTCTTATTATTATTATTTATTAATTATGGTTTTTAAATTCTAAAATATTTATTAATTATGTATTATTTAAAATAATCTGAACAATAAATACGCAACGAACTTATAACTGAATATTTGATTATAAAACGAAGCGGGTTTTGAAACCCGTTTTTCGACGAATGTTACATTGAAAACTACAAAACTAAATCGGTGATGGTTACGATAATACCTATATTGTTTATGAGCACTCTATAGTCTACGGTACAACAGAAATCTGTTTTGAATACACACACACACACACACATATATATATAGGGGAAAGATAAAACGAAAACCCATTTGAGTTGAAAAAACTTTTGTAAAAACCCCATGTAACACCAAAATAGAAAATGTAATATGCATATATTTGAACATTTTATAAAAGAAACACCAAAAAATTCCGAGTAGTTTATTTTTTTTAAATGTTAAAAATTTCATTTTACATAATATATATGTCCAAAAAAATGTAACATATAAATTTTGAACATTTAGAAAAACAAGTAGGCGCTTTTTACATTTTTTTTATAAAAATGTTCAAGTATAGTAATGTTACATTCTCCTATTTTTTTAGAAAAAATGAAAATGTTATATAGGGTTTCTTGAGTTTTCTCAACTCAATTGGGTTTTCGTTTTATCTTTCAACTATATATATATATATATAGGGCTTGGTTCAAATAAGAACCACCACGAGTTGTGAGAAGCGTGAGAACTTTTTTCTTCCTACGCGAGTTGGGATAATTTTTTTTTTGCACAAACGTGGATATGAAAATATTATAAACACACCTGTAAAAAAATTATCGAGTAGGTAGTTTTGACTGATGCAAGTTTTTTACGCGTAGGTGTAAATTTTGTACGAAGATAAATATTTTTTTACGCCTCATGTAAATGTGGGTATTTGACATTTTTTAATTTTTTTTCCGAAAAAGTAATTTTTTATGACTTTTGAGAAAAAAATTGAAAAACGTTTTGGATAGCCTATTTCTCACAACTTAAGGTGGTTATCATTTAACCTATATATATATATATATATATATATTACAACTGTCATTAGTTTTTAATGGGGTCTGTGGATATTTGTTGATGTAAAAAATAGTATTTTTAAATACAGTTTGAAATCTTATATAACCCTAAGATGGTATATAAGAATTTGTTGATGTAAATGCTCCAAATACAAAAGAAAACTAATAAATAAATAATACGAAGGAAGGTAACTTATATTAAATATTACATTACAATCAATCTATCCTATCATCAAAATTTATGTAAGACAATTCTTATATTAGATTTTCACCTTGAATGGATGTCTCCTCGTAACTAGATGTGTTGGTTAAAAATGCCACTTGCATGTGGCATAAAAAAAAGCCCTTAACAAACAATGAGTTTGAAAATGTTTTCACTAATGGGGAGGTTATATTAACGTTTTACACATAACATTGGAACAAAGTGATTGTAACTAACGGAATGAAAAGTTAAAACAAACAATTACATTGACATGCACGTTACTCCACTTATAAATGGTTTCGTGTATATGTTCTAGCTTTATCGCAATTGTAAAAAAAAAAAGAAAGAAATTTGTTATAACTTTAGCATCATCTAAGTATTTAAGTTGTAGATGTTACCAGAAATGACAATGCTAACGATAGGAACAATGTCTCTTCAGTTGTGAACTAAAAGCCTCAACCAAGTTAAGGTAAAAATGCAAAGAGTCCGTACACAAACATCAATTGTATCTTTAAGATGCTTTGATTATTAAACATGTATCTTCAAGATGCTTGGACGATTGAACATATGATGATAAATCCAACACTCAACTATGTTATTGTGTAATTACCCATTTAGGCTTCTACACATGTTCTATCAATATAAATAAAAGCACAAGAATATTATATATGATAACCATAATAACCTACAAAGGGATAAATGACTATTTTCTAAATTCATTGTAGAGAAAACATATGTTCAAGACGATATGTCAATACATGAACATCTGGCAGGTGGTAACTAATCCATCTTACATCTACTTCTAGCCATGTATAAAGAGTTTAAAAAGATAGAGATCAGCTTTACATCTCTTTAATCTAATATGATAGAGATCACCAATCTTTTTCTTAAATGCTCTTTGATAGGAATCACCAAATAGCTTTTATCAATCAAGATAGTTATCACATCCTCAAACTTCTATCTAATGTGGTGGAGCTTAGTAATTATTTGAATCTCGCAATGTTGGTTGGGTGACCATTCATACATAACTATTCAAGTGTTAAATATAACAACTCATGAAGAAAATGTATTAACACTTTTATCTTGTGTAATTTCAGGTTTAGATGTATGTTGTTATGGAAATCAAACATTACATTAATATAACTTAAAGGTATGGGTTTTAGTGAATAAGAGAGCGATAGCAGTTGCCGGACTTTGGGGTTGAGATTACCATAATGGTAGAGAGATATACGATAGACTTGTTGATGGTGGTGGTTTTAGGCGGTGGCTGTGGTTTTAGGCAGTGGTGGTGGCCACAATGGTAGTATTTAATTCAAAGAAATATGAGGTTTGATTCGAATTTTAATGTATCCCTTTTTATTTTAATATATACCTTTTTACATAAAATAAGGAAAAGTGATAGAGGAATGAGTAAAGACAAGATTGCCATCATGTGGGCTCCGTCTGACCAGACTCAACGTTGAAAATAGACGGGTTTTAGGGTAAAGGACGCGACTTGCAAAATTTTTGAAACATAAAGTAAGAAGCTAAACATTTTTTAAGCTAAAGGAGGACAACTAAAAAATGGTATAAGCACAAAAGACGAAAATGTAATTTACTCTTTAGTTTATTTTCCATAACCTTACAATGTTGATTCATAGTCGAATAGGCCCATCAACCATGTTATCTACATTGCTTGACTCTTTAATTCTCGTTTAGCTCTTGGTATGAGTTTGACATGCGCTTATGACGGTGTATATATTCTATAATTGTAGCTTGAACAGTGGAGCACTATCCGTTATGTCTTTATTTGCTATTATCTGTCACACCCTAACCCGCAACGGATATGGCACGGGGTATGATATGATTGTTTCATAACTTTAGACATTTATTTAAAGTTAGAATATTTATTATTATCAATATTAATTTGTCTCACATAACCAAATAATTGTTTCAAATAAAACCATACAATATTCAAAATACAAAATATAACATAAGTCTTGATTTAATTATTCTAAGGCACAATCTTATGTGTCTTCTCAAGTAGCTATCAACCTTGTGTATCTGTTTCATGTGTAAAGAATTTTGGGTCAACAATAGTTGGTGAATAGATATTTATTTGTTTTTATTTAACTTTAAAAGTTTAGTTGATTTTATTTAATAAAAATTATTTAACATGCAATATTAAGTGTAATAGGTGACTTAAATCAATTAATCCAAAAAAACAACCAATCCATAAGTAAATAATATAACATGACATAACAAAACATAAGAAATGAAACAATGATGCGATTCAAGCCCCCAAAAGGCGAAAAGCAAAGCTATGAAACAATGATACGATTCAAGCCCCCAAAGGCGAAAGGCGAAAAGCGAAACTATGAAACAATGATGCGGTTCAAGCCCCCAAAAGACGAAAAGCGAAACTATGAAATCCATGACACAAAGTGGTAAACACGTATAGCAAGTAATGTAACATACAAAACAAATAGGAGCACATATGACACTTAACTTGGCATGTTATTGAAAAAGTATACGGATTATATGAAACAAGACACATGAAACACCCCAAAAAGTTAAAGTGACAAAAAGAGGAAAAGTAAAATCTACTCACAGTTTTGCGTTCCGTTAAAACCCGCTAATCCGCACGAGTAACAAAAGAGAGATAACACCAAAAGACACAATCACCCTAAATACTATAACATCAAAATACTTAAATAAAATAACACAAGGAAAAATATATAAAATATTACAACCTAATACTTAGGGTTTTCGTCCTAAAATGAATATTACTATGTAACTAAATGTCATATGTAAATATATCTAATGTTTATGTGACAAATTAGTTCCACTAATAATATATATTTATCATATTTTCTAAAATTACCTTAATATATATACATTATTCCATCTATATCTATTTAATAGGTGATAAGATATTATAATATAACCATTTGAGTTTTACATATTTGTATGCAAGACAAAATACATATATTTTTTTACAAAAATCTGATTTCTTTATATAAAGTTGTAGAAATAAATAAAATGATATAAACATTTGAGAGCTAAAATTCATGTGACATCAAACACTACCATCATTTGATCAAAATGAAACCAACTTCAAAATACGAAACTAATTTTATTAGTAGCAAAAATTACAAAATTTTAATATTTTTATGACACTAGTTTAGAATTATAATATTTTGCCAACACAATTTCTATTTTAAATCAAAACACAATTATAACTATATCAAAACTCAAACTATCCTAAACCCCAGGTATTATATATAAATATAAATTGCAAGGAAACTAAAGTATGAACATGAAACAATAAGGAATAAAAAAATATAAAGAAGTGAATGACATTAAAACTAACTCCTATGAAGAAGAGATAGTAAAGAGATGGAGATGAGGGTGATGTTGAATTCTTGCTTCTCCTTCTTAGTGGTTTGGGAAAACTTACAAAGCTTCAATTGTGATGGCTAGTGTTTTTTGAGAGAGATGGTGGTTGCTAGAGTTTCTTTGAGAGAGAGATGATGGAATGACAAAAAACAGGGTTTTGATTTAGTTTTTAAAAGTATGATATTAATCTTTAATTTAGGATATAAAATATTGCCTTTTAAAAGAGATTGAGAAAAAAAACATATTATTTTTTTTATTTCACCTTAGTGGCGGAAAGGCAACATTAGGTTAATTTTTTTATTTAATATTTATACATATATAAAGAATTGATTCAGCTGCTTAATTTGTTTTTCTCCTATAACTTGAAAAGTATAATGTTTTATAAAAATTCAAACATACCGTTGGAACGAGCGCATTTTTCTCTATGATATGACCTAAGTTTCATAAAATTCGGAGTAGAGTCAAGAATAATATATTTTATTTATAACTGCTCAAACTAGTTTACAAACGGTTCGAATTCAAATTTTCTTTCAAAACGGATATCCTTCTTAACGGATGTTACATTATTTATGAATGTTTCATATATATGTTGATAATTCGAGAATGTATGATATGAATACAATTATTATAACAACAATCAATATGTTTAATTTTCAGTAAAGTTTGACTACATTACACCCTTCTTAAACCGTACCAATAGTCTAATTATAAATGAGATTATATTAGATATGATTGATTGATTTATGCGCAATATATTAGTTATATACTAGAACCATATGCAATGTATAAATAGAATATATAGGAATTACATACAACGCTTATCGACCAGTCAAAGTTAACACAATATCATTTGGTAAGTCATGTTTGAGGGGCATTTATTTAAGTTACAAAGGGACTAGATACACCTTAACTAAAAGTATAGGGATAATATTTTTAAAACTCAAGTGAAAACAAAAACAAGAATATTCTGGTAATGAGGGCAAGTTATTTCTACTAGTAGACAAAAACGTCCAGATCAAAACTTTCCAAATACTTACTATTATTATTATTATTATTATTATTATTATTATTATTACTATTATTATTATTATTATTATTATTATTATTATTATTATTATTATTAATTTTTTTTATTATTACTTTATTTTTGTTTGCAACAACATTAGTTTAACAAATTTGGTTGAAGGCATAACAATATTATAAGGCTCAAAGTTAAGAACTAAACACACAAATCAAGTGTAACTTTTATATATATATATATATATATATATATATAACAACTTATTGACATGTCTCTAATCTATTACTAGGCTAGAACCTAATGGTTACTTACTATAATCGTGTTTTTCCCCACCCTACTACAACCCCCACTAGTGGATTCAAGTGAAATTGAGACTTGTTCTGTCACTAATGCTTTTCCTGTTTCTATTTGTTGCTCCAAAATTCACACACACGAACACACGCAAAAAACCTCTCTATTTCAAGATTTCTTTAACCAGGACATGACGTTTTTGTAGCAGCACCCGCACGCTCGCACGTCTCTCTCTCCCTCTCTCTCTCTAGATCACAAACACACACACACAGAGACACACATATCAGGACATCTACTTTAAATTAACAACAACTAACAAATGAAACTATTGTTTCTTGTTCAATGGCCATGACTTTTTCAGACTCCTTTCGTTCTCTCTCTCTCAACACTCACAACACTTCATCAGACACTAAACATAATTTCTATAATCAAGAAGATGAAGAGGATGAAGAAGAAGCTGAAGAGCTTGACCTCAACCTCAGTGGCAACAATGGCAGAATTATCAAACCAACAAAGACTTGTGCAAGAGGCCATTGGAGACCAGCTGAAGATGCTAAACTTAAAGAACTTGTTGCCCTTTATGGTCCCCAAAATTGGAACCTTATTGCTGAAAAACTCCAAGGAAGATCAGGTACTTATTTAGTTTAATTAAACACACACTTTTAAGTCTTAGCTTTTAAGTTCCAACCCTAATTTTCTTATGTTTTTCTTATTTGACTTAGTTACCTAACTTTCTTATGTTTTTCTTATTTTGACTTAGTTATACACACACTTTTAAGTTCTAACCCTAATTTTCATATATTTTTTTTCTTATTTGATGTTATTTGGATTACTATACTATACTGTTTACCTCGTCAAATCTTACAAATAGTTCTGCTATGAGTGTGATTTAAGTCGGTGTGCTATTAGTTTTAAGTTTAACACTAATATCCATCTTTTTTCTTATTTGATGTTATTTGGATTATTATATTTTACTAACCCTACAAATAGCTGTGCTCGAGTGTGATTTTACCAGGTATGCTATTATTTTAAGTTTAACCCTAATTTTCGTATTTTTTTTTCTTATTTGACGATATCTGGATTATTATACTATATTGTTTAGTGTTACGAGTGTGATTTTACTAGGTAGGCTTGTTTTTCTTGTGTGACGAACTTGTGTAACTTGTTTTTTTATTTATTTATTTATGATTATTTTTTTTTTTTAGGGAAGAGTTGCAGATTAAGATGGTTTAACCAATTAGATCCAAGAATTAACAGAAAAGCTTTTAGTGATGAAGAAGAAGAAAGACTGATGACTGCTCACAGAATGTACGGAAACAAATGGGCATTGATTGCAAGACTATTTCCAGGTAGAACTGATAATGCTGTCAAGAATCATTGGCATGTCATCATGGCTAGAAAGTATAGAGAACAGTCAAATGCTCATCGGAAAAGAAGAATGCTCATTCAAACCGGTTTAAGATCTGACACCGTCACGCCGCCACCACCGCCACCACCGATGTTAATCGCCGCCGATGCTCCGCCACCTTACAATGCCATGTATCCTCATCAACCACCGTTTGGAATCATCTCCGGTCAGTTTTTTACTTCTTTTTTTATGGTTTTTTTAGTTTTCACTTCAAAACCCTAATTTTTAGTATTTTGTGTGATAAATAAATCATCACTAAATGTTTCTTAATTTTTTTAAGAAAGTTTTTATTTAAATAATCTTGTTTTAAAGAGCACTTGTTTTTTATTTTATTTTCACTTGAGATAAAAACTCACATCAAAACCCTAATTTTTAGTGTTTTGTATAATTAAAAAATCATCACTAAATGTTTCTTAAAATTTCTAAGAAAGTTTTTATTTTATTTAAATAATATTGTTTTAAAGAGCACTTGTTTTTTATTTTTATATTATTTTCACTTGAGATTAAAAAAACAAAGGATCATTATTAAAGCACATTCTTTTTCATGTGTATTTGATTATCTAAAAGGACAATTAGGGTACTTTCAAATGTGAAAAGACTAAACTTGGTATGGATATTAATGCAAGATGTACAAGTTATTAAAGCGTGAAAGTAGCATTTTGTTTTCTTTTTGTGTCATAGATATAGCTTACCATTTCCGTTTAAAAAATGGGGATATTTTCAGGTGGTAAACACAACAATCAGATGAGGATGATGATGGACATCTTCAGTAGCAAGAACAACGCATGTTGGGATAACTTATCATCATCATCATCATCGACATCAAACACATCATGGATGATGGGTACTAGTAGCACCAACACTACTGATTTCTATGACCGTCAACACCAACAATATCATGATCTTGATCATGAACAACATGCAGCTTCAATGGTGATGAGGAGTGCTGGCATAAGTCACGAGTATTACCATTATCATCATCATCATCATGTTTATAACAGTAGTGGCAGTTTCTCATCAGTTGGAGATAACATTTCAACCATTATTACTACCCCTTCAGAACCAACAGCTGCACCACCACCACAAGTTTTACAAAGCCAGCAGTTTTCTGAAGCTAATATTGACATTTCGCCACCTCTTATAGACTTTCTTGGAGTCGGAGCCACTTGAAAATTCATATTTATAATCTATCACTTGTGTTTAATATTTGTTATCTCTATTTAACCTTTTTAGTTTATTTCTAATTTAATTGTTTGTCAATTTATTTATTAATCACTTCCATTTATTTTCCCTTCATTTTGCATTTCACCATATCTGGTGATGCCAACCAAGGAGATAAGATCTATCGCATCTTGCGTTCGACGAGTGGCATTAAAAGGTTTTAAAAGCAAGATTCGAATTCAAGATCTTTGTAACTTTGGACTCATAGTGTGACACCTTAGGACAAAAAACATATTATTTCCACATGAGATAAGATTGGTTGGTATAATGAGACGGATGTTATAAATATTAATGCATCACTTTTTAACTTCACAAAAATACAATGATTTTGTGTACACAAACCATATGCATGAAGGCTTGTTGGTAAAGATGGGTTTGTAAGTATAAGTAAGCTTTAGATAATGAATTGATATTAATAATTAATCAACTATTTGTTTTGTGTAGTTTTCTTGTGTTGTGGGAAATTCATTCTTAATTAAATCGAGTAACGGCCAAACATCCTTTCCTCAGCAGAATCTTCGCTGGTGTGATTGTTCATGTTATTCACATGGGAGTGGGCTTCTAACAAGCTAACAACATTGTCATCATCAAACATATGTTTCTGTGGAAACATAACAGAAATAAGTTACATGAGGTTGGTCCCATTTTTAGTGTGCATCACTATTGAATATTTTGACGATAATTTTAGTACAAATCAATAAAAAATAAATCCACCCATATTTAGAGTAGGTAAGGTATAAGTTTGCGGTTAATGAAACTTAAAATAATAGTAAAAAATGTAATACAAATATAAGGTTGTGCATTATACCTCCGTGATCCCTAAGGAGCTGAGGGGGAGGGGCGGGAGTGTGGGTAATACCATGCCACCTCACTTCCTATGGCGTGACTTTCCAAGGCTCACGTCGATATGCTTTGGATCTCCCCGACCCATTCTTCCTCTCTATACCTCTCCTCCCCCCCCCCCCCCCCCCCCCCTCTATTTATTTAAAAAAAATAGAGAGTGAGACTAGGGATGAGTATAACATAAGTTGAGTAATGGGTGTGAAGCATGAAAGCATATAGTGATGTGATCTTGAAGCTATATTTAGGGATCAAGGATCGGACTTTGTGTTATGATCTTCCGTATTATACCTATGTTATGGTAAGATTATTGACCAGGAACTTTTGGATTAAAAAAATAAAAAAATGGAATATCAATGGTAAGCTTGTTTCCTTTTGTTATTGTCTTAGATGAGTTGTCAAGGTTTAGTTTTATGGTGCTTATTGTTTGTGGTTGATATTGTGTTAGTTGCGGAGAGTAAATAAATACTGAATGAGAGGTTAGAGGAGTGGCTTGCGACCTTTGAAGGCAAAGATTTAAGGATTAGTCAAGCTAAGACCGAGTACCTTTACCATGATTTTAGTGGTACACAAACGACTTCGAGACACTCAAATACCATTGAAAGGCATGTAGTCCCAAAGGTAACTAAATTCAAGTATTTAGGATTATTTGTACAAAGGGATGGGATGTTGGATGGTGATGTAGCCCATTGTGTTTAAGGTGGATGGTGCAAGTGGAAAGCAGCCACTGTGGTATTGTGTTACAAAAGATTCCCAACTAAATTCAAGGAAAAAATTTACATGGTTGCATTTAGACCTTTTATGTCATATGAAACAGTTTGTTAGGCTATCAAGAAGATACATGCACGTAAGTTGGACTTAACTAAGATGAGGATGCTGAGTTGGATGTATGCGCACACCAGGTTGATAGGATAAGAAGTGGGGTTTTTAAGGAGAGGTTAGGAGTAGCTAGTATATCTGAAACTCTAAGAGAGTGGAGGTTGAGATGGTTTGGGCATGTCAGCAGAAGACAGACGAAAGCCACGGTTAGAATAATGAGAAAATACCAATTCAATTTGAATGGATGTTTCATTGTAAAGGGGATGAGGAGTAGAGGTAGGGCGAAACTTATTTGGGATGAGCGAATTAGAAAGGATTTACTAGACTAACACTTTTCTATGAACATGATCAAAGAAAGGTGTTCGTAAAGACGTAAGATTAAAGTTAAGTACTTTTAGGTATCATTATTCTTGTATAAAACTAGAAATTCAAAACTCAATCTTTTTAGTTTTACCCATTACTTCGTACACTCATCATCTTTCCATGATATTTTAAATTTATACATGTAATGTATAAATTATTCCCATTGTTTAGATGTACGCTTACCAAAGACTGTACATGTGTTGAAGCAATTGTACAAGTTGAAGTTGTAATCTCAAAAGTCAAGAGAAGGCCATGGTTTTCATAAAGTTATATTTGTTTTCTTGACAAAATTCAAAATTTATAAAACTGTTATTAACACTGCAAGTGATATACTGATAAACTCATATGTTATTACGCTGGCTGGTATGCTCTAACACCCATAGATATTAATCCTAATTGACATCCGTTAACCTCCGGCACATCGATCCTGAGAGGCGTTAAGGAGCATTAAAAGCTTCACATGTTAAGGAGTTAACAAGGAGCGAGAAAAAAAGAGAATCAAGTATTGGAAAATTTGTACACACAATATACTATACGTTTGTGTGTTTTAATTAATTTAAGGGACGTTAACGAGGGTTAAACCATTTCCTTGATCTGAGATGAAGTGAAAGAGGGTAAAGTGGGAGATTTGACGACTACGTATAGTTAAAGGAGCTTGAAAATATACCTCATGGCCTTATAATAAAATATGTTGATACCATTTGAAGTGTTTTCCTTTTCTAACCTTTCCTAAAATTGAAAATGGCACATGATGAACGGGATACAGGAGAGGGCACAGTGTTCTCATCCCTCTGGATCCTACGTGGGTGCATCCCGAGCCCGGCCTCTCTCGAACCACAACGCACAACCTCAGGAGACGACGGTTTGAAGACCCAAACTGTAAAGCTAATATATTATATAACTTTAGATACCAAATTATATTATGATCATTTTTAAAAAAAAAATCCTAACGGAGTGTAAAGACTAATGGGCTTAACCCATGCTCGTTCTTTAGTAAAAGACTGAATAGACACTATGGACCTACCTGGGCTTTGTCTTGATCATATGGGCTTAACTCGTGCATTTTCTTTAGACCATAGAACGGGCGGAGCTTCAGCTTTGTTCTTCTCAAGGTATGAATGTAAAAGCGAAAAGGTATGAATAATGAACAAAACTTGGTAAAAGCGAAAAAAGGATTGTATCGAATTTGGAGAAATATTAAAAAAAAAAACCTTAAACGAATAGCCTTCTATTAGATAATCAAAACGCAAGAAAATAATTTTAGTTATTAAAAAATATAAACCAAACACTATACATATCCAATATAACCTAATGTTTAATAATGTGTAATTTTCTTCGATCGCCTGTGTTTCTATTGTTGTTATCATTATCAATAAGTAGGAATTGAAGATGGGAGAATGAGCAAACATCGATTACAAATAATCATAAGAATTTTAATAAAATTGAGTTTGATTGAGTTATGATTTGACTTATCATTATTAATAAGTAAATAGCATTATTAACTATATGTTTTTTTTCTGATCCAGATAATATTCATTTATTTTACCATAAAACAAAAAATTACAACCAAAGAAAATAAAAGCCCCCTCTCAAAATGAACTTGACTCCATGAGCCTAACAAATTCATTAAAATCAATGAGTCCATCCCCATTGATATCAAAACCTTTGATCATATTTCTACATTCTTCCAACTTTGCCATTTCTAGTTGTCCAAAAAAATCGTTACAATACGACTTGAAATGTGGATTATAATATGGAATGTGGGATTATGTTATTAACATCCTTCGATATATATTGAATTGAAATTGAATATGCTAGCATTGCTTTCTTAGAAATTTCTATGAAGTTGAGTGAAAGGTAACCCAAGAAACCCACACCCATAACTAAGTTATAGGTTATAGGAGAAAAACAGAAACTATATAATTATAAATTTTGTTTTGTAACAATTTTATAGAAATCTTTTGGTTCGGTTTGTGTATACTTTTTGGTAGAAATTTTGGGTTTGATTTGTTTTTACATGTATTTATGTAATTATATTATACATTTTCTGTGGGAATATAAAATTCTGAAACAACAAAAAAGAAGAAATTTTCTAATGAAACACTTTTATAGATCATTAATCAATATTATAAAATTTAGTTTTCTTTTCAGTTACACCGAAATAAGGTAGTGTTTTGATTGAAGTTTCCTAAAAGCACTGGTGACAACATGTTATATGTGCACAGGGGCGGACCTACCTTATTGGTAGGGGTAGTCTTCGTTACCTTTTGACGCTCCGACGGTAATGTAAAATTTTAAGAAATTTGACATTTTTTTATTTCGTTACCCCTTTTCTATAAAACATTACCCCTATGAAGATTTTCTGGATATGTCACTGTATGTACATAGATGAAATAGTCAAGTCCACAGGACGATGACTTTAATGTTGTACATCTTGAATTTTTCTTGGAAATATTTATTGGGAAGATGTGGACCGGGTATTTCAAATTTATTGCCCATTCTAGTACTTCTAAAGTTATTATGCAACACAAGATATGTTTTTCTAACACAAGTTATGGTTTAACCTATTAAGTCACCATCCAATACAAGTATAAATTCACCAAATTTATGCTACAAAAGACTCACCAGTACAATAAAATACATGGTTTTTAATTCCTCATGTCAAACCGCACACATTTGCTACATTCAAATTACTCCTTTTTACTCTACCCTTAATCCATAAGAACGATATTGCTTGCATCTCCCCAAAAATTGCGTCAATGTTTGCTCTTTTCCCTCCGAAAATAGTTTCATTTCTCGCCTTCCACACTCCCCAACATGTTGCCATAATAATAAGTTGTATGTGTTTCTTCTTCCAATCTTCAATCGTCGGTTTTTTTTGTGATATTCCAAAAGTTCTTTCATCGTGAATGCAAAGATTTGTTGTGTTTTACACCAATTGCTTACCTCTTGCCATAAAATAGATACCAGGAAACAGCTGGTAAATAGATGGTCCTCATCCTCGTCTTGTTCCCCACATAGTTTACAAATTGGATCGCCAGAAAGCATGCCTCTTATTTTAGACCACATAGCGTTGCCAGCCGGTTTTGCACACCACGCCATCCGAAAATGCCAACTTTTTTTGGCGTCCACTTAACCCAATAAGGATAATACGGTACTGCATGTTATTAAATATTATAGTTCCTACCAATGAGGTGGTGGTCTATTGACATAATCAAAACCTTTAAACACCTTGGAGGGGGAAGTCTCAGGTTCAAGTCCTACAGACAACGAAATAAAGAAATTTGCCGTTCAAAAAAGAATATTATAGTTCCTCAACCCAACCCTCAAAAATGAACCTCAATTAAATGCAATGAAAGATCTTATACGGGTCCGAATCAATCATGTTTGAAAGTCCTAAAATAAAATGAAAAGTTTAGGGATTTTTTTCAAAGTGTTTTGTGACCTATTTCTAAACAAGTCATGTTTAAGTTTGGAAAAAAATGACACAATAAATTATCGTGCAATGTTTGTATCTAGAATCTAAGGTTATCATGCCTTATCTTATCATGTCTAACCTTTTTGGCGAGACCTATTCCATACTCCTGTTCAATCTTGTCATGGGTTCCAAGAGTAGTAAAAAAAAAGAATTAGACTTGCACGAGATACAAATAATGAATATAAGTTGGGCAAATGGAGGCCCTAACTTTTAGGGTCTAAAATTTCTTATATCAAATTCAAGAAGTGTCTATTATTACTTAATATATTTGTCATGCTATTATTACTTGATATTTATATTTCAAATAAAGATCCGGTCGATTTTGATTTACACAAGTAGTACAAATGCTACCATTACTGGTTTTTTTTGTTATCCATTCAGAGTTTGAAAAAACTTTTACTTAAAAAAATTTCTATAAAAATAGAAATCATTTGTAGAAATATTCTTGTTCTTTGGACCAACACACGATATGAAGTTCCTCCTGAAGTTGTTTTAACTGGTTTTCTTCTGCCCCACTTCTTGGACGCAAAAAAATAATTTTATTACAATAGTAAAAGGTCAATCTTGTTTAATAAATAATATTGTAAATATTAAAAAAATTTTGAATCTGATTTTTTCATACACCAGTTAGATTTTAATATTTTGAACTATGATCCATTGTTTGACACTTATCCACATTTACACTTTACAAAACACTGCTAGCTTTAACTTTTGTCGTAAAATATAATCCACCCGAAAAAAATAACTATGTTTGCTCCAGTGTCGGATCCAGGGGGATCTTGAGTTCCAGGAACCCTCTCGGTTTGAAAAAGAATGGAGAAAATTAGTGTAAACCTTATATGATTTGTAAAAAAAAATAGTGAGAATCTAACAAAAGGAACCTTCTAAGAAAAAAATTCTAATCTCCGCCACCGATCTGCTTCTAATGTGATATCTACTTGGAATTGTTTTTCGACAAAATGAATTTTATTAATTGTGACTATAACTCATTAGCTAATAATAATATATACTAATAATTTGCATGTCCTTGATGATATGGCATATATATGGCATGTCATCTAATTGAAAACATACAATCCAACATAAATTTGTACTATGACAATTACTAAACCAAACAATATGTTTGCCAATGGACCTATTTATTTTTGCATCTCTATGTATAATCTCTTGGATACTCATAAGTTTGCCAGTGGCTTGTCTCCAAGAAAGAAAGCGGTGCAAGTTATGGTGGCGTGTTGGATCATCTAGAAGACTCGGAAGAATATTGTTTCAATAACAAACCTCTCAAGCTGGCCAACATCATTGGAGAGGTTAAAGCGTTTAGCTTTGTTTGGATTAAGAATCGTTCAAAAATGTTAGATTTAGATTGGGATAGATGGATCATGTATATCCTTTGATGTTTAATTTCATTGTATCTTGTTTTTATTCCCTTGTCTAGCTTCTTGTTAACAAGGAGGTTCTAATGAAATTTGTCGTTCAAAAAAAACATGTTGTTTCTTCTAGCCAGACCTCAACAAGCACCTATTTATTTCGAGGCCTTTGTTTCTTCCACCTTAGCAATGAAAAGGCGAAATTATAGAAAAAAAATAAAGGATTAATCTCTTTAAATAACTAAATTTCTTCACATGATCTCTCACTTCCTCATTACTAAGTTTCGTATGTATATGCATATCAGAGAACTATATTCAATGTACACTTGTGTAGATATTTGTAATAATATAGAATTCACATAAATCATTTTTATGCATTTATCAATTCGAGTTACATGATATTTGGAATAATTAAAGAATGTTTGAGGGGTGTGTTTGGTTTTGTCTTTAAGTGCTATGGATATGAGGGTCACAGATGGGGGTATAGTATGCCTCTCACTTTTAGTACTTAATTGTTCAGACTGTTTGTTTCATGAGCAGATGTCTGAATGGTTTAGACATTTGTCTTTGAACGGTTAAGCATTATACTGGCTTTTAATGATTCAGACCTTTTACTGGTTCAACACTTAATGGTTCAGACCTTTTACTGGTTCAGCACTTAACTATTCAGAAGTTGCCAAACAGCCCCTAAATTTCTCCGACAAACGCGTCCATGGTTGAAGGTGGTTACCGGCGATAACCCATTGGTAAAATTTCTTTGGAAGCCAAGGTGTGGGTAATATGATTTCCAACTTATTAAGGTTGGGTATCACCGACACATCACCAACGGTTTGCCGGTGTGACATGTCTCCCTTAGATGGAGGACCCACAATTTTAGTAGCATTTCTAATGAAGAATGTCGAGAAAATAGTAGATTATGCGTTTATGATTTTTTCAACCTCTTAGTTTTACATATATTACAATTATAAACATCTCAACTTGTATCGAACTTAAATTTTAATTGCTTTCTCAACTCTTAAAAATTTAGGTTCATTATAAAACTCCTATATATAACTATTGTTTTATAGATAAAAATTAGGGTCATTTTGTGATTAAAAATGAGTGTATATACTCAAAGTGTTGTCATGACAAAGACGTTGAATACAAAAAAGTGTGTGAGATTATCATTTAAAAAATAAAAATAAATATAATTCTGTAACTTTGCAAATGGGAAACTCATTCATTAATCAGATAACTTAGATTTAGATATGATGTTCAGGGCGGATCTATAGTGTTACAAGGAGTAACCACCGTTGCTCTTTTACGCTTTAGTGACGATTCGACGGTAGTGTAAATTTTGAAAAATTGACGTTTTATCAATTTCGTTACATTTTTCAGCGTTACTCTTATGAGAATTTTTAGATCCGCCACTGTTAATGGTGTCATGTTACTAATTAAAACATGTTTTCGGCTTTGCAGAAAAGTTCATAAAAACATGCTTTTATTTTACTATAATTCAAGAATATTTATTAATATTTATATATTTTGTTCTGCTTGTATTGTTTTGGATAATACTAAAAATATGACTTTTTTAACAATAAAGAAATAAATTTCTACTTTATAGAAAGAAAAGAAACAAAAGATCATTAAAGAGTCATTAAAAGTATCACATGACATTGGTCCCTCAGAATTCCACAACATTTGTGCTTGTCGCTATCAAATGTTGATAACTTTACAACAGATATCCCCCACTCAATCCCCTACGGGTTGACACTTGACACTCTACATGTGTTGGTAACATTTTTGTACATATACCACTAAACTAAACTAAGTTTTGGGTACTTGTCAAATCTTGTTTGTTTTTTATTTGACTCTACAATAGTTGATTGAGTTCATCTGGTTGGTTTATATGTGTTCATTCTATATAATAGAAGTAAAGATATATAATTATCGTCTAATGTCTCGTTATTGCTTTATTGAGTTAGGGGTGATAATTTTTAAGACAACTTGAAACAAGAACTATATAATAAAAAAATGTGCTCGTGTTCACCTATTCACTATGTTTAATTAAATGGGTAGTGTCTATGATGTGTATGATTTGTTAAACCCTGGTAATTAAACATATTGATCCGTCAAGCCCTTTGACTAAGCAAACAAACCTATTTACCCGCCCTCCCAAACCCCCACCTACGTCATGTATTATGATGTTTAAACACATAGAGAACTTGATTGTAACGTGTCCACATGTTTTATTCGTTTAGGTTTAATAAGTCGTTGTTGTTTAAACGATTTCTCATATGGATTAGCATTAATGTTTTAAACACAAACAAACATATGTGTTATGTCCGGATTAAACTACTTAATCGATTAAACCATCAACCTGACATGACTGACATCCATATATAATCGCTATTGATCATAGCCAATAGTTATATAAGTATTTTGTCTTTCTAAGCTTAACTATTGTGACTTGGTATTTTTTATTTGTTTTGTAAGGCCAAGATAGTCAAGGTATATTTTTGTTCACAATTCCAAAGAATGTGCAATTATTAGGCAAGAATACTAAAAAAAAGGTGAAAGTAGGAGAAAATGAAAAACTTTATGGTCACTTTATCATTGTAGCTTTTTGGATGAAAGAGACATGTTTGTTTGGGTTTTATGAATTGAATTCAAGTCACCCTACAGAACCCCTCTTTATATTTCTCAATTTGTCCTTCTTCTTTCGTAATATTCTAATTCTGACTCCAACATGGATATTTAGAATTACCACCCCTAGCTCGATAAAGCAATAATGAGACATTATTTTTTAATATTTTAAAATAAAATTAAAATTTAGGTTAAATTATTATTTTTTATTAGATGGCTCAAGAAATCACCTAATTCTGACTCCAACACAAATGAAATTAGAATCTTTTCATCATTATTGTTTCACAACATAAAAGAAATTACCGGTCAATACTTGTATTATATTGTCCTAACAAGTTGGTCGAGTGGTTAGTTATTTAATTTCTCTCATTTAGGTTTCAGTTCAACTCTCATTATCATCATTTTGAAGGACATTGGTGGTGGCAATGAATTTTAGAACTAGGTATCTCTGGAGGTCGCTAGTCCGAAACCTAGCCGAATTGGGTTTTACCGCAGTGGGCCTTCGGGCAGGTGGGTTTTCCCCGGAACTGGTGACTTGGTGGCTCGGGTATGCATCTAAATCTGAACGTTATGCAGGAATGATGCATTTGCTTGAATTGGAGTTTCTCAGGATGTTTAACCGGTAATTTAGTTGGCCGTTTAAAAAATTCTTATATTATATTATTATCTATTATTATAGTTGGATAATAATCATATCGGTCGATTCAATGATGGTGTAAAACTTGAAACATTCAAGAACCCATACTCACAAAATAAACATAAAAAAGTGAGCTATAACTGATCTTTTGAGCATTCATAAGGTTGATAAAACTTAAAAATAAAATGAAGATAGACAGATGTTGAATTAAGAATCAGTTATAAAAAGGTGAAAATCGTATGGACACTTGTAAATATATATATCTATTGTTTTATATGTGATAAATAACACGGTCTTTTAAGTGTCTCTTTTTTATGGTTTGATTATATGTGATTATGTTGCATATACTACATACAAGTGTGTATGTAGATGTGTATCCGGTCAAAACCAAGTTGAACATGCATGGGACCAAAATCGAATCTAGTCAACCCAAGGATCGGACCCTTAAGGGTTAGGTCGCTGAGTTGAATCTTATGGGTAAATTTGTTAGGAGCGGAAACAATAAATAAGAACACTATACAAGTCCATTGTTAAAAGAAATCGAATATTAATTGCGAATGAAGGAACCGTCTAAATGATGAAAAGCCGATTAACGATGAGTGAAGAAACCGATTATAATTTTCCTACGAATTGAAGCTTGAAATCACGTATTGCCGTTTAATTTCCCACCAAAGTACACCCTAATAATGTTAAGTTTAAAGTTCTTTTCGTTTTAACTTATTGGATTTCTCAGGTTCCGTCAGGTCGGTCTATATCAAACCAACCTGAAACTAATTATACGTTCGTTTTTCTTATATCAGCCCGGGAATTCTTTCTACTTAAAGAAACTGTTACATAAGATGATGGTAAACAAGATATTTAGTTAATTAATACACTTTGTTACTATTTATTTATTATTAAATAAATACAAATAAAATATATTCAAACTTCTAGATCAACATGCACGTCTCATTCCTTCAATCTTTCCATCGACATGCTTATTGCACTTGAAGAAATTCTTGCTTTTGACAAAAGTTTAAGCACTAGAAGCATAAGAAAACTGTGACAAATTCTTGAATTTGATTCACTTATTATTCATCATTATCACCATGCACTTTGCACATTCAAGAATCATTCTTTTCCCATTTGTGTGTTAACCACCTTTATTTCTTTATACTCATGTACACTAAACCCTTCACACTTTACAACCCCTAAAGTCATCACAAACCAAAACCAAGCCCACCCCTCTATAGCCCCTAAACCTTTGATCTATCCATACTATGAAGTCTCACGAAAATTAAGCCGCAGGATTCGCTTGCAAATTCGCCAAAGAACTCCCCGCAACTCCACTAGTTTCATCGATTTTCGACTGAAACGCCTTCGAAAGAATGCCCCCATTAATCGACACCGCGCTTTTCACAGCCTTATTCACATCATTCAAAACCTCTTCATTTCCATTACTAGAAGATGTTGCCAATAAATTCCCATCTCTAGAATGCTTTCCCAATGGAGAATTAGGGTTCAGCATTGGCATTGGCATTGGCACTTGTACCGTACAACCCCAGTAATGCGGTTGCAGGTACATATTTACATTTACAGGAACACCTGAGTTTGGAGGTCTGTATTGAGCCGAGTTCCAAGGATAGCACCAAGGGTTAGAAGAAAAACAAGGGATGTGAGCAGGGTATTTTGGTAAATTCCTTAAATTACCAAAATTCCCACCATTTTCCACCAAATTTAAAGTAGAACTTGAACCATCATTTTCCAACTTCTTTGACTTATCACTAAAACTCAAAGTCTGATTCATGGATTCACAAAGAGGAACATCAGACCCAAAATTAACAACACTCCCATTCGTCCTGGATAACCCGTCGGTGAAAATCAAGTGTCGGTAATACGAAGCGGATGACAAACTCTTGTTCTTTCGTCTACCCGATCCGACCGGAGTGTTTCGCATTGTTCCGCCTGCGGTCCAATATCTTTGACAATTTTTACAGAAGTGACGAGGTTGGTTAACGTTGTAGTTGTTGTAGTAACAGAATTTTGTGTCCATGCTGTTGCATCTTGGACATGGGAGAATCTTGTCTGGTTTTTGAGGCTTTTCATCCGGATTCGGGTTTTCGATATCCTTTTTTGGGGTGGTTGTTGTTGGGAATTCTTTGTCTGGATTTGGTGTTTTGGGATCATCATTGATTCCTATGGATGTTGATTGATCAGATTTGTTGTCTTCTACTTGTTCTGTCTCTTTAGTTTTCTGTAATTATGAGAATTTCATGTTTAGTTTCGGATGATTCTTCATTGAATTGGTGAAATAAATCTATAAAAGTTGTAATTTCTGGTGGAAATCAGAGGGAAATTTAGTAAAATTATAAAATCTTAAAAATTGTTAAAAGAATCAATAAAAAAATTGTAATTTCTGGTGAAAACAGAGGTGATTTTGGTAAATTTTTATAAAATTTAAAATTGTTGAAAGAATTATAAATAAGTTAAACAAGGTACAAAAGAAGAAAAGTATAAAACTATAAATCCCCTGTTTGTACTAAAACAGAGTAACTAACTGATCTTCCATTAAATCGCTCAAATTAACCAGCAATGGCGGATCTAGCTCTGTTTTGTGGGTTCACATGAACCCACTCGGGTTGGAAAAAAATGGGAAAAATAGTGAGAACCTTGTATGATTTGAAAAAAGTTAGTGAGAATCTACTAAAACGAACCCACTGAAAAAAGTTTCTGGATCCGTCACTGTTAACCAATAAAGTAAATAATTTCTGATTAAAAACAGAGGTCAATCCAGTAATCATTTAAAAAATCTTGAAAAAACCATAAATAATATAAACCAGAGTAACTGATCTTTCACTAAATTGCTAAAATTAATCTATAAAAAATTATAATTTCTAATTAAAAAAACAGAGGTCAGTCCAGTAAACATTAAAATATCTTTAAAATTATAGAAAGAATCATATATAATATAAACCAGAGTAACCAATCTATCCTTAAATTGCCAAAAATAAATATATAAAAAATGTAATTTCTCATGAAAAAAATCAGAAGTCAATCCAATAATATTTTTAAAAATCTTCAACTATTTGAAAAAAAAAACAAAAAATGGAACATAAATCACTCCAAAACCTCGTATGTTGGAACATAATACCTTATTGTCTCCAAAACAATATTGTTGAGAACCATCATCATCATCATCAACATGGGACAACTGAATGGTCTTTCCAAAAAGCTTGATCGCCGGATCTTTAACTTCCGGCATTAAGTTGATCGGAGAAGAGTGTTTGATAATATTTTGTAACATAAATCGGTTTTGTTGAATTTGCGGCAGTTGGAGTGATGGTTATAAAAAAACAGAGGTGAGGGTATGACACGTAGGCATGGGGAGTAAATATGAGCCACAAATTCTTTGTGGCTTGTGAGATTTTCTTTGGGGAAAGTGGGGTAGACATACTTTTTATTTGGTGTGGGTTTTTGATATACATTCTTGTTCCCAATAATATATTCTTTTCACTTCATGATAAAGTGCGTTTTGTTATGCTATTCAATGTGGGTGACGGGTCTCTTTGAATGATGATCTGTCACGTCAGAGTTTTTGAAGGACGTTCCTTTAAGGATGAAATCAAGGAAATGGATTACAACCCGAACCCATCTAATTATTTTTTTTAAGATTATCCTTTAATGCTGATTGAATAAAAAATAACATAAATAATAACTGACCTTTTCTTCCTCCTCGTCTCCACCACAGTCACCTTTTCTTCCTCCACTCTCCACCCATCGGCGGCGGAACCACCGAACTGACCACCTCAACAGCGGCCGGAGTTGTCTCTCCTTCTCACACTGGTAATTTCTCTGATCTCATTTTCCTTGTTAGGTTTTCTCCGATTTCGCACAAGAACGACTACTTTTTGTCCCACTCGCTGTAACATTCGTCGAAAAACGAGTTTCCAAACCTGCTTCGTTTATAAATCAAATACTCAGTTATAATTTTTCGTTGCGTATTTATTACTCAGATGAATTTTAAACAATACATAATTAATATATATATTAGAATTTTAAAACGTAATTATTAAATAACAAAAAAATAATGAATTAAAAAAAATTTGGAGACGCCGGGTTTCGAACCCGGGTCACCCACAAACTCAAACACACAACACACCGCTCCGCCACACACTGTTTTGTGATAAACATGGAAACAAATAACATATATAATAAAACCCGAAAGTCAAATCCGGTAATCAGCGCGCCAGAACTCGCAATCACCGGAAAATCCGGCAATCCGCGATTTTGGCCAAATTCCTTTTGACTGAACCGCACAAATTGATGTCTACGTCGGTTATAACCGTTGCCGACAGTCAATTTCCGTCATAACCGACGGAAATCTTCAATCGCGAACCTTGACCCAATTCAAACCCAATTCAGCCTGTTTCCACTATAAATACCCACTTGAACACTCTGGAAATCCTTTCGCTCAGAACCACGATCATTTCCGAAGCTTTATTCATCCCAAAACACGTCGCCGGAGATATTCTGCATTCGCCGGACTTTCACCGGAAAACCGAGACTTACTTCAAATCGGTAAAATTCTCGACTCTTTTGTTTGTAATCCATTATTCGGCATGTCTTAACTTTAATCATTCAACCAGAATCTGTCTCAGACTACGCCGCCGGAAAAACCCACACTCACCGGAATATCACTGAAAATCCGAAGTCTCACTGTCGATCGGTATAATCATCTAAACCCTCTTGATATATCTTGTTTAGTAACTTAATTGCACAACACAATGATCAAAACTGTTAATCAATTCACTCAGCCGGAAGTCACCAATCAGAGCCGACGACTCTTGCCGGAAATCTGAGAAAACATTCTGTTTCGGTACATTTTATTCCGTAATCCTCTTTATCCATTTCATTCCAACCAATTATAAGTTTTGATTTAAACAGAACAGTCGGACTTCACTGTTCTGTGTTTTTGTAAACGAAGAAGATGAAGTCGAGTATAGGTATAAATATAATTAAAACTGGATATTCGAACGGGTTAGACACACAGTCCAGCGGTGGACTGTGTGCACAAACAATACACACGTCCCAGGTTCGAATCGCACACGTTACCGACTTTCAGAAATAAAACCAACATTTTTAAAACTTAATCAGATCAAGTCACAGAATGTTTATTAGAGTAATATAATCCATAAGTTTAACAGATTAGACACACAGCCCAACTGGTTGGGCTCTGCGCACTCGAACCGAAGGACCCGAGTCCGACTCCGGGTCCCTGCAACCGGTTCGGCCATATAAATCATTTTTAATAAAAAATCAAATAAGTTTAAAATTAATTAGTATATAAATATAATTAAAACAGAGAATATTTCGGGTTAGACACGTAGCTCAGTTGGTAGAGCTGCGTGCACGTATATGAGAGGTCCCGAGTTCGAACCTCACTCATCGCATTTAAAAACACAGTCCGACCGGTCAACGGTCAAAAAAGTCAATTTTTTTTATTTCTGTTATTTATTTATTTAATTAGAAAATTATTTAAAAATACTTATAAATAAGATTTTTAAAGTTAGAAAATTTCCTTAAACTCACAAAAATAAATCTAAAAATCCTATTAAGATTATGAATTAAAAGTATTAATCTCAAATAAAATCCATTTATTTACCAATCATTTCGTTATTATTTTAGGTTAGTTTTTCCCTCGTCGATCAAATCCTAAAATTCGTGCGCATCCAACGTCATCAAAGAACGCACCCAATGTGAGTGAATCTCTATCAATTCCCCGTTTTAATCATGTTTTGGGGTGTATCATGTGTCGTTTAATTCTTTATTATATTTAAACACTTGTGCATACATCATATCCGTGATCAAATGTGTATCAAATGTGTATCAATTGTTGTGTGGATTATATGTAGTTTGGATTTATCATTTTTAGTGCACGCATTTCATTAGGCCCATCAGTTCCCCGTGGGAGACGGGTTGAGCATCAGGTGCCTCAGAAGATCGGCTCCGTTTGATTGAGCCTTGATCTCACATTTCATCATCATTCATATCATATACTCATTCAAAGTGATTTGTGTTTGTTTACTTATATATGTTTGCTCACATGCGATGATTGCACAAATTTTCCATATTAAATAAAACAAGAAATTTAATAACAATGTTTTATCAAGGTTCACTAGCCAACTTTTGTTGACCCAAAATATCCCCCGTTTTACACATGATACAGGTGATCCAGCTGAGGCAAGAAACACATAGGAAGACCTAGAAGAATAAACCAGTTTAAGCTTTTGATTATTTACATAGTTTCATTTCCTTGTAATTGTATGAATTTTGATTTGGATATTTAAGTTGTAATTCGAATTTAATAAATATGAAACATTTTAGTAAACAGCATGAGCTTTGGTGATAACCCAATTATGCCCCGACTCTCATTCCGCTGCGGGTCGGGGTGTGACAGATTGGTATCAGAGCCATGACTATAGGGATATAGGATAGGTTATTAGACCCTTAGAGCCTATACTATAGTTGATTAAAATTTTAAATTGTTTATGCGTTACATACAAAATTCATGATGTTTATATGCTTTATGTTTATTGTTACAATCAATGTTATGTAAGCATGCTCACAAATACATGTTATTATACAATGCTCATAATAAATCATATCCTCATAACATAACATATCCATGAGAGCACACACCTCACAATTCTCATGATTTTTGCAATGATTTTTGTATTTTCAAATCACATCAAAGTGAGTTCTCATGACGGGCATGTAGTAACTGGAAGGGTACGAGTATCGGTAGTCGGAACGTCCTGTCTAGGCTTGGCATTCGTATAAATCCAAAATAAAGGACCAGTTTGCCTACCTGGGGACTAACGATGAGAGTACGAAGGACCTATTAGGCCAAAGCATGCTATACCAAACGTCGTGTGAGCTAACCCCACTTTGAGTTGTCATTGTGTCTACACATGGACACCCTCCTACCATACATCTCGCAATCATATTTTACGGTTTTCATTCGGGTGATGCGAGTGTTAATCCGCCAACACCAATGTGAATCCTACCAAGCCCAATAGTCATGGGGGCCCACACATGAGCAAACCAAAGACATCCTATGGATGTAGTTGCATTATTGTTAGTTATGTTATTTTTATTCTTTTAACGACACATCCTAGAAACTTCTTAAACTCACAATCTTCCTATGTATGTTCCTGTAGATGTCGGCTAGGCAACTACGTGGAGGTAGAAAGTCAGGAAGATCCAATTAACGCTTGGCCACACAAATTGCTAAACAAATGGCCGCGGTGCTTCCTGACATCGTGATTCAAGTTCAACAAGCTCTCACCGCAAATCCCATCAACCCTCCCAATCAAGAAGACCAGAGCGTCGCCAACCCTCCCTCCAAAAAGTGCTCCTACAAACACTTCAAATCTTGCGATCCCCCAAAGTATGAAGGGACCGAAGGTGTTACTGCTCTCCTTCATTGGTTTGAAGAAATGGAGAACATTTTCCTCAATTGCGATTGTCCCGAGGATCGCAAGGTACGTTATGCAACTGGAAGACTGTTTGGGTTAGCCCTTACCTGGTGGAACACGGAAAAGGGTAAACGAGGAGTTGAAGATGCCATGGCCTTAACATGGGAAGAGTTAAGGGAACTCATGACCAGACGCTTCTGTCCAAGAAGCGAAATCAAAAAGTTGGAAGATGAATTCCACGCGCTAAAACGAAAGGAAGGAGATCACACTTCCTATAACAAAAGATTTCTCGAGCTAAACCAGATGATCCCTAATCTGTTCACCCCCGTGTACCGCTTGGTTGAACACTACATTCGAGGTCTTCCCTCGAAAATTCAAGACTCGGTTCTAAGCACTTCGCCTGCACCACTTGAAGCCGCAATGGAACTAGCTACCGAACTCACTGAGAATCGCATCCGAAACGGCAAATTTAAAGATGATAAGAAGAAAACACCCATAGAGACCTCAACTACAAACCACTCAGTCTCCTCCTCAAGGTTTGCTGGTAAGAGGAAACGAAACAGCAAGAATTTTGCTGTCACTCAAACCAACCCTTCTATCACCGCTGCACCAATCACCCAAATTACTCCCTCAGCTGCACCATTTAAAAAGCCATACACCAGCCCACACCCAAAATGCAACCGTTGCCAACATTGCACCAGCTGTGGCCGTGCGGGTCACACCATTCAAACTTGTCGCACTCTGCAACGAATGAACCGCAATCAACCCCCAACCTAAACCCACCATCAGATAGTGGGTCAAGCCCAACAACCCTCACTTCTACCATCTGCACAACACATAGCCCAATCCTACTACCAACCCAACTACCCCATGATGCAACCCATGCGAGCTTGTTACAACTGTGGAGACCCAAACCACTTCAGGAACACTTGTCCACGCTTGGTGAACATCATCCATGCCCAAGCTCAAGCGAACCCAGTAAACCAAGCTAACCAAGCTCCTCTACCTGCCAGAGGAAGAGCTTTCAACATCAATGCCAACCAAGCTAGGGCTGACAACAACGTGGTTAACGGTACGTTTCTCATCAATGGTTGTTATGCATCCATGTTATTCGATACTGGCGCGGATAAGAGTTTTGTGTCCTTAGAATTCGAACCTATCCTCAACCAAACTCGTGATAATCTCATGGAATCTCTAATGGTGGAAGTTGCTGACGGAAAGCCGGTTTCATTAAATTCTATTATACGAAATTGTATCCTCACTCTAAACGATCACGATTTTCCAGTTGACCTCATTCCTATGAAGTTGGGAAGTTTCGATATTATAATCGGGCTCAGCCAGCATCACGCTGAAGTAGTGTGCCGCGAAAAATTCATTCGCATTCCTCTTGCAGACGGTCAGACTTTACGTATTTTTGGAGAAACCCCTTCGAAAGGACTCAAACTAATGTCCTGCCTTCAAGCCCGAAGATATCTCCGCAAGAACTATGTCGCATTCCTAACTCACGTCGTCAAAAAGGGAAATAAGGAAAGGAAACTCGAAGATATCCCAGTTGTGAAAGAATTCCCACAAGTCTTTCCCGACGACATTTCAGGACTCCCTCCTGTGAGAGAAGTCGAATTCCGCATCGATCTTGTACCTGGCGCTACACCAGTCGCAAAATCTCCTTATAGGTTAGCCCCATCCGAAATGCAAGAGCTGGCCAGTCAACTGCAGGAATTGACCGACAAATGATTCATACGTCCTAGCTCCTCACCTTGGGGTGCACCTGTTCTTTTTGTGAAGAAGAAAGATGGAACGTTTCGCATGTGTATCGACTACAGAGAACTCAACAAGCTAACGGTTAAAAATCGCTATCCACTACCTCGCATCGATGACCTCCTAGACCAACTTCAAGGCGCCACCTGCTTTTCAAAAATCGACCTTCGTTCTGGTTATCATCAGCTCAGAGTACATGAAGAAGACGTCCCAAAGACCGCCTTCCGGACTCGTTATGGTCATTACGAATTCATGGTCATGCCATTCGGTTTAACCAACGCCCCCGCTGTATTCATGGATCTAATGAATAGGGTATGCAAACCCTACCTCGACCGTTTCGTCATAGTCTTCATCGACGATATTCTTATCTACTCCAAGTCTAAATCCGATCATGAGCGACCCCTTTGACTCATCCTTACACTTTTAAGGACTGAAAAGCTCTACGCTAAATTCTCAAAATGCGAATTCTGGTTAAGAGAAGTACAATTCCTTGGACATGTCGTCAATGACAAGGGAATACATGTCGATCCTTAAAAAATCAAGGCAGTACAGGAATGACAAGCGCCACGTACCCCTACCGAAGTAAGGTCATTTCTCGGTTTGGCTGGTTACTATCGACGCTTCATTGCCAATTTTTCCCGTATTGCTGTACCACTCACGGCTTTGACTCATAAAGGAAAACCCTTCATATGGGGACCTAAACAAGAAGAAGCCTTTCAAACTCTAAAGCAAAAACTTTGTGGCGCACCTATCCTCACACTCCCCGAGGGTTGCGATGACTTTGTAGTATATTGCGACGCATCATGGCAAAGGCTAGGCTGTGTATTAATGCAAAGAGGAAAAGTGATAGCCTATGCTTCTAGGCAACTCAAAGTTCATGAGAAGAATTACACCACCCACGACCTGGAACTTGGAGCCGTTGTGTTCGCTCTCAAGATATGGAGACATTACCTCTATGGCATCAAGTGTGAAATATACACTGACCACAAAAGTCTCCAACATATCTTCAACCAAAAGGAGTTGAATATGAGGCAACGAAGATGGGTCGAACTTCTTAACGACTACGACTGTGAAATTCGGTATCATCCTGGCAAGGCAAACGTGGTGGCTGATGCACTCAGTCGAAAAGGTTATGCGAACTCCATTTGTCTTCTAGTTCGCAAATCATAACCGACATCAAAGATCGAATCAGAGCAGCTCAACATGTGTCTGTAATAGAAAATGACGTACGCGATGAGCTGTCATGTGGAGCTGAACTCAAAATCGAAGCCAAATCCGACGGTATTCTGTATTATTTAAATCGCATATGGATTCCTAATCGCGATAACCTTCGTGATTTCCTCATGAATGAGGCGCACAAAACACGGTACTCTGTACACCCAGGGGCCGACAAGATGTATCAAGACCTACGATACACCTACTGGTGGCCTGGCATGAAAAAGGATATCGCTGTTTTTGTTTCCAAGTGCCTTACCTGTTCCAAAGTAAAAGCTGAACATCAAAGACCTTCAGGACTTCTAGTCCAACCTGAAATACCTGTATGGAAGTGGGAAAACATAACCATGGACTTCATTACCGGGTTACCTCGCACCTCCAGTGGGTATGACACCATATGGGTAATCATTGACCGTCTTACAAAATCAGCTCACTTCATACCGATTCGCGAGGACTTAAAAAACGAGAAGTTAGCTCGTATCTACATCAGCGAGATCGTAAGCCGTCATGGTGTACCTTTAAGCATCATTTCAGACCGTGATGGTCGTTTCACTTCAAGAACATGGCGAGCCATACAACCGCCTTGGGTACACGATTAGACCTTAGTACCGCTTTTCATCCTCAAACTGATGGACAATCTGAACGCACCATCCAAACTCTTGAAGACATGCTTCGAGCATGTGTCATAGACTTCAAAGGGAATTGGGATGCTCATCTACCATTAGTTGAATTTTCGTACAACAATAGCTATCATTCAAGTATCGGCATGGCTCCTTTCGAAGCTTTATGTGGTCGTAAGTGCCGATCTCCAGTATGTTGGCACGAAATTGGGGAATCACAAATCACCGGTCCAGAATTAATTCAAGAAACAACCGACAAGGTCATTCAAATTCGAAACAATCTTCTAGCGGCTCAAAGTCGTCAAAAGAGTTATGCAGACAAACGATGAAAGCCCTTGGAGTTTGGCATTGGTGATCAAGTACTTTTAAAAGTATCACCGTGGAAGGGAGTGATTCGTTTTGGCCAGAAGGGCAAGCTAGCACCACGCTACGTAGAACCTTTCAAGATACTCGAAAGAGTAGGTCCTGTAGCATACAAGCTTGACCTACCAGAAGAGCTCAACAGAATTCATCCCACATTCCACGTATCAAACTTGAAGAAGTGCCTCGCCGATGAAAACCTCCATATTACTCTAGAAGACATTCAAGTCGATGAATCTATGCACTTCATTGAAAGACCTGTAGAAATCATGGACTTCGGAGAGAAGCGTTTAAGACGAAGTCGTATTCCAATTGTCAGGGTACGTTGGGAGTGGAAACGAGGACCTGAGTTTACTTGGGAACGTGAAGACTCAATGCGCGAAAAATACCCGCATCTTTTTCCTGCTACCACTACTTAAATTTCGGGATGAAATTTTTAAAAGTAGGGGATACTTTAACATTCGTCGAAAAACGGGTTTCCAAACCCGCTTCGTTTATAAATCAAATACTCAGTTATAATTTTTCGTTGCGTATTTATTGCTCAGATGAATTTTAAACAATACATAATTAATATATATATTAGAATTTTAAAACGTAATTATTAAATAACAAAAAAATAATGAATTAAAAAAAATAGGAGACGCCGGGTTTCGAACCCGGGTCACCCAAAACTCAAACACACAACACACCGCTCCGCCACACACTGTTTTGTGATAAACATGGAAACAAATAACATATATAATAAAACCCGAAAGTCAAATCCGGTAATCAGCGCGCCAGAACTTGCAATCACCGGAAAATCCGGCAATCCGCGATTTTGGCCAAATTCCTTTTGACTGAACTATAACATCCGTCGAAAAACCAGTTTTCAAAACCCGTTTCGTTTATCAATCAAATATCCAGTTATAATTTTCGTTGCCTATTTATAGTTGTTATTAATTTTAAACGATACATAATTAATAAATATATTAGAATCTAAAAACCATAATTTAAAATTTTTAATAAATAATGAATAAAAAAATAAATGCAGACGCCGGGTTTCGAACCCGGGTCACCCACAAGCCAAAACACACAACACATCGCTCCGCCACACACTGTCTTTGTGATAAACATTAAAACAAATAACACTTATAATAAAACCCGAAAATCAAATCCAGTAATCAGCGTGCCCAGACTAGTCGTCACCGGAAAAATAGACAATCCGCGATTCTTGCCATTTTCCTTTTGACTAAAACATGTTAACCGACCTCGACATCAGTTATAACCAATGTCTAACCCTCAATTTTAGTCGTAACCACGGGAAAAACTTTGACCGCGAATCAAGACCAAAATTCGGACCCAATACATCCTGTTATTCCCTATAAATACCCACCCAAACATCTTGTAACCTTTTCGCTCAAAATCGCACAATCTCTCGAAGCTTTAGCACGTCGCCGGAAATTTCAATTTCGCCGGAATCACTGAACGGAAAACGGCGATTTTCTTCAGACGGTACAATCATCTAAATTTCTCTTGCTATCTTTCGATTTGTAATCTAATTGCTCAATCCAGTAATCAAAACTGTTAAGCAGTTTCCCTCAGCCGGAATCCGCAGATCGGAGACGACGAGACTTTGCCGGAAAACCTGAAGCAAACTCGCCGTTCTGGTATACCATGTCATCTCATTTCTCTTTTCAATTCAATCAAATATAAGTTAAGATCGATTAAACAGAACAGTCGGAATTCACTGGTCTGAAATGTTAAGCGAAGAAGACGAAGTTGAACAATGTGTATAAGTTTAATTAAAACTGGATATTTAACCGGGTTAGACACACAGTCCAGCGGTGGACTGTGTGCAACATAACACGCACGCCCCGAGTTCGAATCGCATATGTTACCGACTTTCAGAAATAAAACCAATCCTTTTTAAAACCTATTCAGATCATCCTTCAACATGTATACAAATATAATATAATTCTGTAGTTAAACAAGGTTAGACACACAGCCCAACTGGTTGGGCTATGCGCACTCGAACCGAACGTCCCGAGTTCGACTCCGGGTCACTGAAGTCGGTTCGGCCATATTAAATCCTTTTTGAAATAAACTAAATAAGATAACAGTTAATTAGTATATATATATATAATTAAAACAGAGAATATTTCGGGTTAGACACGTAGCTCAGTTGGTAGAGCCGCGTGCACGTATACGAGAGGTCCCGAGTTCGAACCTCACTCAGCGCATAATTAAACACAGTCCGACCGACCGGTCAACGGTCAACGGTCAATGGTCAAAAAAATTCAAATTTTTTTTTCCTTTTTATTTATTTATTTTATTTAAAAATCAATTAAAAACACTTAAAAATAATATTTTTTTAAAGTTAGAAAATGTCCTTAAACTCACAAAAATAAATCTAAAAAAATTCCATTAAGAGCACTAATTAAAAACATTAATTCCAAATAAAATTTATTTATTTACCGGATCGCGTTATTTTTTAGGTTAGTTTTTCCCTCGACGGTCGAGTCCTAATATTCGTGCGCATTATCATCATCAAGAAACGCATCCACTGTGAGTGAATCTCTATCAATTCCCCGTTTTAATCATGTTTTGGGGTGTATCATGTGTCGTTTAATTCTTTATTATATTTAAACACTTGTGCATCCATCATATCCGTGATCAAATGTGCATCAAATGTGTATCAATTGTTGTGTGGATTATATGTAGTTTGGATTTATCATTTTCAGTGCACGCATTTCATTAGGCTCATCAGTTCCCCGTGGGAGACGGGTTGAGCATCAGGTGCCTCATAAGATCGGCTCCGTTTGATTGAGCCTTGATCTCACATTCATCATCATTCATATCATATGCTCATTCAAAGTGGTTTGTGTTTGTTTACTTATATATGTTTGCTCACATGTGATTATTGCACAAATTTTCCATATTAAATAAAACAAGAAATTAATAACAATGTTTTATCAAGGTTCACTTGCCAACTTTTGTTGACCCAAAATATCCCCCGTTTTACACATGATACAAGTGATCCAGGTGAGGCAAGAAACACATAGGAAGGCCTAGAAGAATAAATCAGTTTAAGCTTTGGATTATTTACATAGTTTCATTTCCTTGTAATTGTATGGATTTTGATTTGGATATTTAAGTTGTAATTTGAAATTAATAAATATGAAACATTTTAGTAAACATCATGAGCTTTGGTGATAACCCATTTATGCCCCGACTCTTATTCCGCTGCGGGTCGGGGTGTGACAGATTGGTATAAATTGATGTCGACGTCGGTTATAACCGTTGCCGGCAGTCAATTTCCGTCATAACCGACGGAAATCTTCAATCGCGAACCTTGACCCAATTCAAACCCAATTCAGCCTGTTTCCACTATAAATACCCACTTGAACACTCTGGAAATCCTTTCGCTCAGAACCACGATCATTTCCGAAGCTTTATTCATCCCAAAACACGTCGCCGGAGATATTCTGCATTCGCCGGACTTTCACCGGAAAACCGAGACTTACTTCAAATCGGTAAAATTCTCGACTCTTTTGTTTGTAATCCATTATTCGGCATGTCTTAACTTTAATCATTCAACCAGAATCTGTCTCAGACTACGCCGCCGGAAAAACCCACACTCACCGGAATATCACTGAAAATCCGAAGTCTCACTGTCGATCGGTATAATCATCTAAACCCTCTTGATATCTCTTGTTTAGTAACTTAATTGCACAACACAATGATCAAAACTGTTAATCAATTCACTCAGCCGGAAGTCACCAATCAGAGCCGACGACTCTTGCCGGAAATCTGAGAAAACATTCTGTTTCGGTACATTTTATTCCGTAATCCTCTTTATCCATTTCATTCCAACCAATTATAAGTTTTGATTTAAACAGAACAGTCGGACTTCACTGTTCTGTGTTTTTGTAAACGAAGAAGATAAAGTCGAGTATATGTATAAATATAATTAAAACTGGATATTCGAACGGGTTAGACACACATTCCAGCGGTGGACTGTGTGCACAAACAATAACACACGTCCCAGGTTCGAATCGCACACGTTACCGACTTTCAGAAATAAAACCAACATTTTTAAAACTTAATCAGATCAAGTCACAGAATGTTTATAAGAGTAATATAATCCATAAGTTTAACAGATTAGACACACAGCCCAACTGGTTGGGCTGTGCGCACTCGAACCGAAGGACCCGAGTTCGACTCCGGGTCCCTGCAACCGGTTCGGCCATATAAATCATTTTTAATAAAAAATCAAATAAGTTTAAAATAATTAGTATATAAATATAATTAAAACAGAGAATATTTCGGGTTAGACACGTAGCTCAGTTGGTAGAGCTGCGTGCACATATACGAGAGTTCCCGAGTTCGAACCTCACTCAGCGCATATAAAAACACAGTCCGACCGGTCAACGGTCAACGGTCAATGGTCAAAAAGTCAATTTTTTATTTCTTTTATTTATTTATTTAATTAGAAAATTATTTAAAAATACTTAAAATTAAGATTTTTAAAGTTAGAAAATTTCCTTAAACTCACAAAAATAAATCTAAAAATCCTATTAAGATTATGAATTAAAAGTATTAATCTCAAATAAAATCCATTTATTTACCGAATCATTTCGTTATTATTTTAGGTTAGTTTTTCCCTCTTCGATCAAATCCTAAAATTCGTGCGCATCCAACGTCATCAAAGAACGCACCCAATGTGAGTGAATCTCTATCAATTCCCCGTTTTAATCATGTTTTGGGGTGTATCATGTGTCGTTTAATTCTTTATTATATTTAAACACTTGTGCATACATCATATCCGTTATCCACTTATGCATACATCATATCCGTGATCAAATGTGTATCAAATGTGTATCAATTGTTGTGTGGATTATATGTAGTTTGGATTTATCATTTTCAGTGCACGCATTTCATTAGGCCCATCAGTTCCCCGTGGGAGACTGGTTGAGCATCAGGTGCCTCATAAGATCGGCTCCGTTTGATTGAGCATTGATCTCACATTTCATTATCATTCATATCATATACTCATTCAAAGTGGTTTGTATTTGTTTACTTATATATGTTTGCTCACATGTGATTATTGCACAAATTTTCCATATTAAATAAAACCAGAAATTTAATAACAATATTTTATAAAGGTTCACTCGCCAACTTTTGTTGACCCAAAATATCCCCCGTTTTACACATGATACAGGTGATCCAGCTGAGACAAGAAACACATAGGAAGGCCTAGAAGAATAAACCAGTTTAAGCTTTGGATTATTTACATAGTTTCATTTCCTTGTAATTGTATGAATTTTGATTTGGAGATTTAAGTTGTAATTCGAATTTAATAAATATGAAACATTTTAGTAAACATCATGAGCTTTGGTGATAACCCAATTATGCCCCGACTCTTATTCCGCTGCAGGTCGAGGTGTGACACTCGCCCCGACTTCAACGTTTCCTGAGAGACCCCTTGACACCGCTGGCCTACCAGGGGTGGTGTTGAAGGCGTCGCCAGGCCAGACTAGACCTAGACAAACCCCACACCGAGTGTCCTTATGTGATCACATATATTTACTTTATTTATTAATCATCGTGGTTGATTATTTTGGTTTATTTATTGTTTAGAGTTTTGAATCAGACTAAAAAAAACTATACTCTGAGTTGAATCAAATTTATTAGAATTTGGTTTTCAGATTTCAACTAGATTAACATCCTAACTATATTTTGAATGCATTTTTTCAATCAAATTGGATTTATGACTTTTGAACCTATTCAACCGGTTGATTCAAATTGCACATATGTATATATATAGGGAGCGGAGCTTTTAAGGGGCAAGGGGATGTATCCGCCGCCACCAATAATAGTAGTGTAATTTTTTTGATTTTTCGTCCGAAATTTATAAAATTATCTAGGTTCCCCCCGTCAAGTATTTTGCCTAAAAATTCACTACCCCTACCAAGTTATTGTCCAAACAAAAATATTATTATACTTGAAGTTAATAGAACGTGAAGAATGGGGCTATTAGTAAATTATTATACTTGTTTTTTTAAATTGAAGTGGGTTTAACTAAAGTCTCAAACTAGTTTTTATATAAATGAAACTTGAGGATTCAAATTTAGTTTTTTTTACATAAGAACGAGTCTTTTGAGTGAATTAAGATTATTTAGTTTGATTCGGAGTTATTATTGTATGGCTCAACCTGAATCAAATAGTTGATCCGAACATATAACCCGAAACATAACGATAAGAAAAAAAAATTGGGTCGCATGACTCTGCCCCTCAAAACTTTGATCAAGCTTTTGTAAGTATTTTGTAAGAATTAAGTAGATACATTTAGCTTTTATTTCTTTGTATACATATTATTTATTATTTCTTTCATACTATTATTCTTGCTACAAAGAAAAAGGAAGTACGACCTTAGGATGGTGATCGAGGACCACATGCATGCATGCATTTTGTTTTTTTTTTTTCATGAATATGGTTCATATCCTAATTTGTGTTGTTGCCATATCATATTAGTATATCATATTAGTGTATTTTTTTTATTTCTCGTCCAAAGACAAGTATGTTTAAAGAATTTAAATACATAAGTATGTTTAAAGTTTTGTTGGCAATATTCTGATATTCGTTTAATTAAAAACGAATTTCTATTCAAATTACGGTATTTCTTATATGTAAGCTATATCGAGCGAGTATCAAGCCAGTACTGAACTAAACCTGTACCAATCAAACAAATCCTATAACATTATCATAATTTATTTTTATCATTTCTGGTTTTCTATGATAGTTCTTTTATCATTTAATTTGATTTTTTATAATAGTTCTTTTAGCTAAACACACACATACGTTTATTTGTTTATCTATTTATTTTGATTGAATACAAATTTACAAATAACGGTGTTTCAATGAAAATAATGAATTTCTTGGTCTCATGATCTATCTTGAGTGCCAATACTGTATCGATACTAACCAGACAACATCACTGTCAGTAACGTTACAAGTATTTATTTTTATAGTTTCAATTTTGATATGAGTCGATTTTGGTGTTTTTGCGTTATTTTTGCACTACGAGTATTGTACCGCAATAAAAGATAAAAAAAAATATTTTCTGTGCATGACTTGAGGTTTTGGCAATGTTTCAATGTATAACTGAATAAACTTTTTGGTACTAAAAACAAAATCAATGTTTATTTTGTCATTTTTGATGGCCATAATGGTAACTTATATGATGTTTTATTAAATTCATCATAAAAAAGATATTAATAAACACTAAACCTTAATGATAGTTTACTTTTTGATCATTTTTAGTAGATACTAAATAGCTAATCATCAATGCATTTATTTAAGTGTGAGTGTGACCATACAAAGTTCATACAATTAAAGTGTAACGTTGTATTCAGAATGAACCAAATTAACTACACTTACACATAAACGATGCCCTCTCAAACATCTAATTTAGATTAAGAAAAGGTTGCCCCTTTCCCCTTTTAAGAATACTTTCCAAATGTCAACCATTATACCATCTGTGGTGGGAGAGAAATATAATGCCCTAATTCTTTAGCGTTTTGTATCATGTGACGGTTCAGTCAGGATTTGAGCACTATAAGACATTATCTTACAACGAATGTAGTGGTATTATGCCCTATAATCAACCAACACTACCTAATATATTTTTTTTCAATTAAGATATAATAATATTTCATTAAATAAAATATTACAGTTTCTAAAGTAAATAAAAAAGTAAAAAATAATAAAAGTTACTTGCTAAAATAAAAATAATAATCTTATGTTCTAATACGGATCCCTCCGAGCATCTTTCCTTTGAACAATTGTCCCCTACGTTCCGCTTTAAAAAACTTTCCTTCTCCGTTTGCCCATCTTGTATCGTGAAAATTATTTATCCTATTCTTTACGTTGCTGTCTCAAACGCCTGACCAGTCCGGATGTACACTATCCGACCCAGCGAATACAAAAGTCGGGCATGATGGTTATCCCCAAACCAATATTACTAATAATTTATATTTTAATTAAAATTAATTACTTAAAAAAATATGCCAACAAACAAAACAATAAAATTCATTTCAAAAAAACTAAACACAAACAATAACCAATCAATCCTACGATTGTTCAAAATCATGAATTAAATTGTTTTTTTCTTCTTTAAGTCCTACTCCTATGTACGATCCTGTCAAAAAAAGCCGGGCATGAGTTATACCAAACCAGCTTATTCATTTTTAATTAAATCCAAACAACACCATTTAAAAAAAATAACTCGTTGCAAATAATAATTTCTCAAATTAGTAATTCTAAAAACGGAAACTTATAATTAAAATTCTTAATTAATGCTAATATTTAAGTAAAAATATGAATATATTTATATTTGAAAATTTATTAGAAATAGTGAGAAAAAAATTAAATGCCGAAGCCGGGTTTCGAACCCGGGTCAGCCGGAAAGACTCAAAGACTTAACACGCGCACTCATAACCACTCCGCCACTTGATGTTTTCTGTTAGTTCTAGGAATCAATTAAATCTTATGTTCAACCATAAATCAACCGGTTTACGCTAACTGAAACCGTTATCGGCTTCCAAACGTCCTGGACGTTTGAGTGATCACGGAATTCTGATTATAACCGATAAACCGACACCTTCAATCAATTTGATCTTGAATGGACTTGAATTCATAAGTTGATCGGTTTTAATAACCGAAAAATCTGCACTTCCTGATTTACTCCAACCTTAGTCCCCTCTCGCGACTCAAACTCATCTGCAGACCCTCAATTTCATTTTCGCACTACTTTCAGTTCGTCGGAGCAGCTTTTTGAACTCGCCGGACTTTCGCCAGAAAACCGTGTCTTCCATCAAATCAGTAAGTCTCTCAATTCTTTCATCGTCTATCAGTTGTTAAGCTATTGCTAACTCAAACCCTTCAATCAGAGTCAGTTTCAGACGTCGATATCGGATAATTCATTCTCGCCGGAAAACTTCTGAAAGTTCCCAATTCTCGCTGTGAAAAGGTATAGCCTTCTAAATCTTCTGGTAATTCTTGTTCAGTGCTTCAATTTCGCTTTTAGCTAATAAAAATTGTTAATCTGTCCGCTCAGACGAAATCCGTAAAAACAGAGCCGACGACTTCGCCGGAATTCTGAGATAAATCGTTTCTCCGGTATGTTACTTCCAAAATCGTCTCTGCCATTTCATTTTAGTCATTTGAATGTTTGTCAATCGAATTAAACAAGAAACAATAGAGTAATCGTAGGCTGTGATTCTGTAACGAAGAAGACGAAGTTAGGTTGTTTATAAGTTTAATATAATTTGGATATTATCTCGGGTTAGACACACAGTCCAGCGGTGGACTGTGTGCACACATATATCACACGCCGCGAGTTCGATCCTTGACACACACGTATGCTCTGTAATAAAGATGTTTTAATTTTTCTAACTGAATCGGATTAATTCACGGTAGTTGTTAAGTATAATAAAAATCGGTATATTAACCAGGTTAGACACACAATCCAGCGGTGGACTGTGTGCAACACTAACCCACAGGTCCCGGGTTCGAGACCTGTTGCACACTCCGGTTCGACGATTAAAAACCCTTTTTGAAAATAAAAGAATTTTGAATAAGCTAAAATAATATATAAATATAATTAAAAACAGAATTATTTCGGGTTAGACACGTAGCTCAGTTGGTAGAGCTGCGTGCACGCGTACGGGAGGTCTCGGGTTCGAGTCCTGCCCGGCGTATACATGCACACAATAGAACCGGTCAAACAGTCAACAGTCAAAGTCAAACAGTCAATGGTCAATGGTCAACGCAAAAGTCAACATTTTTTTATATTTTTATTTATTTAATTTAATTTAAAAATCAATTAAAAATACTTAAAAATAATGTTTTTATAGATAGGAAATAGCCTTAAACTCACAAAAATATATCTAAAAATCTTATTAAAATTATTAATAAAATCCACTCATTTACTATACCTTCCGTTATTATTTAGGTTAGTTAATCCTCGTTGATCAATCCTTCAAACTCGTGCGCATTTCATCATCTTCAACCGAACGCACCCAATGTGAGTGAATCTCTACAAGTTCCCCGTTTTAATCACGTTTTTGGGGTGTATCATGTGTCTTACCATTTATTATATTTAAATCATTGTGCATACATCATATCCATGAACAAATGTGTATTCAACTTGTATCAACTGTTTGTGTGGTTATTGTTTAGATTTAATTTATCATTTTCAGTACATACATTATCATAGGCCGCCGCTCCCCATTACATTATGAGCGTTGAGCTGTTCCCCATTACATTATGAGCGTGAACCGGGCGTTGCCAACATACAATCAGCTCCGTTTGATTGAGCCTTGATCGCACAGACATTTATCATTTTCAGTACATACATTATCATAGGCCGCCGCTCCCCATTACATTATGAGTGTTGAGCTGTTCCCCATTACATTATGAGCGTGAACCAGGCGTTGCCAACATACGATCGGCTCCGTTTGATTGAGCCTTGATCGCATAGACATTTATCATTTTCAGTACATACATTTATCATAGGCCGTCCGTTCCCCATTACATTATGAGCGTGAACGTGACGTTGCCAACATATACAGTTTCATTCATGTTATATATTCATGCAAGTTGATATGTTATTGTATGCTATTGGTTTGTTAATGTATGTTATTGTTTGTTGTTGTTTGATATCGTATGCTATTGGTTGTTATTGTATGCTATTTGTTGTTATTGTATGTTTATTTACGTTTGTTCATATATGAATATTGCACAATTTTTCCATATTAAACACAATAAGAAATAAATAATAAATGTTTTCTAACAAGGTTCACTCGCCAACTTTTGTTGATCCAAAAACCATTTTTACACATGATATAGGTGAACAGGATGAAGCAAGGAAAACATAGGAAATTGCCTTAGAAGAAAAATAATGAAGTTTAGAAGGAGGAATAGAGCATGTTGTATTTGTTTGATTTGATTGTAGGATTCCTTGTAAATTGTAATAATAAATATGAAACCTTATAATAAATGTCATGAGCTTTGATGAAAACCCAATCATGCCCCGATCACCTTTTCCGCTGCGGGTCGGGGTGTGACATCCTATGTGTTTCTTTCCTCCGTTGGTTCAGCTGTATCATGTGTAAAACAGAAAGTTTGGGTCAACAAAAGTTGGCGAGTGAACCTTTATAAAACATTTAAATGATTTAATTATATTGTTGTTTAAATAAAATTGTGCATGAATCACATGTGAGCAGATGTATATGTATAACCAATCACAAACCACATTGTATGAACGTATGACATGATGAATGATGTATTTGAGATCAAGGCTCAATCAAACGGAGCCGATCTAATGAGGCACCTGATGCTCAACCCGTATCCCACGAGGAACTGATGGGCTAATGAAATGATTGCACTGAAATAATAAAATGTATCCACGCATAAACCACATTACAACAATTCACATTTGATCACGAAATGATATTAGCACAAGTGTTAATTAAAATAAAGGAAACGGTACGACACATGATACACCCCAAAACATGATTAAAACGGGGAATTTGTGGAGATTCACTCACCTTTGGTGCGTATTCTTGAGTGGAAAAGAGAGCGCACGAGTTGGGAATTTAACCGACGAGGAAGTACTAACCTAAAATAATAATGCGATAACTCGATAAATAAATAGACTAATATTTTGGTTAAAAACCTTTGCTTAGATTTTTAAGTAAATTTTATGATTTCTATGATTGAGCCATTGATATTATGTATTTTTAAGTATTTTAAACATATTTTCTTTTCATATTTAACCATACAATAAATTAATTAAAAATAAATAAAATAAATAAAATAAAAAAAAATTCTTGTCAGACTGACAAGTCTGAAAACCGGTTCGACTGTGTTTGTAAGCATGCATGTTGAGACTCGAACCCGTGACCTCTTGGTTGCGTGCACACAGCTCTTCCAACTGAGCTACGAGTCTAACCTGAAAGAAACTAGATTTTAATTATATTTATACACGTTTTAGGTCTTATCAAATTTATTTAAATTAAAAGGTTTATACTGGATTGAACCGGTCGCGTATCAGGAGTCTCGAACCTGAGACCTTGACTGTGACTCGCACCCAGCCCAACCAACTGGGCTGGGTGGCTAACCCGTTAATCCCCTTTTTTTATTAAATTTATTTACATATCAAATCGTTCCTGTTTTCAGTAAATAATAAAAAGTTTTGAAATCAATTGAATCGCGTACACAGAGGGTCTCGAACCTACGCATGAAGAGAGTTTGCACCCGGCCTATCCAACTGGGCTGGGTGCTCGACCTGGTTATAATCCAGATTATATTATCTATATATATACATGCTGCAACTGCATCTTCTTCGTTTGAAAGTTTACCGGGATACATTCTAAATCTCAAACAGATTTGAACTTTATTATTTTACCAAAATGATTTAATAAGATATGTGAACATTATACAAACGGGAATAGAAAGAAGAAGATTACCGGTCGGCAGGGGGTATTTTCCGGCGAAAAGTTCGGCGAGGGGCAAATTTCCGGCGACTGAAAGAACGTAGAGGAGTGAACAGAGAAGGCTTTCGTGGGTGAGCGAGTCTTGATTGAGTGGTAATGACCAGTATTTATAGAGGAGCTTAAGTTCGATTTTTAGGAAGTTGTTATGGTGATTGACTAAAAAAAGAAAGTTGGCCGGCGGTGATCGGAGTTGCCAGAATTAAGAGCCAGCTGTCGAAATTCTTAAACAACCGCGTTTGATTCGATGCCAGAAGGGTTGGTACGTTTATATTAGGAAACCAGCGTCGAGAATGTTTGCGAAATCCTCGGTCGGAAATTGCAGGTTTTGCCTTTTAATGAGTGTATATGCATAATTTGTTTTCAGATCTAACCGATTGGTGTGTGTGACCCGGTGGTGATTGCGGTGTGTGTGATACTCAGGGAACCCGGGTTCAATTCCGGTTCACCCTCCTTTTTGCGTTTTTGTTTATTTTAACTTCTAAAGTTAATTCTTTTTATTAATTACTAATGTTAAATGTTAAATTATTTATCTATTATTTTATTAAGGTCATTTTAAACTTAGTTATTATTATTTATATAAGAAATTTTAATACTTCAAGCAACAAATAAAAAAAACATAACTGAACGACATAAATACATATACTTGATTGATAAATTGGGGGGGGGGGGGGGGTTTCGAAACCCGATTTACCCAAATGTTACAGTATCCCCCCACTTTTGGAAATTTTGTCCCGAAATTCAAGTAGTAGTTGTAACCGGAAAAAGATGCGGGTATTTTTCGCACATTGAGTCTTCACGTTCCCAAGTAAACTCGGTTCCTCGTTTTGACTCCCAACGCACCCTAACGATTAGAATACGACTTCGCCTTAAACGCTTCTCACCGAAATTCATGATCTCTACTGGTCTTTCAACGAAGTGCATTGATTCATCAACTTGAATGTCTTCTAGAGGGATATGGAGGTTTTTATCGGCGAGGCACTTTTTCAAGTTTGCTACGTGGAATGTGGGGTGGATTCTGTTAAGTTCTTCTGGTAGGTCAAGCTTGTATGCTACAGGACCTACTCTTTCGAGTATCTTGAAAGGTCCTACGTAGCGTGGTGCTAGCTTGCCCTTTTGGCCAAAACGAACCACTCCCTTCCACGGCGATACTTTCAAAAGTACTTGATCACCAACGCCAAACTCCAAGGGCTTTCGTCGTTTGTCAGCGTAACTCTTCTGACGACTTTGAGCCGCTAGAAGATTGTTTCGAATTTGAATGATTTTGTCGGTTGTTTCTTTAATCAATTCAGGTCTGGTGATTTGTGCTTCACCAATTTCGTGCCAACATACTGGAGATCGGCATTTACGACCATATAAAGCTTCGAAAGGAGCCATGCCGATACGTGAATGATAGCTATTGTTGTACGAAAACTCGACTAACGGTAGATTAGCGTCCCAATTCTCTTTGAAGTCTATGACACATGCTCGAAGCATGTCTTCGAGGGTTTGGATGGTGCGCTCAGATTGACCATCAGTCTGAGGGTGAAAGGCGGTACTAAGGTCTAATCGTGTACCCAAAGCAGTTTGTACGGATCGCCATGTGCGTGAAGTGAAACGACCATCATGGTCTGAAATGATGCTTAATGGTACACCATGACGGCTTACGATTTTACTGATGTAGATACGAGCTACCTTCTCGTTCTTGAAGTCCTCGCGAATCGGAATGAAGTGAGCTGATTTTGTGAGACGATCAATGATTACCCATATGGTGTCATACCCACTGGAGGTGCGAGGTAACCCGGTAATGAAGTCCATGGTTATGTTTTCCCACTTCCATACAGGTACTTCGGGTTGGACCAGAAGTCCTGAAGGTCTTTGATGCTCGGCTTTTACCTTGGAGCATGTAAGGCACTTGGAAACAAAAACAATGATATCCTTCTTCATGCCAGGCCACCAGTAGGTGTACCGTAAGTCTTGATACATCTTATCGGCTCCTGGATGTACAGAGTATCGTGTTTTGTGTGCCTCATTCATGAGGAAATCACGAAGGTTGTCGCGATCGGGAATCCAAATACGGTTTAAATAGTATAGAATACCATCGGATTTTGTTTCGATTTTGAGTTCAGCTCCACATGACAGCTCATCGCGTATGTCATTTTCCGTTACGGAAATATGTTGAGATGCCCGTATTCGATCTTTGATGTCGGTTACAATTTGCGAACATAGAAGATGAATGGAATTCGCATAACCCTTTCGACTGAGTGCATCAGCCACAACGTTTGCCTTGCCAGGATGATATCGAATCTCACAGTCGTAATCATTGAGAAGTTCGACCCATCGTCGTTGCCTCATGTTCAACTCTTTTTGATTGAAGATATGTTGGAGACTCTTGTGGTAAGTGTATATTTCACAATTGGTTCCATAGAGATAATGTCTCCATATCTTTAGAGCAAACACGACTGCTCCAAGTTCCAGGTCGTGGGTGGTGTAATTCTTCTCATGTACTTTGAGTTGCCTAGAGCATAGGCTATCACTGTAGCATCCGTCGAAAAACGGGTTTCCAAACCCGCTTCGTTTATTAATCGAATATCAAGTTATAAAATTTCGTTGCGTATTTATGATTAATTTTAATTTTAAACAATACATAATTAATAAACAATTTAGAATTTAAAAACTATAATTATTAAAAAGTAAAATTAAAGTAAATAAAAAAGAAAATAGGCTGCCGGGTTTCGAACCCGGGTCAGCCGGAAGAAACAACCAACACACATCTCACCACTCCGCCACTTGACTTGTTTGTTGATATAATGAAACAATTAATACTTATATTGAAACTCTAAATCAAACCCAGTGAATCAGCGCGCCCAATTCGCACTCGCCAGAAATACCGACGATTTCGCCAATTATCGACGGTTTCCTTTGACTAAACGCATGTATTAACATCGACGTCGGTTATAACCGATGTCTAATCCCGCGATCTCAGTCATAACCGCCGGAGGAAGTCTTGACCACGAATCAAGACCAAATTCAGACCCAATTCATCTTGATTCTTCCCTATAAATACACACCCAAGTCTCTGGTAATCTTTTCGCTCAAAATCGCACAATTTCTCGAAGCAATTACACTCGCCGGAGATATTCTGCAATTGCCGGACATTCGCCGGAAAACCGAGACATACATCAAATCGGTAAATTTCTCGACTCTTTCGTTTTCAATCCATTGTTAGACTTATACTAACTTCAATCCATCAACCAGAATCAATCCCAGACGACGTTGCCGGATATTCTGCACTCGCCGGAAAATTTCTGGAAATTTCCGAAATCACGCTGTGAATCGGTACAATCATCTAAAGCCTCTGATAATCCTTGTTTAGTAACTCAATTTCACAACTAATCGATCAAAACTGTTAATTGATTCATCCAGACGGAATTCACAAATCAGAGCCGACGACCATTGCCGGAGTTCTGAGAAAATCAGTCTGTTCGGTACATTCGATTCCTTAACTCTTTTTATCTATTACAATTCAATCAATAAAATGTTCGACGAACGATTTTAACAAGACCAGTCGAATATCGTTGTTCTGTGTCTTTGAATGAAGAAGACGAAGTCGACGTTATGTATAAGTATAATATAAATTGAATATTAAACCGGGTTAGACACACAGTCCAGCGGTGGACTGTGTGCAAACACATAGCGCACGTCACGAGTTCGAACCATACAAACACACCGACTTTCCGAATTAAAACCATTCTTTTTAAAACTGAATCAGAACAGACTCCAGTTTGTTTATAAGATTAATATAAACCGTAAGTTAAACAGATAAGACGCACAGCTCAACTGGTTGGGCTGTGCGCTTACAAACCGAAGGACCCGAGTTCGATCCGGCTCCCTGCAAACCGGTTCGACCATTTTAAAACCTTTTAATATAAACCAAATAAATTAACATTTAATTTGTATATATATATAATTAAAACACAGATTATTTCGGGTTAGACACGTAGCTCAGTTGGTAGAGCTGCGTGCACGCGTACGAGAGGTCCCGGGTTCGAACCTCACTCAGCGCACCAATTACCACTGTCCGACCGGTCAACGGTCAACAAAAAGTCAACATATTATTTATTTATTTATTTAATTTAAAAATCAATTAAAAATACTTAAAAATAATATTTTTAAAGTTAGAAAATGACCTTAAACTCACAAAAATAAATCTAAAAATCTATTAAAATTGTTAATAAAATCCACTTATTTACCGAACCATTTCGTTAATATTTTAGGTTAGTTTTCCCTCGTCGATCAAGTCCCAAAACTCGTGCGCATCCAACATCATCAAAAGAACGCACCCAATGTGAGTGAATCTCTACCAATTCCCCGTTTTAATCACATTTTGGGGTGTATCATGTGTCGCTTATTATTTATTACATTTAAACACTTGTGCATCCATCATATCCATGATCAAATGTGTATCCAATATGTATCAATTGTTTGTGTGGTTAATGTTTAGATTAAATTTATCATTTTCAGTACATACATCATCATAGGCTCGTCTGTTCCCCATTACCTATGAGCGGAACTTTTCCCCATTACCTATGAGCGGAACGTGACGTTGCCAACATACGATCGGCTCCGTTTGATTGAGCCTTGATCTCACATACATCATCATAGGCTCATATGTTTCCCCATTATCTATGAGCGGAACGTGACGTTGCCAACATATACATTATCATTCATGTCATATACTCATGCAAGGTGGTTTGTGATTGTTTGTTTATTTACGTTTGCTCACATATGATTATTGCACAATTTTTCCATATAAATACAACAAGAAATCAATAACAAAGGTTTTTAACAAGGTTCACTCGCCAACTTTTGTTGACCCAAAATTCCCCATTTTTACACATGATACAGGTGATCCAGTTGACGCAAGAAACATATAGGACGGCCGAGAATAAATCAGTTTAGATTTTGGATTGTGTATTTAATTTTCCTTTCCTTGTATTGTATGAATTTGGCTTGAACATTTAAGTTGTAATTTGAATTTAATAAATATGAATCATTTTATTAAACATCATGAGCTTTGGTGATAACCCAATTATGCCCCGACTCTTATTCCGCTGCGGGTCGGGGTGTGACAGATTGGTATCAGAGCCATGACTATAGGGATATAGGATAGGTTATTAGACCCTTAGAGCCTATACTATAGTTGATTAGAATTTTTAAATCGTTTGTGTGTTACATGCAAAATTCATGATGTTTATATGCTTTATGTTTATTGTTACATTCAATGTTATGCAAGCATGTTCATAAGTACATATTATTATACAATGCTCATCATGAATCATATCCTCATAACATACTGTCACATCCCGACCCGCAGCGGAAAAGGTGATCGGGGCATGATTGGGTTATCATCAAAGCTCATGACATTTATTTTAACGTTTCATATTCATTAATACACTTTAATGGAAAATTACAATCAATATTACATCATGTCCTAAATATCAATCTAGGCTTCATTGTTTTCTTCTAAGGCATTTCCTATGTTTTCCTTGCTTCATCCTGTTCACCTGTATCATGTGTAAAAAGGGTTTTTGGATCAACAAAAAGTTGGCGAGTGAATCCTATGGAAAACATTTGAACAAGTTTATTTAATTGATTATAAAATAAAGTGCACAACCACACATGAGTAAAAATAGATGTAAACTTATTCACCAATCAATTTAATATTAAACAATACACACATGAACAATAATGGATCGTTTAGAGGCACGCGTTGCTCAACTCGTCTCTCACGAGGAACTGATGGGCCTAATGAATGAATTGCATAAACTTGACAATATGAAATACATAACTACAAACAATATAAACTCAATAATACACACACGAACAATAATGGATTTGTTTTGAGGCACGTGTTGCTCAACTCGTCTCACACGAGGAACTGATGGGCCTAATGAATGTATTGCATATAAATATACAAAATGAAATACATAACTACAAGCAATGTATACAATCTAAGTTTAGATCACAATATGGTATGGCACAAGTTTAAATAAACGAGTTAATTTTATGACACATGACACACCCCAAAACGTGTAATTAAAAAGGGGAGTTGTAAGATACACTCACATTGGGTGCGTTCGGTTGATGATGTTGAATGCGCACGAAGTGGTTTTAACCACGAGTGAAATTAACCTAGATATTGGCATAATGTTTCGGTAAGTAAACGGGTTTTATTAATCCATTTTAGTAGGATTGTTGGGTGTATTTTTGTGAGTTTAAGGCTATTTTCTAACCTTAAAAATGTTATTTTTAAGTATTTTTAATTGATTTTTAATTAAAATAAATAAATAAAAATAATAAAAAAATGTTGACTTTTTTTGACCGTTGACCGTTGACCATTGACCTTTGACCTTTGACTTTGACTTTGACCGGTTCGCATGTGTGTATGTGTGCGCTGGGTGAGGCTCGAACCCGAGACCTCCCGTACGCGTGCACGCAGCTCTACCAACTGAGCTAGGTGTCTAACCCGAAATATTTCTGTTTTTAGTTATATTTATATACTAATTAGATTAAACTGAAAATCATTTATTTTTAAAAAAACGATTTAATGCGTCGGACCGGTGCGCTCCACAGGTCTCGAACCAGGGACCTGTGGGTTGAGTTAACACACAGCCCACCGCTGGACTGTGTGTCTAACTTGTTAAATAAACTGATTTTTGTTATACTTATATACTAACTACCTTATTTCGTTTCTGCCTTAAATAAAAAGTTTGATAATTGTCCGGACCGGTGTAGTAGTCCGGACTCGAACTCGTGACCTGTGATTAAACATTCACACAGTCCAGCACTGGACTGTGTGTCTATCTTGGTTATTATTCCGGTTTTGATTAAATTTAACATCTTACGCAGTGACTCCGGTTCGGTTAAAAAAAGGAACATTTTTATTAGGGCGAAGGTGCGTGGGACAAGATTCGAACTCGAGACGTTTGCGTGTTTTATTTGCACACAGTCCACCACTGGACTGTGTGTCTAACCCGAGTTATATCGTGATTTAAATTAAACGTATATGCTACCGAAACTTCGTCTTCTTCGTCAGTCTTAACCAGAAACGATGACTGACTGATTCAACGATTTTAATCATGTTCTTTAGTGTGTTTCAGTTAATTACAGGTGAGATATATAAAAAGAATGAAAAATTAAGCGTAAGGTATACCGAACTGGACTCCTCTGTTTCTCCGGCGATACTCCGGTGACCGCAGAAACTTCCGGCGACGTGTGTCTTGCGGCAGAGAGTCTTCAGAGAGCTTGAGGTGAATGTGAGTGGCTTCGGTATAAGTTCTGGGTGTTCAGTAAGGCTCAGAAGTGAAGGGCTCGGTTTTCCGGCGAGGTGCAGAACTTTTCCGGCGAGTGGAATTACGTCGGGTAAAGGTGCGGTTTTGAGCGAAAAAGCTTGCAGAGGTTCGAGGAGGTATTTATAGGGCAGGTCATCGATGAATTTGGTCCGATTTCCGTCTTGATTCGTCGGTCATTACGTTTTCCGGCGGTTATGACTTGCGTCGCGGGTTCAGGCGTCGGTTATAACCGATGTAGTGATTAAGGTTTACGTTATAACTGAAGTAACCGTCCAATCTTAGCGAGATAGTCGGAATTTCCGACGACTGCAATTGGGCGCGCCGATTTTGAATTCGATAATCATGTTATGAATTAATTGTCTTCAATATTGAACAAGAAATACAAGTGGCGCAATGGTTGGAGAGTTGGAAGATAAGTTGTTTGCTGAAACGCTGGCTGACCCGGGTTCGAAACCCGGCAGCAACATTATATTTTTATTTCATTATTTTTAACAATTTTTCAAAAACAAATTATATATTCCAATATACTTATTAATTATGTATCGTTTAAAATTATTTTGGGCATTAAATACGCAACGAAATTTTTAACTGATCGTTCGGTTATTAAACGGAGCGGGTTTGGTAAATCCGGTTTTTGACGGATGTTACACATACCATATCCATGAGAGCACACACCTCACAATTCCTATGATTTTTGCAACGATTTTTGTATTTTCAAATCACATCAAAGTGAGTTCTCATGACGGGCATGTAGTAACTGGAAGGATACGAGTACCGGTAGTCGGAACGTCCTGTCTAGGCTTGGCATTCATATAAATCCAAAATAAAGGACCAGTTTGCCTACCTGGGGACTAACGATGAGAGTACGAAGGACCTATTAGGCCAAAGCATGCTATACCAAACGTCGTGTGCGCTAACCCCACTTTGAGTTGTCATTGTGTCTATACCTGGACACCCTCCGACCATACATCTCGCAAACATATTTCATGGTTTTCATTCGGGTGATGCGAGTGTTAAACCGCCAAAACCAATGTGAATCCTACTAAGCCAATAGTCGTGGGGGCCCGCATGACTACACAGGCGATGGTATGGGGGACATTGGAGGCCCAAACATGAGCAAACCCAAGACATCCTATGGATGTAGTTGCATTATTGATGATTATGTTATTTTATTACTTTTAACGGCACATGACACCTAAAAAAAACTCCTTAAACTCACAATCTTCATATGTATGTTCCTGTAGATGTCGGCTAGGCAGCTACGTGGAGGTAGAAAGTCAGGAAGGTCAAACGAACGCTTGGCCACCCAAATTGCAAAACAAATGGCCGCGGTGCTTCCTGACATCGTAATTCAAGTCCAGCAAGCTCTCACTGCAAATCCCATCAACCCTCCAAATCAAGAAGACCAGAACGTCAACAACCCTCCTCCAAGAAGTGCTCCTACAAACACTTCAAGTCTTGCGATCCCCCAAAGTATGAAGGGACCGAAGGTGTCACTGCTCTCCTCCACTGGTTTGAGGATATGGAGAACACCTTCCTCAATTGCGATTGTCCCGAGGATTGCAAGGTACGTTACGCAACCGGGAGACTGTTTGGGGTAGCCCTGACCTGGTGGAACACAGAGAAGGGTAAGAGAGGAGTCGAAGACGCCATGGCCTTAACATGGGAAGAGTTAAGGGAAATAATGACAAGACGCTTCTGTCCAAGAAGCGAAATCAAGAAGTTAGAAGACGAATTCCACTCCCTAAAACAAAAGGAAGGAGATCATACTTCCTACAATAAAAGATTTCTCGAGCTGAACCAAATGATCCCAACTTGTTCACCCCAGTGTACCGCTTGGTTGAACACTACATTCGAGGCCTCCCCTCGAAAATTCAAGACTCGGTTCTAAGCACTTCACCTGCAACACTGGAAGCTGCAATGGAACTAGCTGTAACATTTATCAAAAACGGGTTTTCCAAACCCGCTTCGTTTGTAATCGAATATCAGGTTATAAATGTTTCGTTGCGTATTTATGTTGATTTTAATTTTGAACGATGCATAATTAATAAACAAACTAGAATATAAAAGCTATAATTGATAAAAAGTAAAAATAAAATAAATAAAATGAAAAACAGTCTGCCGGGACTCGAACCCGGGTCAGCCGGAAAGGTAACGACTTAACACGCACACTTATAACCACTCCGCCACTTGATGTTTTCTGTTAGTTCTAGGAACCAACTAAATCTTATGTTCAACCATGAATCAACCGGTTTACGCCAACTGTAACCGTAATCGGTTTCCAAACGTCCAAAAACGTTTGAGTGTTCGCGGTTTTCTGACAATAACCGATACACCGACACCTTCAATCAATTTAGTCTTGAATGGACTTGAATTCATGTGGTGATCGGTTTTAATAACCGAAAATCTGCACTTCCTGAATTACTCCAACTATAGTCCCCTCTCGCGACTCAAACACATCCGCAGAACCTTCAATTTCACTTTCGCTCTACTTTCAGTTCGTCGGAAAAACTTTTTGAACTCGCTGGACTTTCGCCGGAAAACCGTGTCTTCCATCAAATTAGTAAGTCTCTCAATTCTTTCATCGTCTATCAGTTGTTAAGCTTTTGCTATCTCAAACCCTTCAATCAGAATCAGTTTCAGACGACGATATCGGATAATTAACTCTTGCCGGAAAACTTCTGAAAGTTCCCAATTCTCGCTGTGAAACGGTATAGCCTTTTAAACCTTCTGGTAATTCTTGTTCAGTGCTTCAATTCCGCATCTAGCTAATCAAAATTGTTAATCTGTCCGCTCAGACGAAATCCGTAAAAACAGAGCCGACGACTTCGCCGGAATTCTGAGATAGATCGTTTCTCCGGTATGTTTACTTCCGAAATCTTCTCTGCCATTTCATTTTAGTCATTTGAATGTTTGTCAATCGAATTAAACAAGAAACAGTAGAGTAATCGTAGTCTGTGATATTGTAACGAAGAAGATGAAGTTAGTTGTTTATAAGTTTAATATAAATTGGATATTATCTCGGGTTAGACACACAGTCCAGCGGTGGACTGTGTGCGCACATATATCACACGCCGCGAGTTCGATCCTTGACACACACGTATGCTCCGTAATAAAAATGTTTTCTTTTTCTAACTGAACCGGATTAACTCACTGAAGTTGTTAAGTATAATAAGAATCGGTATATTAACCAGGTTAGACACACAGTCCAGCGGTGGACTGTGTGCAACACTAACCCACAGGTCCCGGGTTCGAGACCTGTTGCACACTCCGGTTTGATGATTAAAACCCTTTTTGAAAATAAAAGAATTTTGAATAAACTAAAATAGTATATAAATATAATTAAAAACAGAATTATTTCGGGTTAGACACGTAGCTCAGTTGGTAGAGCTGCGTGCACGCGTACGGGAGGTCTCGGGTTCGAGCCTTACCCGGCGCACACTTATACTTTAGCAAACCGGTCAAACGGTCAACAGTCCCGGTCAACGCAAAAGTCAACATTTTTTTATATTTTTATTTATTTATTTAGTTTAAAAATCAATTAAAAATACTTAAAAATAATGTTTTTAAAGATAGAAAATAGCCTTAAACTCACAAAAATATATATAAAAATCTTATTAAAATTATTAATAAAATCCACTCATTTACCATACTTCCCGTTATTATTTAGGTTAGTTAAGTCTCGTCGATCAATCCTCCAAACTCGTGCGCATTTCATCATCTTCAACCGAACGCACCCAATGTGAGTGAATCTCTACAAGTTCCCCGTTTTAATCACGTTTTTGGGGTGTATCATGTGTCTTACCATTTATTATATTTAAATCATTGTGCATACATCATATCCACGAACAAATGTGTATTCAACTTGTATCAACTGTTTGTGTGGTTATTTTTTAGATTTAATTTATCATTTTCAGTACATACATTATCATAGGCCGCCGCTCCCCATTACATTATGAGCGTTGAGCTGTTCCCCATTACATTATGAGCGTGAACCGGGCGTTGCCAACATACGATCGGCTCCGTTTGATTGAGCCTTGATCGCACAGACATTCATCATAGGCCGTCCGTTCCCCATTACATTATGAGCGTGAACGTGACGTTGCCAACATATACAGTTTCATTCATGTTATATATTCATACAAGTTGATATGTTATTGTATGTTATTGTTTGTGGTTGTTATTGTTATTGTATGATTATTTACATTTGCTCACATATGACTATTGCACAATTTTTTTCCTTGATAATGATAACAAGAAATCAATAATAAATGTTTACCTAACAAGGTTCACTCGCCAACTTATGTTGACCCAAAAACCCCTATTTTCACACATGATACAGGTGATTCAGCTGCAGCAAGAAACACATAGGATTGGCTTAGAAGAATAAACTGATTTAGAGCTTGGATTGTTTAGTTGATTATTTTCTTTGTATTTGTATGAACATGTTTGGAATATTGAGGATGTAATTTTGATTTAAATAAATATGAAACATATTAGTAAATATCATGAGCTTTGGTGATAACCCAATTATGCCCCGACTCTTATTCCGCTGCGGGTCGGGGTGTGACAGATTGGTATCAGAGCCATGTCTATAGGGATATAGATAGGTTATTAGACCCTTAGAGCCTATACTATAGTTGATTAGAAATTTCTAAGATTTTTTTGTGTTACATGCAAAATTCATGATGTTTATATGTTTTATGTTTAATGTTACATTCAATGTTATGCAAGCATGTTCATAAGTACATATTATTATATAATGCTATCATGAATCATATTCTCATAACATATCATATCCATGAGAGCACACATCACATCATTTTCATGATTGTTTTTACAATGATTTTTGTATTTTCAAATCACATCAAAGTGAGTTCTCATGACGGGCATGTAGTAACTGGAAGGGTACAAGTACCGGTAGTCGGAACGTCCTGTCTAGGCTTGGCATTCGTATAAATCCAAAATAAAGGACCAGTTTGCCTACCTGGGGACTAACGATGAGAGTACGAAGTACCTATTAGGCCAAAGCATGCTATACCAAACGTCGTGTGAGCTAACCCCACTTTGAGTTGTCATTGTGTCTACACCTGGACACATTCCGACCATACATCTCGTAAACATATTTCATGGTTTTCATTCGGGTGATGCGAGTGTTAAACCGCCAATACTAATGTGAATCCTACCAAACCAATAGTCATGGGGGCCCACATGACTATACAGGTGAAGGTATGGGGGACATTTGAGGCCCAACATGAGCAAACCCAAGACATCCTATGGATGTAGTTGCATTATTGATATTTATGTTATTTTCATTTTCTTTAAGACACATGACACCTAAAAAGACTCCGTAAACTCACAATCTTCTTATGTATGTTCCTATAGATGTCGGCTAGGCAACAACGAGGGGTTAGAAAATCAGGAAGGTCACACGAACGCTTGGCCACTCAAATCGCAAAACAAATGGCCGCGGTACTTCCTGACATTGTGGTTCAAGTACAACAAACTCTCGCCACAAATGCCACCAATCTTCCCCAGCAAGAAGACCAGAACATCGGAAACCCTCCTACCAACAAGTGCTCATATAAACATTTGTCTTGCGATCCTCCGAAATTTGAAGGGACCGAAGGTGTCACTGCTCTCCTCCACTGGTTTGAGGAAATGGAAAACACCTTCCTCAACTGCGATTGTCCCGAGGATCGCAAGGTACGATATGCAACAGGGAGACTATTTGGGGTAGCTCTTACCTGGTGGAATACTGAAAAGGGTAAGAGAGGAATTGAAGATGCAATGGCCTTAACGTGGGAGGAGTTAAGGGAAATCATGACTAGACGATTCTGTCCTAGAAGTGAGATTAAAAAGTTAGAGGACGAATTTCATTCATTGAAGCAAAAGGAGGGAGATCATACTTCCTACAATAAGAGGTTTTTAGAGTTGAACCAGATGGTCCCTAACTTGTTCACCCCAGTTTACCATTTAGTCGAGCATTATATTCGAGGTCTTCCCTCGAAAATTCAAGATTCAGTTCTCAGCACTTCGCCAGCAACACTTGAAGCTGCTATGGAACTAGCTACTAAACTAACCGAGAATCGAATTCGCAACGGTAAATTTAAAGAGGAAAAAAAGAAAGCCCCCGTTGAGGGCCAAACTTCAAACCATTCCACCTCCTCCTCTAAGTTTGCTAACAAGAGGAAACGTAACACCAGAAATTTCGCTGTCACACAAACCAATTACCCTATCCCTGCTGCACCCATTCCCCAAGTTGCCCCCTCACCTGCACCATATAAAAGGCCATACTCTGGCCCATTACCAAAATGCAACCGTTGCCAATACCATCACTTTCCTGATCATCCCTGCCAACATTGCACCGGCTGTGGTCGCGCAGGTCACACTGTTCAAACCTGTCGCATACCTCAGCGAACGAACCGCCACCAGCCCTCAACTCAAACTCACCATCAAGTAATGGGTCAAGCCCAACAACCCCTACTACTACCACCTACCCAACATTTTGCCCAATCATACTACCAACCCAACTATCCCATGGTGCAACCTATGCGGGCTTGCTACAATTGTGGAGACCCAAGCCACTTTAGAAACACTTATCCACGTTTGGTGAACATTATACATGCTCAAGCCCAAGCAAATCCGGTGAATCAAGATAACCAAGCTCCTCCACCTGCAAGATGAAGAGCTTTCAACATCAACGCTAATCAGGCTAGTGCTGACAGCAATGTGGTTAACGGTACGTTCCTTATCAATGGTAGTTATGCATCCATGTTGTTTGATACTGGCGCGGATAAAAGTTTTGTGTCCTTAGAGTTTGAACCCATCCTAAACCAAATTCGTGATAAGCTCATGGAATCCATAACAGTAGAAGTTGCTAACGGAAAACCGGTCTCATTAAACTCTATTATACGCAATTGTACTCTCACTTTAAACGATCACAATTTTCTAGTTGACCTCATTCCTATGAAGTTGGTAAGCTTTGACATTATAATTGGTATGGACTGGCTTAGCCAACATCAGGCTGAAGTTGTATGCCGCCAAAAGTTTATACGCATTCCTCTTTCAAACGGTCAGACTCTACGAATCTTTGGAGAAACCCCATCGAAAGGGCTCAGATTAATGTCCTGTCTTCAAGCTCGAAAATATCTCCGCAAGAATTATGTCGCATTCTTAACTCATGTCGTCAAAAAGGGAACCATGGAGAAGAAACTTGAAGACATCCCAGTAGTAAAAGATTTCCCGCAAGTTTTTCCTGACGACATTTCAGGACTTCCTCCCTTGAGAGAAGTCGAATTCCGCATTGATCTTATACCTGGTGCTACACCAGTTGCAAAGTCTCCTTATAGGTTAGCCCCATCCGAAATGCAAGAGCTAGCCAGTCAATTGCAAGAGTTGACTGACAAAGGATTCATACGTCCTAGCTCCTTGCCTTGGGGTGCACCTGTCCTTTTTGTGAAGAAGAAAGATGGAACGTTTCGCATGTGCATCGACTACAGAGAACTCAACAAGTTAACGATCAAGAATCGCTATCCATTACCTTGCATTGATGATCTTCTTGACCAACTTCAAGGCGCCAGCTGTTTTTCAAAAATCGACCTTCGTTCTGGTTATCATCAACTTAGAGTACATGAAGAAGACGTCCCAAAGACCTCCTTCCGAACTCGTTATGGTCATTATGAATTCATGGTCATGCCATTTGGTTTAACCAACGCTCCAGCTGTCTTCATGGATCTAATGAACAGAGTCTGCAAACCCTATCTCGATCGTTTTGTTATAGTCTTCATCGACGACATCCTCATTTATTCAAAGTCTAAGTCTGATCATGAACGGCACCTTCGACTCATCCTTACACTCTTAGAGAATGAAAAGCTTTACGCCAAATTCACCAAATGCGAATTCTGGTTAAAAGAGGTACAATTCCTTGGACATGTTGTTAATGACAAGGGAATACATGTCGACCCCTCAAAGATCAAAGCAGTACAAGAATGGCAAGCGCCACGTACGCCAACCGAAGTAAGATCATTCCTTGGTTTGGCTGATTATTATCGCCGTCTCATTTCAAATTTCTCCCGCATTGTTGTACCACTCACGGCTTTAACTCATAAAGGAAAACCCTTCATATGGGGACCCAAACAAGAAGAAGCCTTCCAAACCCTTAAACAAAAACTCTGTGATGCACCAATTCTCACTCTTCCTGAAGGTTGTAGGGGATACTGTAGCATCCGTCGAAAAACGGGTTTCCAAACCCGCTTCGTTTATTAATCGAATATCAAGTTATAAAATTTCGTTGCGTATTTATGATTAATTTTAATTTTAAACAATACATAATTAATAAACAATTTAGAATTTAAAAACTATAATTATTAAAAAGTAAAAATAAAGTAAATAAAAAAGAAAATAGGCTGCCGGGTTTCGAACCCGGGTCAGCCGGAAGAAACAACTAACACACATCTCACCACTCCGCCACTTGACTTGTTTGTTGATATAATGAACAATTAATACTTATATTGAAACTCTAAATCAAACCCAGTGAATCAGCGCGCCCAATTCGCACTCGCCGGAAATACCGACGATTTCGCCAATTATCGACGGTTTCCTTTGACTAAACGCATGTATTAACATCGACGTCGGTTATAACCGATGTCTAATCCCGCGATCTCAGTCATAACCGCCGGAGGAAGTCTTGACCACGAATCAAGACCAAATTCAGGCCCAATTCATCTTGATTCTTCCCTATAAATACACACCCAAGTCTCTGGTAATCTTTTCGCTCAAAATCCCACAATTTCTCGAAGCAATTACACTCGCCGGAGATATTCTGCAATTGCCGGACATTCGCCAGAAAACCGAGACATACATCAAATCGGTAAATTTCTCGACTCTTTCGTTTTCAATCCATTGTTAGACTTATACTAACTTCAATCCATCAACCAGAATCAATCCCAGACGACGTTGCCGGATATTCTGCACTCGCCGGAAAATTTCTGGAAATTTCCGAAATCACGCTGTGAATCGGTACAATCATCTAAACCCTCTGATAATCCTTGTTTAGTAACTCAATTTCACAACTCATCGATCAAAACTGTTAATTGATTCATCCAGACGGAATTCACAAATCAGAGCCGACGACCATTGCCGGAGTTCTGAGAAAATCAGTCTGTTCGGTACATTCGATTCCTTAACTCTTTTTATCTATTACAATTCAATCAATAAAATGTTCGACGAACGATTTTAACAAGAACAGTCGAATATCGTTGTTCTGTGTCTTTGAATGAAGAAGACGAAGTCGACGTTGTGTATAAGTATAATATAAATTGAATATTAAACCGGGTTAGACACACAGTCCAGCGGTGGACTGTGTGCAAACACATAGCGCACGTCACGAGTTCGAACCATACAAACGCACCGACTTTCCGAATTAAAACCATTCTTTTTAAAACTGAATCAGAACAGATTCCAGTTTGTTTATAAGATTAATATAAACCATAAGTTGAACAGATAAGACACACAGCTCAACTGGTTGGGCTGTGCGCTTACAAACCGAAGGACCCGAGTTCGATCCGGCTCCCTGCAAACCGGTTCGACCATTTTAAAACCTTTTAATATAAACCAAATAAATTAACATTTAATTTGTATATATATATAATTAAAACACAGATTATTTCGGGTTAGACACGTAGCTCAGTTGGTAGAGCTGCGTGCACGCGTACGAGAGGTCCCGGTTCGAACCTCACTCAGCGCACCAATTACCACTGTCCGACCAGTCAACGGTCCGGTCAACGGACCGGTCAACGGTCAACGGTCAACAAAAAGTCAACATTTTTTATTTATATTTATTTAATTTAAAAATCAATTAAAAATACATAAAAATAATATTTTTAAAGTTAGAAAATGACCTTAAACTCACAAAAATAAATCTAAAAATCCTATTAAAATTGTTAATAAAATCCACTTATTTACCGAACCATTTCGTTAATATTTTAGGTTAGTTTTCCCTCGTCGATCAAATCCCAAAACTCGTGCGCATCCAACATCATCAAAAGAACGCACCCAATGTGAGTGAATCTCTACCAATTCCCCGTTTTAATCACATTTTGGGGTGTATCATGTGTCGCTTATTATTTATTACATTTAAACACTTGTGCATCCATCATATCCATGATCAAATGTGTATCCAATATGTATCAATTGTTTGTGTGGTTAATGTTTAGATTAAATTTATCATTTTCAGTACATACATCATCATAGGCTCGTCTGTTCCCCATTACCTATGAGCGGAACTGTTCCCCATTACCTATGAGCGGAACATTTAAGGCTCGTATGTTTCCCCATTACCTATGAGCGGAACGTGACGTTGCCAACATATACCATATCATTCATGTCATATACTCATGCAAGGTGGTTTGTGATTGTTTGTTTATTTACGTTTGCTCACATATGATTATTGCACAATTTTTTCATATAAATACAACAAGAAATCAATAACAAAGGTTTTTAACAAGGTTCACTCGCCAACTTTTGTTGACCCAAAATTCCCCATTTTTACACATGATACAGGTGATCCAGTTGAAGCAAGAAACATATAGGACGGCCTAGAAGAAAAAATCAGTTTAGATTTTGGATTGTTTATTTAATTTTCCTTTCCTTGTATTGCATGAATTTGGCTTGAACATTTAAGTTGTAATTTGAATTTAATAAATATGAAACATTTTAGTAAACATCATGAGCTTTGGTGATAACCCAATTATGCCCCGACTCTTATTCCGCTGCGGGTCGGGGTGTGACAATCACCTTTCCTCTTTGCATCAGAACACAGCCTAGACCTTGCCCTGATGCGTCGCAATAAACCACAAAGTCTTCGCAACCCTCAAGGAGTGTAAGGATAGAAGCGTCACAAAGCTTTTGCTTCAAAGTTTGGAAGGCCTCCTCTTGCTTGGGTCCCCAAATGAAGGGTTTTCCCTTGTGAGTCAAGGTCGTGAGCGGAACAGTGATACGAGAAAAATTAGCAATGAAGCGTCGATAATACCCAGCTAAGCCAAGAAATGACCTAACTTCGGTAGGAGTGCGTGGCGCTTACCATTCTTACACTACCTTGATCTTTGAAGGGTCGACATTAATCCCTTTGTCATTAACTACATGACCGAGAAATTGTACCTCTTTCAACCAGAATTCACATTTTGAGAACTTAGCGTAAAGCTTTTCGGTCCTCAAGAATGTAAGAGTGAGTCGAAGATGTCGCTCATTATCGGATTTTGACTTGGAGTAGATCAGGATGTCATCAATGAAGACTATGACGAAACGGTCGAGATAGGGTTTGCATACCCTATTCATCAAATCCATGAGAACAGCAGGGGCGTTGGTTAATCCGAAAGGCATAACCACGAACTCGTAATGACCATAACGAGTTCGAAAGGCAGTTTTTTGGAATATCTTCTTCGCGCACTCTAAGCTGATGATAACCAGAACGAATGTCGATTTTGGAAAAACAGGTGGCACCTTTAAGTTGGTCTAGAAGGTCATCAATACGAGGCAAAGGATAGCGATACTTAACAGTCAACTTGTTGAGTTCTCTATAGTCAATGCACATGTGAAACATTCCATTCTTCTTCTTCACAAAAAGAACAGGTGCACCCCAAGGCGATGAGCTAGGACTTATGAATCCTTTGTCAGTCAGCTCTTGCAGCTGACTGGCCAACTCTTGCATTTCGGATGGGGCTAACCTATAAGGAGATTTTGCGACTGGTGTAGCACCAGGCACAAGATCGATACGAAATTCGACTTCTCGCACAGGAGGAAGTCCTGAAACGTCGTCGAGAAATACTTGAGGAAATTCTTTCACGATCGGAATATCTTCGAGCTTCCTTTTTTTGCCTTCCTTCTTGACGATGTGCGCTAGAAACGCGCGTAATCTTTGCGAAGATATATTCGAGCTTGAAGGCATGACATCAATTTGAGCCCCTTCGAAGGAGTCTCCCCAAAGATACGTAGGGTCTGACCATTGGCGAGAGGAATACGAATGAACTTTTCATGGCACACCACTTCGGCGCGATGCTGGCTGAGCCAGTCCATACCGATGATAACATCGAAACCTCCCAATTTCATAGGAATGAGGTTAATCGAGAAGTCGTGATCATTTAGGGTAAGAGTGCAATCACGTATGATAGAATTTAAGGAAATGGGTTCTCCGTCAGCAACTTCCACCGTGAGGGATTTAGCGAGACTAACACAAGGTAGGTCGAGAATAGGTTCGAATTCTAAAGATACAAAGCTCTTATCCGCACCAGTATCGAATAATATGGATGCATAACTACCATTTACGAGAAACGTACCGTTGACCACATTGTTGTCAGCCCTTGCTTGGTTTGCGTTGATATTGAAAGCCTTTCCTCTAGCAGGTGGAGGAGCTTGGTTAGCTTGGTTCACTGGGTTTGCTTGGGCTTGGGTATTGATGATGTTTACCAGGCGTGGGCAAGTATCCCTGAAGTGGTTTGGGTAGCCACAATTAAAACAAGCTCTTATGGGTTACATCATGGGGTAGTTAGGTTGATAGTAAGGTTGGGCCATGGGTTGTGCAGGTGGTAGAAGTAAGGGTTGTTGGGCTTGGCCCACCATTTGGTTTTGGGTTTGGGTTGGAGGCTGATTGCGGTTTGATCGTTGGAGTGTACGGCAAGTTTGGATAGTGTGACCTGCACGGCCACAACTTGTGCAATGTTGACAAGGGTTCTCGGGAGGGTGATGGTATTGGCAACGGTTACACTTCGGGTGTGGGTCAGTGTATGGCCTTTTGAATGGTGCGGCTGGAGGGGCAACTTGGGTGATTGGAGCGCCAGTGATGGGAGAGCTGGTTTGGGTGACGGCGAAATTCTTGCCATTTCGCTTCCTCTTACCAGCAAACTTTGAGGAGGAACCAGATGAGGTTGGAGTTGGGGCTTCAACAGTCGTTTTCTTCTTTTCATCTTCAAAATCGCCATTTCGAATGCGATTTTCCGTAAGTTCCGTTGCTAATTCCATTGCAGCTTCAAGTGTTGCAGGAGAAGTGCTTAAACCGAATCTTAGATTTTCGAGGGGAGGCCTCGAATGTAGTGCTCGATTAAGCGGTATAATGGGGTGAACAGATTGGGAACCATCTGGTTCAATTCAAGAAGCCTCTTGTTGTAGGAGGTGTGATCCCCTTCTTTGCTTTAGAGAGTAGAATTCATCTTCAAGCTTTTTGATCTCACTCCTCGGGCAGAAGCGTCTTGTTTATTAATTCTCTCAATTCCCCCCATGATAAGGCCATGGCATCTTTCACACCCCGCTTACCTTTTTCCGTGTTCCACCAGGTAAGGGCTACCCCAAACAATCTTCCAGTTGCGTTACGTACCTTACGATCCTCAGGACAGTCGCAATTGAGAAAGGTGTTTTCCATCTCTTCAAACCAGTGGAGGAGAGCGGTGACACCTTTAGTCCCTTCATATTTTGGGGGATCGCAAGACTTGAAGTGTTTGTAGGTGTATTTAGTGGTTTTGGGAGGAGGGTTGGCGACTGTAACATTCGTCGAAAAACGGGTTTTCAAAACCCGCTTCGTTTATTAATCAAATATCCAGTTATAATTTTTCGTTGCGTATTTATTGCTCGAATTAATTTTAAACGATACATAATTAATAAATATATTAGAATTTAAAAACCATAATTTAAAATTACTAATAAATAAGGAATAAAAAATAAATGTGGACGCCGGGTTTCGAACCCGGGTCACCCACAAGCCAAAACACACAACACACCGCTCCGCCACACACTGTCTTTGTGATATACATTAAAACAAATAACACTTATAATTAAACTGAAAGTCAAATTCAGTAATTAGCGCGCCCAGACTAGTCGTCACCGGAAAAATGGGCAATCCGCAATTCTTGCCATTTTCCTTTTGAATAAACATGTTAACCGACCTCGACATCGGTTATAACCAATGTCTAAACCCTCAATTTCAGTCGTAACCGCCGGAAAAACTTTGACCGCGAATCAAGACCAAAATTCGGACCCAATACATCCTGTTCTTCCCTATAAATACACACCCAAACCTCTGGTAACCTTTTCGCTCAGGATCGCACAATCTCTCGAAGCTTTAGCACGTCGCCGGAAATTTCAATTTCGCCGGAATCACTGAACGGAAAACCGTGATTTTCTTCAGACGGTACAATCATCTAAATTTTTCTTACTATCTTTCGATTTGTAATCTAATTGCTCAATCCAGTAATCAAAACAGTTAAACAGTTTCCCTCAGCCGGAATCCGCAGATCGGGGACGACGAGACTTTGCCGGAAAACCTGAAGTAAACTCGCCGTTCTGGTATACCATGTCATCTCATTTCTCTTTTCAATTCAATCAAATATAAGTTAAGATCGATCAAGCAGAACAGTCGGAATTCACTGTTCTGAAATGTTAAACGAAGAAGACGAAGTTGAACAATGTGTATAAGTTTAATTAAAACTGAATATGTAACCGGGTTAGACACACAGTCCAGTGGTGGACTGTGTGCAACATAACACGCACGTCCCGAGTTCGAATCGCACACGTACCGACTTTCAGAATTAAAACCAACGTTTTTAGAACTGAATCAGAACAAGTCACGGGGTTGTTTATAAGAATAATATAATCCATAAGTTAAACAGATTTGACACACAGCCCAACTGGTTGGGCTGTGCGCACTCGAACCGAAGGACCCGAGTTCGACTCCGGGTCCCTGCAACCGGTTCGGCCATATAAACCATTTTTAATAAAACCAAATAAGTTTAAAATTAATTAGTATATAAATATAATTAAAACAGAGAATATTTCGGGTTAGACACGTAGCTCAGTTGGTAGAGCTGCGTGCACGTATACGAGAGGTCTTGAGTTCGAACCTCACTCAGCGCATACAAACACACAGTCCGACCGGTCAACGGTCAACGGTCAACTGGGTCAAAAAGTCAACATTTTTTTATTTTTCTTTTTATTTATTTAATTGAAAAATCATTTTAAAAATACTTAAAAAAAATAAGATTTTTAAAGTTAGAAAATTACCTTAAACTCACAAAGATAAATCTAAAAATTCCATTAAGAGTAACAAATAAAAATATTAATCCCAAATAAAATCCATTTATTTACCGAATCATTTCGTTATTATTTTAGGTTAGTTTTTCTCTCGTCGATCAAATCCTAAATTCGTGCGCATCCAACGTCATCACAGAACGCACCCAAGGTGAGTGAATCTCTATCAATTCCCCGTTTTAATCATGTTTTGGGGTGTATCATGTGTCGTTTAATTCTTTATTATATTTAAACACTTGTGCATACATCATATCCGTGATCAAATGTGTATCAAATGTGTATCAATTGTTGTGTGGTTATATGTAGTTTGGATTTATCATTTTTAGTGCACGCATTTCATTAGGCCCATCAGTTCCCCGTGGGAGACGGGTTGAGCATCAGGTGCCTCATAAGATCGGCTCCGTTTGATTGAGCCTTAATCTCACATTCATCATCATTCATATCATATACTCATCCAAAGTGGTTTGTGTTTGTTTACTTATATATGTTTGCTCACATGTGATTATTGCAAAAATTTCCCATATTAAATAAAACAAGAAATTAATAACAATGTTTTATCAAGGTTCACTTGCCAACTTTTGTTGACCCAAAATATCCCCCGTTTTACACATGATACAGGTGATCCAGCTGAGGCAAGAAACACATAGGAAGGCCTAGAAGAATAAACCAGTTTAAGCTTTGGATTATTTACATAGTTTCATTTCCTTGTAATTGTATGAATTTTGATTTGGATATTTAAGTTGTGATTTGAATTTAATAAATATGAAACATTTTAGTAAACATCATGAGCTTTGGTGATAACCTAATTATGCCCCGACTCTTATTCCGCTGCGGGTCGGGGTGTGACAGATTGGTATCAGACCATGACTATAGGGATATAGGATAGGTTATTAGACCCTTAGAGCCTATACTATAGTTGATTAAAATTTTAAATTGCTTATGCGTTACATACAAAATTCATGATGTTTATATGATTTATGTTTATTGTTACACTCAATGTTATGCAAGCATGCTCATAAATACATGTTATTATATAATGCTCATCGTAATTCATATCCTCATAACATATCATATCCATGAGAGCACACACCTCACAATTCCCATGATTTTTGCAATGATTTTTGTATTTTCAAATCACATCAAAGTGAGTTCTCATGACGGGCATGTAGTAACTGGAAGGGTACGAGTACCGGTAGTCGGAACGTCCTGTCTAGGCTTAGCATTCGTATAAATCCAAAATAAAGGACCAGTTTGCCTACCTGGGGACTAACGATGAGAGTACGAAGGACCTATTAGGCCAAAGCATGCTATACCAAACGTCGTGTGAGCTAACCCCACTTTGAGTTGTCATTGTGTCTACACCTGGACACCCTCCTACCATACATCTCGCAATCATATTTCACGGTTTTCATTCGGGTGATGCGAGTGTTAATCCGCCAACACCAATGTGAATCCTACTAAGCCCAATAGTCATGGGGGCCCACATGACTATACAGGCGATGGTATGGGGGACATTGGAGGCCCAAACATGAGCAAACCCAAGACATCCTATGGATGTAGTTGCATTATTGTTAGTTATGTTATTTTTGTTCTTTTAACGACACATGACACCAAGAAACTTCTTAAACTTACAATCTTCCTATGTATGTTCCTGTAGATGTCGGCTAGGCAACTACGTGGAGGTAGAAAGTCAGGAAGATCCAATGAACGCTTGGCCACTTAAATCGCTAAACAAATGGCCGTGGTGCTTCCTGACATCGTGATTCAAGTTCAACAAGCTCTCACCGCAAATCCCATCAACCCTCCCAATCAAGAAGACCAGAGCGTCGCTAACCCTCACTCCAAAAAGTGCTCCTACAAACACTTCATATCTTGCGATCCCCCAAAGTATGAAGGGACCGAAGGTGTTACTGCTCTCCTTCACTGGTTTGAAGAGATGGAGAACACTTTCCTCAATTGCGATTGTCCCGAGGATCGCAAGGTACGTTATGCAACCGGAAGACTGTTTGGGGTAGCCCTTACCTGGTGGAACACAGAAAAGGGTAAACGAGGAGTTGAAGATGCCATGGCCTTAACATGGGAAGAGTTAAGGGAACTCATGACCAGACGCTTCTGTCCAAGAAGCGAAATCAAAAAGTTGGAAGATGAATTCCACGCGTTAAAACAAAAGGAAGGAGATCACACTTCCTATAATAAAAGATTCCTCGAGCTAAATCAGATGATCCCTAATCTGTTCACCCCCGTGTACCGCTTGGTTGAACACTACATTCGAGGTCTTCCCTCGAAAATTCAAGACTCGGTTCTAAGCACTTCGCCTGCAACACTTGAAGCCGCAATGGAACTAGCTACCGAACTTACTGAGAATCACATCCGAAATGGCAAATTTAAGGATGAAAAGAAGAAAGCACCCATAGAGACCTCAACTACAAACCACTCAGTCTCATCCTCAAGGTTTGCTGGTAAGAGGAAACGAAACGGCAAGAATTTTGCTGTCACTCAAACCAACCCTCCTATCACCGCTGCACCAATCACCCAAATTGCTCCCCCAGCTGCACCATTTAAAAAGCCATACACCGGCCCACACCCAAAATGCAACCGTTGTCAGTACCATCACCCTCCCGAAACTCCTTGCCAACATTGCACCAGCTGTGGCCGTGCGGGTCACACCATTCAAACTTGTCGCACACTTCAACGAATGAACCGCAATCAACCCTCAACCCAAACCCACCATCAGATAGTGGGTCAATCCCAACAACCCTTACTTCTACCACCTGCACAACACATAGCCCAATCCTACTACCAACCCAACTACCCCATGATGCCACCCATGCGAGCTTGTTACAACTGTGGAGACCCAAACCACTTCAGGAACACTTGTCCACGCTTGGTGAACATCATCCATGCCCAAGCTCAAGCAAATCCGGTAAACCAAGCTAACCAAGCTCCTCCACCTGCCAGAGGAAGAGCTTTCAACATCAATGCCAACCAAGCTAGGGGTGACAACAACGTGGTTAACGGTACGTTTCTCATCAATGGTAGTTATACATCCATGTTATTCGATACTGGCGCGGATAAGAGTTTTGTGTCCTTAGAATTCGAACCTATCCTCAACCAAACTCGTGATAATCTCATGGAATCTCTAACGGTGGAAGTTGCTGACGGAAAGCCCGTTTCATTAAATTCTATTTTACGAAATTGTACCCTCACTCTAAACGATCACGATTTTCCAGTTGACCTCATTCCTATGAAGTTGGGAAGTTTCGATATTATAATCGGGCTCAGCCAGCATCACGCTGAAGTAGTGTGCCGCGAAAAATTCATTCGCATTCCTCTTGCAGACGGTCAGACCCTCCGTATTTTTGGAGAAACCCCTTCAAAAGGACTCAAATTAATGTCCTGCCTTCAAGCCCGAAGATATCTCCGCAAGAACTATGTCGCATTCCTAACTCACGTCGTCAAAAAGGGAAACAAGGAAAGGAAACTCGAAGATATACCAGTTGTGAAAGAATTCCCACAAGTCTTTCCCGACGACATCTCCGGACTCCCTCCTGTGAGAGAAGTCGAATTCCGCATCGATCTTGTACCTGGCGCTACACCAGTCGCAAAATCTCCTTATAGGTTAGCCCCATCCGAAATGCAAGAGCTGGCCAGTCAACTACAAGAGTTCGAATTAAAACCAACGTTTCCCGAGTTCGAATCGCACACGTACCGACTTTCAGAATTAAAACCAACGTTTTTAGAACTGAATCAGAACAAGTCACGGGTTGTTTATAAGAATAATATAACCCATAAGTTAAACAGATTTGACACACAGCCCAACTGGTTGGGCTGTGCGCACTCGAACCGAAGGACCCGAGTTCGATTCCGGGTCCCTGCAACCGGTTCGGCCATATAAACCATTTTTAATAAAACCAAATAAGTTTAAAATTAATTAGTATATAAATATAATTAAAACAGAGAATATTTCGGGTTAGACACGTAGCTCAGTTGGTAGAGCTGCGTGCACGTATACGAGAGGTCTCGAGTTCGAACCTCACTCAGCGCATACAAACACACAGTCCGACCGGTCAATGGTCAACGGTCAACGGGGTCAAAAAGTCAACATTTTTTTTATTTTTCTTTTTATTTATTTAATTGAAAAATCATTTAAAAATACTTAAAAAAATAAGATTTTTAAAGTTAGAAAATTACCTTAAACTCACAAAGATAAATCTAAAAATTCCATTAAGAGTAACAAATAAAAATATTAATCCCAAATAAAATCCATTTATTTACCGAATCATTTCGTTATTATTTTAGGTTAGTTTTTCTCTCGTCGATCAAATCCTAAATTCGTGCGCATCCAACGTCATCACAGAACGCACCAAAGGTGAGTGAATCTCTATCCATTCCCGTTTTAATCATGTTTTGGGGTGTATCATGTGTCATTTAATTCTTTATTATATTTAAATACTTGTGCATACATCATATCCGTGATCAAATGTGTATCAGATGTGTATCAATTGTTGTGTGGATTATATGTAGTTTGGATTTATCATTTTCAGTGCACGCATTTCATTAGGCCCATCAGTTCCCCGTGGGAGACGGGTTGAGCATCAGGTGTCTCATAAGATCGGCTCCGTTTGATTGAGCCTTGATCTCACATTCATCATCATTCATATCATATACTCATCCAAAGTGGTTTGTGTTTGTTTACTTATATATGTTTGCTCACATGTGATTATTGCACAAATTTTCCATATTAAATAAAACAAGAAATTAATAACAATGTTTTATCAAGGTTCACTCGCCAACTTTTGTTGACCCAAAATATCCCCCGTTTTACACATGATACAGGTGATCCAGCTGAGGCAAGAAACACATAGGAAGGCCTAGAAGAATAAACCACTTTAAGCTTTGGATTATTTACATAGTTTCATTTCCTTGTAATTGTATGAATTTTGATTTGGATATTTAAGTTGTAATTTGAATTTAATAAATATGAAACATTTTAGTAAACATCATGAGCTTTGGTGATAACCCAATTATGCCCCGACTCTTATTCCGCTGCGGGTCATGGTGTGACAGCGACGTTTTGGCCTTCTTGGTTTGAGGGGTTGATGGGGTTTGCGGTGAGAGCTTGTTGAACTTGTAGTACGATGTCAGGAAGTACCGCGGCCATTTGTTGAGCAATTTGCGTGGCCATACGTTCGCTTGACCTTCCTGACCTTCTACATACTCTTAAGTGTCTAGCAGACATCTACAGGAATATATGTAGGGAGATTATGAGTTTGAGAATTTTCTAGGTGTCATGTGTCGTAAAAAGAATGAAAACAACATTTATAAATAACTAAAAATAACTTAACTACATCCATAGGATGTCTTGGGCTTGCTCATGTTTGGGCCTCCAAATGTCTTCCTTACCACAGCCTGTATAGTCATGTGGGCCCCCATGACTATTGGGCTTGGTAGGGTTCACATTGGTGTCGGTTGGTTAACATTCGCATCACCCGAATGAAAATCGTAAAACATGATTGCGAGATATAAGGTCGGAGGGTGTCCAGGTGTAGACACAATGACAACTCAAAGTGGGGTTAGTTCACACGACGTTTGATATAGCATGCTTTGGCCTAATAGGTCCTTCGTACTCTCATCGTTAGTCCCCAGGTAGGCAAAGTGGTCATTTATTTTGGAATTATACGAATGCCAAGCCTAGACAGGACGTTCCGACTACTGGTACTCGTACCCTTCCAGTTACTACATGTCCGTCGTGAAAACTCACTTTGATGTGATTTGAAAAATATGAGAACATTGTAAAAATATTTGAAAAGAAATCATGGAAATTATGAAATCATGAGGTGGGTGAGCGAGTCTTGATTGAGTGGTAGTGACCATTATTTATAGAGGAGCCTAAGTTCGATTTTTTAGGAAGTTGTTATGGTGATTGACTAAAAAAAGAAAGTTGGCCGGCGGTGATCGGAGTTGCGAGAATTAAGAGCCAGCTGTCGAAATTCTTAAACAACCGCGTTTGATTTGATGCCAGAAGGGTTGGTACGTTTATATTAGGAAACCAGCATCGAGAATGTTTGCGAAATCCTCGGTCGGAAATTGCAGGTTTTGCCTTTTAATGAGTGTATATGCATAATTTGTTTTCAAGATCTAACCGATTGGTGTGTGTGACCCGGTGGTGATTGCGGTGTGTGTGATACTCAGGGAACCCGGGTTCGATCCCGGTTCACCCTCCTTTTTGCGTTTTTGTTTATTTTAACTTCTAAAGTTAATTCTTTTTATTAATTACAAATGTTAAATGTTAAATTATTTATCTATTATTTTATTAAGGTCATTTTAAACTTAGTTATTATTATTTATATAAGAAATTTTAATATTTCAAGCAATAAATAAAAAATAACATAACCGAACAACATAAATACATATACTTGATTGATAAATTGGAGTGGGTTTTCGAAACCCGATTTACACAATGTTACATCGGATGTCTTGTAAGCGTCGGTTCATCTCTTCGAAATCTTTCTTTATTCCAAATTAGCCGAAGACGACTCCGCCTTTTTTCCCACTTCTTCTACCGGGTGGTCGTTCCAACTCCACATCCTCGTCGTCGTCCAAATTAATGTTTAAGTCGACGTTACGAGCATCGGAAGTGGGTGTCTCCGGATCAACCGAGGATGATGTTTTGAACCATTTTGCTTTACGTCTACCACTAGACGTCATGGTCGGTAGGTTAAACCATTTGCGACTTTCGCGTAAAAGCTCCTAACATTTCAAGTATGTGAAACTGCCTCTCGTTTGGTTGTACTCTTCCAACGCTCTTGTTAAAATACCTGCATCGTTTTGCCCGCTACCCCAGTTGTCCCTCGTGCGCTGGAAGACTTCTTGGAACTGATGACTTTTTTGGTTTATATCGGTCCATTTGCTAGATATCGAATCTTTGTCCCGATACATATCTTTACCCATCTCTTTAAAAAAGTTTCACGATTTATTCCAAAAAATTGGTGAAGTTTGATAGTTTGCTACAAAAAATATAATGTTATATTCTTTTAAATAAAAATAAACGTTCACGAATTATTTAAAAAAAAATTTATAAAATTTACCAACTTCGGGGTCCTCCGAAATATCAACCACCTCGTGCCAACGAATATTCTCGTCTTTTGTCCAAGCTAGGTAGGTTCCCTTTCGATGTGGAGTGTTTGGGTCCTTTGTTTATGAGACCGTTTACCACGTTGAGATGCCTCGGCAACGGACTCGGGTTGTATCACCGGTACTGTTTCTACGTCGGGTTCGGTTTCTTCTCTAGACGGTTGCGAACCGCCCATGGATCCAAAGCCGTGTGGACCGTGAAAGAACGGTTGCGAACCGCCCATGCCAAGTATATGTGTGTACGCAAACATACTCGGGTCCATCTCTTGAATTGAAGTTTGGTTGCGGTTGGGTGGTGTTGGGGCGATATGTAGTGGGGTTACCGGGTCTAGACGGAACATCGAATGAGGGTTGGAAGGGATTCATGATGTAATTTTTTTTAAATGTTGAAGTAGTAAAGAGAGTATGGTAAAGTTTATAAAAAGGAGGGAAAAGTGGGGTGTTTTATAGGTTAAAAAGTGGATTTAAAAGAAAATTAAAATTATTGTTTGTTCTTGTTGAAAGCAATGGTTAGATTTGAAAAGGGTGCAAATTTTGGCGTTTTAAACACAATGCTCCATGGGATTTTTTTGAAAAAAAACGTCTGGGGTGTTAGTGGCCGTGGTTGGGCTTTTTTTGGGAAACACGCTAAAAAACCTCTCACTACGGGTGGTCTTAATATCAAAGGTTCTTTTAATCTATGTTTTCAGAACCGGATCGAACGTCGAACCGGTCTCATTATCGGTTTATTGGTCTGACCGGTCAGACCGGACGTAAGAACTAGGAAGTGTCGTAAATATTTTTAAACTTAATAGAGTTAAATCTGAAAAATATTAAAACAAAAAAACGGTCCAATCCCTAACTAGCTAGTAATGGTTATGATCGATTGGTGCTTTAGATGATCCCGCAAAATGTAGAATTGGACCATTTGTGTATTCAGATGCCAAAATTTAAGGATCATATTTCATATGCTAATATGCTATGCAGTAAAGTTTATCCACGTCTTTTTCCCTTTCCTCTTTACATGGTTAGTATTTCACAATGTTGTCTAGTATCAACACCATGTAAGTCCACAACAACACAAATTAGCATGAGCGACATCAAAAACGAAATAAATTGTAACAAACGCTACATGCCTACAAAGCGTAAAATATTTTGATGCTCCTTCATAACTCCCTGACATAAAGGCTTTATTTTGGCTTCTTAGCTAAAGGGTCACTCGTAAACATTGGTCCGAATGTGGAACAAATTGTTTAACCCAAACCAATTCTACGGCAATCAATTGGCTTACTTACCAACCACTCAAAACCTACTTAAATCCCATTTGTCTAGGAGTCGTCTATGGAGGCCTTGTATGGTTCCCTCAACTGTCATACATGACCAAACCAATCCTTCTCGGTTTTGATTATGTGTAACCACTTCCGTTTTGTCAAGAACTTATAGGGGAGTGGAACACCCTCCGGCCAGTGGAACCAGTGAAGCGCAATCACTTGTTATGTAGACTTTTAAATATTTAAAAATAATAATTTTAGTATTTAGGTTTTAGTACCTTTAACTTTTTAAATATTAAGTTATAATCAATTTACTTTTTAAATATTACAAAACTCAATTTTAAAATTGATGTTATAATAAGTTTTTAAATATTTTAAAAAAAGTTCATCTGATTTTTATTTCTTAAATATATTTCAAAAAGTAATTTTTAATATTTTTAAGTTTTCAAATATTTTTAGACAAATTAATCTACAATAAATTTAAATAAATTTTAAAATTTAGGTTAAATTTTTATTTTTTATTAGATTGCTCAAGAAATCACCTAATTATGCACTAACGTCGCACATTGAGTTTTTTTTTCAACAAAAAATCATTATTTGACGCAAGATTAACAACTTCTACATTGACGTTGTCACACCCCGACCTGCAGCGGAATAAGAGTCGGGGCATAATTGGGTTATCACCAAAGCTCATGATGTTTACTAAGATGTTTCATATTTATTAAATTCAAATTACAACTTAAATATCCAAAACAAAATTCATACAATTACAATAAATTGAAACTATATAATTATTCCAAAGCTTAAACTTGTTTATTCTTCTAGGTCTTCCTATGTGTTTCTTGTTTCAGCTGGATCACCTGTATCATGTGTAAAATGGGGGATATTTTGGGTCAACAAAAGTTGGCGAGTGAACCTTGATAAAACATTGTTACTAATTTCTTGTTTTATTTAATAAGGAAAATTATGCATTAATCACATGTGAGCAAACATATATAGATAAACAAACACAAACCACTTTGGATAAGTATATGATATGAATGATGATGAATGTGAGATCAAGGCTCAATCAAACGAAGCCGATCTTATGAGGCACCTGATGCTCAACCCGTCTCCCACGGGGAACTGATGGGCCTAATGATATGTGTGCACTGAAAATGATAAATCCAATCTACATATAATCCACACAACAATTGATACACATTTGATACACATTTGATCACGGATATGATGTATGCACAAGTGTTTAAATATAATAAAAGAATTATACGACACATGATACACCCCAAAACATGATTAAAACGGAGAATTGGTAGAGATTCACTCACCTTGGGTGCGTTCTTTGATGACGTTGGATGCGCACGAATTTTTAGGATTCGATCGACGAGGGAAAAACTAACCTAAAATAATAACAAAATGATTCGGTAAATAAATGGATTTTATTTGAGATTAATATTTTTAATTAGTGCTCTTAATGGGATTTTTAGATTTATTTTTGTGAGTTTAAGGAAATTTTCTAACTTTTATAATCTTATGTTTAAGTATTTTTAAATAATTTTCCAATTAAATAAATAAATAAAAAGAAATAAAAAAAGTTGACTTTTTGACCGTTGACCGTTGACCGTTGACCGGGTCTTGACCGATCAGACTGTGTTTTCTATGCGCTGAGTGAGGTTCGAACTCGGGACCTCTCGTATACGTGCACGCAGCTCTACCAACTGAGCTACGTGTCTAACCCGAAATATTCTCTGTTTTAACTATATTTATATACAAATAAATTTTAAACTTATTTGGTTTTTATTAAAAATGATTTATATGGCCGAACCAGTTGCAGAGACCCGGAGTCGAACTCGGGTCCTTCGGTTCGAGTGCGCACAGCCCAACCAGTTGGGCTGTGTGTCTAATCTGTTTAACTAATGGATTTTATTACTCTTATAAACATTCTGTGACTTGATCTGATTGAGTTCTAAAAATGTTGGTTTTATTTCTGAAAGTCGGTAACGTGTGCGATTCGAACCCGGGACGTGTGTATTGTTTGTGCACACAGTCCACCGCTGGACTGTGTGTCTAACCCGTTTGAATATCCAATTTTAGTTATACTAATACTTATATTCGACTTCATCTTCTTCGTTTATAAGAACACAGAACAGTGAAATCCGACTGTTCTGTCTAATCGATCGACAACACTTATAATTGATTGAAATGAAATAGATAAAGGAGATTACGGAATAAGATGTACCAGAACAGAATGTTTTATTCAGATTTCCGGCAAGAGTCGTCGGCTCTGATTTGTGATTTCTGGTTGAGTGGACTGTTTAAACAGTTTTGATTATTGGTTTGAACAACTAAAGTATAAATCAAAAGATAGCAGAGAAGTTTAGACAGTTATACCGACTGATGAATGAATACGGTTTTCTATTAGTGAGTCCGGCAGGATTCCGGCGAAAATGAAAATCTCCGGCGACGAGCTTTGAAAGGACTAAAGCTTCGAAAGAGAGTGTGATTCTGAGCGAAAGGTTTACAGGAGGTTTGAGTGAGTATTTATAAGGAAGAACTGGATGAATTGGGTCCGAATTTGAGTCTTGATTCGCGGTCAAAGGTTTCCGGTGGTTATGACCAAAATTGACTGCCGGCAACGGTTATGATTGAGGTCGTGATCAGTTATGCGCTTCAGTCAAAGGAAGAACAGGCAAGATTGCGGAGTTTAGTGTTTTTCCGGCGATTTCGCGTTCTGAGTGCGCGGTGATTTCCGGTTTTGAATTCGGGTTTACTTTAAGTATTATTTATTTCAGTATTGATACAAAGAAGGTGTGTGGCGGAGTGGTGTGTTGTGTGCTTGTGTTTGTGGGTGACCCGGGTTCGAAACCCGGCGTCTCCATATTTTTTTTAATTCACTAATTTTTTGTTATTTAATAATAATGGTTTAAAATTCTAATATATATATATATTAATTATGTATTGTTTAAAATTTATCTGAGCAATAAATACGCAACGAAAAATTATAACCGAATATTTGATTAATAAACGAAGCGGGCTTGGAAACCCGTTTTTCGACGAATGTTACAGTATCCTCTACTTTTAGAAATTTTGTCCCGAAATTTAAGTAGTAGTGGTAACAGGAAAAAGATGCGGGTATTTTTCGGCGCATTGAGTCTTCACGTTCCCAAGTAAACTCGGGTCCTCGTTTTGACTCCCAACGTACCCTGACAATTGGAATACGACTTCGCCTTAAACGCTTCTCTCCGAAATCGAAGATTTCTACTGGCCTTTCAACGAAGTGCATCGATTCATCGACTTGAATGTCTTCTAGAGGAATATGGAGGTTTTCATCGGCGAGGCACTTTTTCAAGTTTGCTACGTGAAATGTGGGATGAATTCTGTTGAGCTCTTTTGGTAGGTCAAGCTTGTATGCTACAGGACCTACTCTTTCGAGTATCTTGAAAGGTCCTACATAGCATGGTGCTAGCTTGCCCTTCTGGCCAAAACGAACCACTCCCTTCCACGGTGATACTTTTAAAAGTACTTGATCACCAATGTCAAACTCCAAGGGCTTTCGTCGTTTGTCTGCATAACTCTTTTGACGACTTTGAGCCGCTAGAAGATTGTTTCGAATTTTAATGACCTTGTCGGTTGTTTCTTGAATTAATTCTGGACCGGTGATTTGTGATTCCCCAATTTCGTGCCAACATACTGGAGATCGGCACTTACGACCATATAAAGCTTCGAAAGGAGCCATGCCGATACTTGAATGATAGCTATTGTTGTACGAAAATTCAACTAATGGTAGATGAGCGTCCCAGTTCCCTTTGAAGTCTATAACACATGCTCGCAGCATGTCTTCAAGGGTTTGGATGGTGCGTTCAGATTGGCCATCAGTTTGAGGATGAAAAGCGGTACTGAGGTCTAATCGTGTACCCAAGGCGGTTTGTACGGCTCACCATGTTCGTGAAGTGAAACGACCATCACGGTCTGAAATGATGCTTAATGGTACACCATGACGGCTTACGATCTCGCCGATGTAGATACGAGCTAACTTCTTGTTCTTGAAGTCCTCGCGAATCGGAATGAAATGAGATGACTTTGTAAGACGATCAATTATTACCCATATGGTGTCATACCCACTGGAGGTGCGAGGTAACCCGGTAATAAAATCCATGGTTATGTTTTCCCACTTCTATACAGGTATTTCGGGTTGGACTAGAAGTCCTGAAGTTCTTTGATGTTCAGCTTTTACTTTGGAACACGTAAGGCACTTGGAAACAAAAACAGCGATATCCTTTTTCATGCCAGGCCACCAGTAGGTGTATCATAGGTCTTGATACATCTTGTCGGCTCCTGGGTGTACAGAGTATCGTGTTTTGTGCGCCTCATTCATGAGGAAATCACGAAGGTTATCGCGATCAGGAATCCATATGCGATTTAAATAGTATAGAATACCGTCGTATTTGGTTTCGATTTTTAGTTCAGCTCCACATGACAGTTCATCGCGTACATCATTTTCCGTTACAGAAACATGTTGAGCTGCTCGGATTCGATCTTTGATGTCGGTTATGATTTACGAACATAGAAGACGAATGGAGTTCGCATAACCTTTTCGACGAAGCGCATCGGCCACCACGTTTGCCTTGCCAGGATGATACCGAATTTCACAGTCGTAGTCGTTAAAAAGTTCGACCCATCTTCGTTGCCTCATATTCAACTCCTTTTGGTTGAAGATATGTTGGAGACTTTTGTGGTCAGTGTATATCTCACACTTGGTACCGTAGAGGTAATGTCTCCATATCTTGAGAGCGAACACAACGGCTCCAAGTTCCAGGTCGTGGGTGGTGTAATTCTTCTCATGAACTTTGAGTTGCCTAGAAGCATAGGCTATCACTTTTCCTCTTTGCATTAATACACAGCCTAGCCCTTGCCCTGATGCGTCGCAATATACCACAAAGTCATCGCAACCTTCAGGGAGTGTGAGGATAGGTGCGTCACAAAGTTTTTGCTTTAGAGTTTGGAAGGCTTCTTCTTGTTTAGGTCCCCATATGAAGGGTTTTCCTTTATGAGTCAAAGCCGTGAGTGGGACAGCAATACGAGAAAAATTGGCAATGAAGCGTCGATAGTAACCAGCCAAACCAAGAAATGACCTTACTTCGGTAGGGGTACGTGGCGCTTGCCATTCTTGCACTGCCTTGATTTTTGAAGGATCAACATGAATTCCCTTGTCATTGACGACATGTCCAAGGAATTGTACTTCTCCTAACCAGAATTCGCATTTTGAGAACTTAGCGTAGAGCTTTTCAGTCCTTAAGAGTGTAAGGATGAGTCGAAGGTGTCGTTCATGATCGGATTTAGACTTGGAGTAGATAAGGATGTCGTCGATGAAGACTATGACAAAACGGTCGAGGTAGGGTTTGCATACCCTATTCATTAGATCCATGAATACAGCAGGGGCGTTGGTTAAACCGAATGGCATGACCATGAATTCGTAATGACCATAACGAGTCCGGAAGGCGGTCTTTGGGATATCTTCTTCGTGCACTCTGAGCTGATGATAACCAGAACGAAGGTCGATTTTTGAAAAGCAGGTGGCACCTTGAAGTTGGTCTAGGAGGTCATCGATGCGAGGTAGTGGATAGCGATTTTTAACCGTTAACTTGTTGAGTTCTCTATAATCAATGCACATGCGAAACGTTCCATCTTTCTTCTTCACAAAGAGGACAGGTGCACCCCAAGGCGAGGAGCTAGGACGTATGAATCCTTTGTCAGTCAGCTCTTGCAGTTGACTGGCCAGCTCTTGCATTTCGGATGGGGCTAACCTATAAGGAGATTTTGCGACTGGTGTAGCGCCAGGTACAAGATCGATGCGGAATTCGACTTCTCTTACAGGAGGAGTCCTGAAATATCGTCGGGAAAGACTTGTGGGAATTCTTTCACAACGGGAATATCTTCGAGTTTCTTCTCCTTGTTTCCCTTTTTGACGACGTGAGTTAGGAATGCGACATAGTTCTTGCGGAGATATTTTCGGGCTTGAAGGCAGGACATTAATTTGAGTCCTTTCGAAGGGGTTTCTCCAAAAATACGTAGGGTCTGACCGTCTGCAAGAGGAATGCGAATGAACTTTTCACGGCACACGACTTCAGCGTGCTGCTGGCTGAGCCAGTCCATACCGATTATAACATCGAAACTTCCCAACTTCATAGGAATGATGTCAACTGGAAAATCGTGATCGTTTAGAGTGAGGGTACAATTGCGTATAATAGAATTTAATGAAACGGGTTTTCCGTCAGCAACTTTCAGCGTTAGAGATTCCATGAGATTAACACGAGTTTGGTTGAGGCTAGGTTCAAATTCTAAGGACACAAAGCTCTTATCCGCACCGGTATCGAATATTATGGATGCATAACTCCCATTGATGAGAAACGTACCGTTGACCACGTTGTTGTCAGCCCTAGCTTGGTTGGCATTGATGTTAAAAGCTCTTCCTCTGGCAGGTGGAGGAGCTTGGTTAGCTTGGTTTACCGGGTTTGCTTGAGCTTGGGCATGGATGATGTTCACTAAGCGTGGACAAGTGTTTCTGAAGTGGTTTGGGTCCCCACAGTTGTAACAAGCTCGCATGGGTTGCATCATGGGGTAGTTGGGTTGGTAGTAGGTTTGGGCTGCGTGTGGTGCAGGTGGTAGAAATTATGCATTTCATTGAAAAACCAGTAGAAATTATGGACTTCGGAGAGAAGCGTTTAAGACGAAGTCGTATACCAATTGTCAGGGTACGCTGGGAGTCGAAACGAGGACCTGAGTTTACTTGGGAACGTGAAGACTCAATGCGCGAGAAATAGCCGCATCTTTTTCCTGTTACCACTACTACTTAAATTTCGGGACGAAATTTCTAAAAGTAGGGGATACTGTAACATCCGTCGAAAAACGGGTTTCCAAAACCCGCTTCGTTTATTAATCGAATATCAAGTTATAAAATTTCGTTGCGTATTTATGATTAATTTTAATTTTAAACAATACATAATTAATAAAAAATTTAGAATTTAAAAACTATAATTATTAAAAAGTAAAAATAAAGTAAATAAAAAAGAAAAGAGGCTGCCGGGTTTCGAACCCGGGTCAGCCGGAAGAAACAAGCCACACTCAACCACTCCGCCACTTGACTCGTTTGTGATCTATGTTGAAACAATTAATACTTATAATAAAACTCAAAACTCAAAACTCAAATTCGGTAATCAGCGCGCCCAATTCGCAGTCGCCGGAAATACCGACGATTTCGCCAATTGTCGACGGTTTCCTTGACTGAACGCGTATATTAACTTCGACGTCGGTTATAACCGATGTCTAATCCCGCAATCTCAGTCATAACCGCCGGAGAAAACCTTGACCATGAATCAAGACCAAATTCGGACTCAATTCATCCTGATTCTTCCCTATAAATACACACCCAAGTCTCTGGTAAACCTTTCGCTCAAAATCGCACAATTTCTCGAAGCAATTACACTCGCCAGAGATATTCTGTATTGCCGGACATTCGCCGGAAAACCGAGACTTACATCAATTCGGTAAAATTCTCGACTCTTTCGTTTTCAATCCATTGTTAGACTTATACTAACTTCAATCCTTCAACCAGAATCGGTCCCAGACGACGTTGCCGGATAATCTGCACTCGCCGGAAAAACTCTGGAAATTTCCGAAATCACGCTGTAAACCGGTACAATCATCTAAACCTCCTGATATCTCTTGTTTAGTCATTTAATATCACAACTCATCAATCAAAATTGTTAATTAATTCAATCAGACGGAATCCACAAATCAGAGCCGACGACCATTGCCGGAATTCTGAGAAAAACATTCGATTCGGTACATTGATTCCGTAACTCTCTTAATCCATTACATTTCAATCAATAAAATGCTCGACGAACAATTTAAACAAGAACAGTCGAATATCGTTTGTCTGTGTCTTTGAACGAAGAAGACGAAGTCGACATTGTGTATAAGTTTAATTAAAACGAGATATTAAACCAGGTTAGACACACAGTCCAGTGGTGGACTGTGTGCAAACACACAACGCACGTCACGAGTTCGAACCTTACAAACGCACCGACTTTCCGAATTAAAACCAATTTTTTTAAAAACTGAATCAGAACAGGTTCCAGTATGTTTATAAGATTAATATAAACCGTAAGTTAAACAGATAAGACACACAGCCCAACTGGTTGGGTTGTGTGCTTACGAACCAAAGGACCCGAGTTCGATCCGGGTCCCTGCAACCGGTTCAACCATTTAAATTCTTTTAATATAAACCAAATAAATTAAACATTTAATTAGTATATATATATAATTAAAACATAGAATATTTCGGGTTAGACACGTAGCTCAGTTGGTAGAGCTGCGTGCACGCGTACGAGAGGCCCCGGGTTCGAACCTCACTCAGTGCACACTCACACCACAGTCCGACCGGTCAACGGACCAGTCAACGGTCAACGGTCAATAATATGTCAATTTTTTTATTTTTTTATATTTATTTATTTAATTTAAAAATCAATTAAAAATACTTAAAAATAATATTTTAAAGTTAGAAAATGACCTTAAACTTACAAAAATAAATCTAAAAATCCTATTAAAATTGTTAATAAAATCCACTTATTTACCGAACCATTTCGTTATTATTTTAGGTTAGTTTTTCCTCGTCGATCAAATCCCAAAACTCGTGCGCATTCAACACCATCAAAAGAACGCACCCAATGTGAGTGAATCTCTACCAATTCCCCGTTTTAATCACATTTTGGGGTGTATCATGTGTCGCTTATTATTTATTACATTTAAACACTTGTGCAGCCATCATATCCATGATCAAATGTGTATCCAATATGTATCAATTGTTTGTGTGGTTAATGTTTAGATTAAATTTATCATTTTCAGTACATAAATCATCATAGGCTCGTCTGTTCCCCATTACCTATGAGTGGAACGTGACGTTGCCAACATACGATCGGCTCCGTTTGATTGAGCCTTGATCTCACATACATCATCATAGGCTCGTATGTTCCCCATTACCTATGAGTGGAACGTGACGTTGCCAACATACGATCTGCTCCGTTTGATTGAGCCTTGATCTCACAATACATTATCACTCATGTCATATACTCATGCAAGGTGGTTTGTGATTGTTTGTTTATATACGTTTGCTCACATATGATTATTGCACAATTTTTTTTTTATATTAAATACAACAAGAAATCAATAACAAATGTTTTTAACAAGGTTCACTCGTCAACTTTTGTTGACCCAAAATCCCCCATTTTTACACATGATACAAGTGATCCAGTTGAAGCAAGAAACATATAGGACGGCCTAGAAGAATAAATCAGTTTAGGCTTTGGATTGTTTTACTTAGTTTCTTTTTCCTTGTAATTGTATGAACTTGTTTTGAATATTGAAGATGTAATTCGAATTTAATAAATATGAAACATTCTAGTAAACATCATGAGCTTTGGTGATAACCCAATTATGCCCCGACTCTTATTCCGCTGCGGGTCGGGGTGTGACAGATTGGTATCAGAGCCATGACTATAGGGATATAGGATAGGTTATTAGACCCTTAGAGCCTATACTATAGTTGATTAGAATTTTTAAATTGTTTATGTGTTACATGCAAAATTCATGATGTTTATATGCTTTATGTTTATTGTTACATTCAATGTTATGCAAGCATGTTCATAAGTACATATTATTATACAATGCTCATCATGAATCATGTCCTCATAACATACCATATCCATGAGAGCACACACCTCACAATTCCTATGATTTTTGCAACGATTTTTGTATTTTCAAATCACATCGAAGTGAGTTCTCATGACGGGCATGTAGTAACTGGAAGGGTACGAGTACCGGTAGTCTGAACGTCCTGTCTAGGCTTGGCATTCATATAAATCCAAAATAAAGGACCAGTTTGCCTACCTGGGGACTAACGATGAGAGTACGAATTAGGCCAAAGCATGCTATACCAAACGTCGTGTGAGCTAACCCCACTTTGAGTTGTCATTGTGTCTACACCTGGACACCCTCCTACCATACATCTCGCAATCATATATTATGATTTTCATTCGGGTGATGCGAGTGTTAATCCGCCGACACCAATGTGAATCCTACCAAGCCCAATAGTCATGGGGGCCCACATGACTACACAGGCGATGGTATGGGGGACATTGGAGGCCCAAACATAAGCAAACCCAAGACATCCTATGGATGTAGTTAAATTATTGCCAATTATGTTGTTTTTCATTCTTTTTACGACACATGACACCTAGAAAAAAATTCTTAAACTCACAATCTTCCTATGTATGTTCCTGTAGATGTCGGCTAGGCAACTACGTGGAGGTAGAAAGTCAGGAAGATCAAATGAACGCTTGGCCACACAAATTGCTAAACAAATGGCCGCAGTGCTTCCTGACATCGTGATTCAAGTTCAACAAGCTCTCACCGCAAATCCCATCAACCCTCCCAATCAAGAAGACCAGAGCGTCGCCAACCCTCCTTCCAAAAAGTGCTCCTACAAACACTTCAAATCTTGCGATCCCCCAAAGTATGAAGGGACCGGAGGTGTTACCACCCTCCTTCACTGGTTTGAAGAAATGGAGAACACTTTCCTCAATTGCGATTGTCCCGAGGACCGTAAGGTACGTTATGCAACTGGAAGACTGTTTGGGGTAGCCCTTTCCTGGTGGAACACGGAAAAAGGTAAGCGAGGAGTCGAAGATGCCATGGCCTTAACATGGGAAGAGTTAAAGGAACTCATGACAAGACGATTCTGTCCAAGAAGCGAAATCAAAAATCTGGAAGACGAATTCCACTCACTGAAACAAAAGGAAGGAGATCACACTTCCTATAATAAGAGATTTCTCGAGCTAAACCAGATGATCCCTAATTTGTTCACCCCTGTGTACCGCTTGGTTGAACATTACATTCGAGGTCTTCCCTCGAAAATTCAAGACTCGGTTTTAAGCACTTCGCCTGCAACACTTGAAGCCGCGATAGAGTTAGCTACAGAACTCATTGAAAATCGCATTCGAAACGGCAAATTCAAAGATGAAAAGAAGAAAGTACCCATAGAGACCTCAACTACAAACCACCCAATCTCATCCTCAAGGTTTGCTGTTAAGAGGAAACGTAATGGCAAGAATTTTGCTGTCACCCAAACCAACCCTCCTATCACTGCTGCCCCAATCACCCAAACCTTGAGGATGTGTCTATACCTGGACACCCTCCTACCATACATCTCGCAAACATATTTCATAGTTTTCATTCGGGTGTTGCGAGTGTTAAACCGCCAACACCAATGTGAATCCTACTAAGCCAATAGTCATGGGGGCCCACATGACTATACAGGCGATGGTATGGGGGACATTGGAGGCCCAAACATGAGCAAACCCAAGACATCCTATGGATGTAGTTGCATTATTGATGATTATGTTATTTTATTATTTTTAACGACACGTGGCACCTAAAAACTTCTTAAGCTCACAATCTTCATATGTATGTTCCTGTAGATGTCGGCTAGGCAACTACGTGGAGGTAGAAAGTCAGGAAGGTCAAACGAACGCTTGGCCACCCAAATTGCAAAACAAATGGCCGCGGTGCTTCCTGACATCGTAATTCAAGTCCAACAAGCTCTCACCGCGAATCCCATCAACCCTCCCAATCAAGAAGACTAGAACGTCGACAACCCTCCCTCCAAAAAGTGCTCCTACAAACATTTCAAGTCTTGCGATCCCCAAAGTATGAAGGGACCGAAGGTGTCACTGCTCTTCTCCACTGGTTTGAGGAAATGGAGAACACCTTCCTCAATTGCGATTGTCCCGAGGATCGCAAGGTACGTTACGCAACCGGGAGACTGTTTGGGGTAGCCCTGACTTGGTGGAACACAGAGAAGGGTAAGAGAGGAGTCGAAGATGCTATGGCCTTAACATGGGAAGAGTTAAGGGAAATAATGACGAGACGCTTCTGTCCAAGAAGCGAAATCAAGAAGTTGGAAGATGAATTCCACTCGCTAAAACAAAAGGAAGGAGATCATACTTCCTACAACAAAAAATTTCTCGAGCTAAACCAAATGATCCCCAAATTGTTCACCCCAGTGTACCGCTTGGTTGAACACTACATTCGAGGCCTCCCCTCGAAAATTCAAGACTCGGTTCTAAGCACTTCGCCAGCAACACATTGAAGCCGCAATGGAACTAGCTACCGAACTTACCGAGAATCGCATCCGAATCGGTAAATTCAAGGAGGAGAAAAAGAAAGCCCCCATTGAGGCTCAAACTTCAAACCATTCTGGCTCCTCTTCGAAGTTTACTTGTAAAAGGAAGCGAAACAACAGAAACTTTGCTGTCACACAAACAAACCCCCCTATCACTGCTGCACCCATCACCCAAATTGCCCCCTCATCTGCACCATATAAAAAGCCATACTCCGGCCCATACCCAAAATGCAACCGTTGCCAATACCATCACTTTCCCGAACACCCCTGCCAACATTGTACCAGCTGTGGCCGTGCAGGTCACACCATCCAAACCTGTTGCACACTTTAGCGAATGAACCGCAACCAACCCTCAACCCAGACCCACCAGCAGATAGTGGGTCAAGCCCAACAACCCTTACTTCTACCACCTACACAACATACGGCCCAATCCTACTACCAACCCCACTACCCCATGATGCAACCCATGCGGGCTTGTTACAACTGTGGAGACCCAAACCGCTTTAGAAACACTTGTCCACGCTTGGTGAACATCATTCATGCCCAAGCTCAAGCAAATCCGGTGAACCAAGCTAACCAAGCTCCTCCACCTGCTAGAGGAAGAGCTTTCAACATCAATGCCAATCAAGCTAGGGCCGACAACAACGTGGTTAACGGTACGTTTCTCATCAATGGTAGTTATGCATCCATGTTATTTGATACTGGAGCGGATAAGAGTTTTGTGTCCTTAGAATTTGAACCCATCCTCAACCAAACTCGTGATAATCTCATGGAATCCATAACGGTGGAAGTTACTGACGGAAAACCGGTCTCATTAAACACTATTATACGAAATTGTACCCTCACTTTAAACGATCACGATTTTCCAGTTGACCTCATTCCTATGAAGTTGGGAAGTTTCGAAATTATAATCGGTATGGACTGGCTCAGCCAACATCATGCTGAAGTTTGTATGCCGCGAAAAGTTAATTCGCATCCCTCTTGCAGACGGTCAAACCCTACGAATCTTTGGAGAAACCCCTTCGAAAGGACTCAAATTGATGTCCTGCCTTCAAGCCCGAAAGTATCTCCGCAAGAACTATGTCGCATTCCTAACTCACGTCGTTAAGAAGGGAAACAAGGAGAAGAAACTAGAAGATATACCTGTAGTGAAAGAATTCCCACAAGTCTTTCCCGACGACATCTCAGGACTTCCTCCCATGAGGGAAGTCGAATTCCGCATTGATCTTATACCTGGCGCTACACCAGTCGCAAAATCTCCTTACCGGTTAGCCCCATCAGAAATGCAAGAGCTGGCCAGTCAACTGCAAGAGCTGACTGACAAAGGATTCATACGTCCTAGCTCATCGCCATGGGGTGCACCTGTTCTGTTTGTGAAGAAGAAAGATGGGACGTTTCGCATGTGTATCGACTACAGAGAACTCAACAAGTTAACGGTCAAGAACCGATACCCATTACCTCGCATCGATGACCTTCTAGACCAACTTCAAGGCGCCACCTGTTTTTCAAAAATCGACTTTCGTTCTGGGTATCATCAACTCAAAGTACATGAAGAAGATGTCCCAAAGACCGCCTTCCGAACTCGTTATGGTCATTATGAATTCATGGTCATGCCATTTGGATTAACCAACGCCCCAGTTGTACTCATGGATCTAATGAATAGGGTATGCAAACCCTATCTCGACCGCTTTGTCATAGTCTTCATCGACGACATCTTCATCTACTCAAAGTCTAAATCTGATCATGAACGACACCTTCGACTCATCCTTACACTCTTAAGGAATGAAAAGCTCTACGCCAAATTCTCCAAATGCAAATTCTGGTTAAAAGAGGTACAATTCCTTGGACATGTCGTCAATGACAAGGGAATACATGTCGACCCCTCAAAGATCAAAGCAATACAGGAATGGCAAGCGCCACGTACCCCTACCGAAGTAAGATCATTTCTTGGTTTGGCTGGTTACTATCGCCGTTTCATTGCAAATTTCTCCCGTATTGCTGTACCATTCACGCTTTAACTCATAAAGGAAAACCCTTCATATGGGGACCTAAACAAGAAGAAGCCTTCCAAACCCTTAAGCAAAAGCTTTGTGACGCACCTATCCTCACACTCCCCAAAGGTTGCGATGACTTTGTAGTATATTGCGACGCATCAGGGCAAGGACTAGGCTGTGTATTAATGCAAAGGGGAAAAGTGATAGCCTATGCTTCCAGGCAACTCAAAGTTCATGAGAAGAACTACACCACCCACGACCTGGAACTTGGAGCCGTTGTGTTCGCTCTTAAGATATAGAGACATTACCTCTACGGTACCAAGTGTGAAATATACACTGACCACAAGATCCTCCAACATATCTTTAACCAAAAGGCGTTGAATATGAGGCAACGAAGATGGGTCAAACTTCTTAGACTACGACTGTGAAATTCGGTATCATCCTGGCAAGGCAAACGTGGTGGCTGATGCGCTCAGTCGAAAGGGTTATGCGAACTCCATTCATCTTCTATGTTCGCAAATCATCACCGACATCAAAGATCGAATCCGAGAAGCTCAACATGTTTCTGTAATAGAAAATGACGTACGCAATGAGCTGTCTTGTGGAGCAGAACTTAAAATCGAAACCAAATCCGTCGGTATTCTGTACTATCTAGATCGCATATGGATTCCCGATCACAATAACCTTCGTGATTTCCTTATGAATGAGGCGCACAAAACACGGTACTCTGTACACCCAGGAGCCGACAAGATGTATCAAGACCTTCGATACACCTACTGGTGGCCGGGAATGAAAAAGGATATTGCTGTTTTTGTATCCAAGTGCCTTACCTGTTCCAAAGTAAAAGCTGAACATCTCAAAGACCTTCAGGACTTCTAACTCAACCTGAAATACCTGTATGGAAGTGGGAAAACATAACCATGGACTTCATTACCGGGTTACCTCGCACCTCCAGTGGGTATGACACAATATGGGTAATCATTGATCGTCTTACAAAATCAGCTCACTTCATTCCGATTCGCGAGGACTTCAAGAACGAGAAGTTAGCTCGTATCTACATCAGTGAGATCATAAGCCGTCATGGTGTACCTTTAAGCATCATTTCAGACTGTGATGGTCGTTTCACTTCACGAACATGGCAAGCCGTACAAGCCGCTTTGGGTACACGATTAGACCTCAGTACCGCTTTTCATCCTCAAACTGATGGACAGTCTGAACGCACCATCCAAACTCTTGAAGACATGCTTCGAGCATGTGTCATGGACTTCAAAGGGAATTGGGACGCTCATCTACCATTAGTTGAATTTTCGTACAACAACAGCTATCATTCAAGTATCGGCATGGCACCTTTCGAAGCTTTATATGGTCGTAAGTGTCGATCACCAATATGTTGGCACGAAATTGGAGAAGCACAAATCACCGGTCCAGAATTAATTCAAGAAACAACAGACAAGATCCATCAAATTCGAAACAATCTTCTAGCGGCACAAAGTCGTCAAAAGAGTTATGCAGACAAACGACGAAAGCCCTTGGAGTTTAACATTGGTGACCAAGTACTTTTAAAAGTATCACCGTGGAAGGGAGTGGTTTGTTTTGGCCAAAAGGGCAAGCTAGCACCACGCTACGTAGGACCTTTCAAGATACTCGAAAAAGTAGGACCTGTAGCATACTGTAACATTTGTCAAAAACGGGTTTTCCAAACCCGCTCCGTTTGTAATTGAATATCAAGTTATAAATGTCTCGTTGCGTATTTATGTCCATTTTAAATTTTTATGATGCATAATTAATAAACAAACTAAACTATAAAAGTTATACTTGATAAAAAGTAAAAATAAAATAATTAAAAAGAAGATGAAGCTGCCGGGACTCGAACCTGGGTCAGCCGGAAAGAACTCCAAAGACTTAACACACACACACATAACCACTCCGCCACTTGTTGTTTTCTGTCAACTCTAGGAAACAAATAAATCTTATAGACAATCATGAAGCGACCTGATTACGCTAACTGTAACCGAAATCGGTCACCAAACGTCCAAAAAACGTTTGATTGATCTCGGTTTACTGAGTTTAACCGATGCACCGACACCTTCAATCAAGTTTGCTTTGAATGAACTTAAATTCGAGAATGGATCGGTTTTAATAACCGAAAACTTTCAATTCCTGAATTACTTCAATCAAAGACCCCTCTCGCGACTCAAACACACTCTGCAAACTTCCAATTACATTTTCGCACAACTTTCAGTCCGCCGGAGAAGCTTTTTGGACTCGCCGGACTTTCGCTGGAAAACCGTATTCTCCATCAAAACAGTAAGTCTTTCAATTCTTTCGTGGTCTATCAACTCTTAAGCTATTGCTAACTCAGACCCTCCAATCGGAATCAATTTCAGACGTCAATATCGGATAATTCCAGTTCGCCGGAAAACTTCTGAAAATCCTTATCTTCAGCTGTGAAACGGTATAGACATTCAAACCTTCTGATAACTCTTGTTTAATACTTCAATTCCTCTCGTAGCTAATCAAAACTGTTAATTTATTCGTTCTGTAGAAATCCGTAAAAACAGAGCCGACGACTTGCCGGAATTCTGAGATAAATCGTTCTCCGGTATGTTTACTTCTAAATATCGTCTCTGCCATTTCATATTAGTCTGTTGAATGTTTGCCAATCAAATTAAACAAGGAACAATAGAGAAATCGTAAACTGTAAATCGGTAACGAAGAAGACGAAGTAGGTTGATTATAAGTTTAATAAAATTTGGATATTATCTCGGGTTAGACACACAGTCCAGCGGTGGACTGTGTGCACATACAAATCACACGCCACGAGTTCGACCCTTGATACACACACCCTCTCTGTAATAAAGATGTTTTATTTTTCTAACTGAACCGGATTAACTTCCGTTAGATGTTAAGTATAATAAAAATCTGTATATTAACCAAGTTAGACACACAGTCCAGCGGTGGACTGTGTGTAACGTTAAAGCACAGGTCCCGGGTTCGAGACCTGTTGACGACACCGGTTCGATGATTTAAAACATTTTTGAAAATAAAAGAATTTGAAATAAACTGAGTTAGTATATAAATATAATTAAAAACAGAATTATTTCGGGTTAGACACGTAGCTCAGTTGGTAGAGCTGCGTGCACGCGAACGGGAGGTCTCGGGTTCGAGTCCTGCCCGGCGCATACACTATACACAATAAGACCGGTCAAACAGTCAAACGGTCAACGGTCAATGCAAAAGTCAACATATTTTTACATTTTTATTTATTTAATTTAATTTAAAAAAATCAATTAAAAATACTTAAAAATAATGTTTTTAAAGATAAGAAATAGCCTTAAACTCACAAAAATATATCTAAAAATCCTATTAAAATTATTAATAAAAATCCACTCATTTACTATATTTTCCGTTATTATTTAGGTTAGTTAATTCTCGTTGTTCAAATCTTCCAACTCGTGCGCATCTCATCATCTCCAACCGAACGCACCCAATGTGAGTGAATCTCTACCAATTCCCCGTTTTTAATCACATTTTGGGGTGTATCATGTGTCTTACCATTTATTATATTTAAATCATTGTGCATACATCATATCATGAGAAAATGTGTATTCAGTTTGTTTCAACTGTTGTGTGGTTATTGGTTGGATTTAAGTTATTATTTTCAGTACATGCAATTTCATAGGCCGCCGCTCCCCATTACATTATGAGCGTTGAGCATGTTCCCCATTACATTATGAGCGTGAACCTGGCGTGCCAACATACGATCGGCTCCATTTGATTGAGCCTTGATCGCACAGACATTTATCATTTTCAGTACATGCAATACGATCGGCTCCGTTTGATTGAGCCTTGATCGCACAGACATTTATCATTTTCAGTATATACATTCATCATATGCCGTTCGTTCCCCATTTATGTTATTGTATGTTATTGTATGTTATAGTTTGTGGTTGTTATTGCTACTGTTTGATTATTTACATTTGCTCACTTATGATTAATGCACAATTTTTCCTTGATAAAATAACAAGAAAATCAATAATAAATGTTTATCTAACAAGGTTCACTCGCCAACTTATGTTGACCCAAAAACCCCCATTTTTACACATGATACAGGTGAACCAGCTGCAGCAAGAAACACATAGGATTGGCTTAGAAGAATAAACTGGTTTAGAGCTTGGATTATTTAGTTTGGTTATTTTCCTTTGTATTTGTATGAACATGTTTGGATTATTGAGAATGTAACTTTGACTTTAATAAATATGAAACATATTAGTAAATATCATGAGCTTTGGTGATAACCCAATTATGCTCCGACTCTTGTTCCGCTGCGGGTCGGGGTGTGACACATACAAGCTTGACCTACCAGAAGAGCTCAACAGAATTCATCCCACATTCCACATATCAAACTTGAAGAAGTGCCTCGCCGATGAAAACCTCCATATTCCTCTAGAAGACATTCAAGTCGATGAATCTATGCATTTCATTGAAAGACCAGCAGAAATTATGGACTTCGGAGAGAAGCGTTTAAGACGGAGTCGTATACCAATTGTCAGGGTACGCTGGGAGTCGAAACGAGGACCTGAGTTTACTTGGGAACGTGAAGACTCAATGCGCGAGAAATACCCGCATCTTTTTCCTGTTACCACTACTACTTAAATTTCGGGACGAAATTTCTAAAAGTAGGGGATACTGTAACATCCGTCGAAAAACGGGTTTCCAAAACCCACTTCGTTTATTAATCGAATATCAAGTTATAAAATTTCGTTGCGTATTTATGATTAATTTTAATTTTAAACAATACATAATTAATAAACATTTTTGAATTTAAAAACTATAATTATTAAAAAGTAAAAATAAAGTAAATAAAAAAGAAAAGAGGCTGCCGGGTTTCGAACCCGGGTCAGCCGGAAGAAACAAGCCACACTCAACCACTCCGCCACTTGACTCGTTTGTGATATATGTTGAAACAATTAATACTTATAATAAAACTCAAATTCGGTAATCCGCGCGCCCAATTCGCAGTCGCCGGAAATACCGACGATTTCGCCAATTGTCGACGGTTTCCTTTGACTGAACGCGTATTAACTTCGACGTCAGTTATAACCGATGTCTAATCCCGCGATCTCAGTCATAACCGTCGAGAAAACCTTGACCATGAATCAAGACCAAATTCGGACTCAATTCATCCTGATTCTTCCCTATAAATACACACCCAAGTCTCTGGTAAACTTTTAGCTCAAAATCGCACAATTTCTCGAAGCAAATACACTCGCCGGAGATATTCTGTATTGCCGGACATTCGCCGGAAAACCGAGACTTACATCAATTCGGTAAAATTCTCGACTCTTTCGTTTTCAATCCATTGTTAGACTTATACTAACTTCAATCCTTCAACCAGAATCAGTCCCAGACGACGTTGCCGGATAATCTGCACTCGCCGGAAAAACCCTGGAAATTTCCGAAATCACGCTGTAAACCGGTACAATCATCTAAACCTCCGGATATCTCTTGTTTAGTCATTTAATTTCACAACTCATCACTCAAAATTGTTAATTGATTCAATCAGACGGAATTCACAAATCAGAGCCGACGACCATTGCCGGAATTCTGAGAAAAACATTCGATTCGGTACATTGATTCCGTAACTCTCTTAATCCATTACATTTCAATCAATAAAATGCTCGACGAACGATTTAAACAAGAACAGTCGAATATCGTTTGTCTGTGTCTTTGAACGAAGAAGACGAAGTCGACATTGTGTATAAGTTTAATTAAAACGAGATATTAAACCAGGTTAGACACACAGTCCAGTGGTGGACTGTGTGCAAACACACAGCGCACGTCACGAGTTCGAACCTTACAAACGCACCGACTTTCCGAATTAAAACCAATTTTTTTAAAAACTGAATCAGAACAGGTTCTAGTATGTTTATAAGATTAATATAAACTGTAAGTTAAACAGATAAGACACACAGCCCATCTGGTTGGGCTGTGCGCTTACGAACCAAAGGACCCGAGTTCGATCCGGGTCCCTGCAACCGGTTCAACCATTTAAATTCTTTTAATATAAACCAAATAAATTAAACATTTAATTAGTATATATATATAATTAAAACATAGAATATTTCGGGTTAGACACGTAGCTCAGTTGGTAGAGCTGCGTGCACGCGTACGAGAGGTCCCGGGTTCGAACCTCACTCAGTGCACACTCACACCACAGCCCGACCGGTCAACGGACCTGTCAACGGTCAACAGTCAACAAAAAGTCAATTTTTTTTATTTTTTTATTTTTTTTATATTTATTTATTTAATTTAAAAATCAATTAAAAATACTTAAAATAATATTTTAAAGTTAGAAAATGACCTTAAACTCACAAAAATAAATCTAAAAATCCTATTAAAATTGTTAATAAAATCCACATATTTACCGAACCATTTCGTTATTATTTTAGGTTAGTCTGTTCCCCATTACCTATGAGCGGAACGTGAAGTTGCCAACATACGATCGGCTCCGTTTGATTGAGCCTTGATCTCACATACATCATCATAGGCTCTTATGTTCCCCATTACCTATGAGCGGAACGTGACGTTGCCAACATACGATCGGCTCCGTTTGATTGAGCCTTGATCTCACAATACATTATCATTCATGTCATATACTCATGTAAGGTGGTTTGTGATTGTTTGTTTATATACGTTTGCTCACATATGATTATTGCACAATTTTTTTTATATTAAATACAACAAGAAATCAATAACAAATGTTTTAACAAGGTTCACTCGCCAACTTTTGTTGACCCAAAATCCCCCATTTTTACACATGATACAGGTGATCCAGTTGAAGCAAGAAACATATAGGACGGCCTAGAAGAATAAATTAGTTTAGGCTTTGGATTGTTTTACTTAGTTTCTTTTTCCTTGTAATTGTATGAACTTGTTTTGAATATTGAAGATGTAATTCGAATTTAATAAATATGAAACATTCTAGTAAACATCATGAGCTTTGGTGATAACCCAATTATGCCCCGACTCTTATTCCGCTGCGGGTCGGGGTGTGACAGAGTGACAGCAAAATTCTTGCTGTTTCGTTTCCTCTTACCAGCAAACTTTGAGGAGGAGACTGAGTGGTTTGTAGTTGAGGTCTCTATGGGTGCTTTCTTCTTCTCATCTCTAAATTTGCCGTTTCAGATGCGATTCTCAGTGAGTTCTGTAGCTAATTCCATTGCGGCTTCCAGTGTTGCAGGCGAAGTGCTTAAAACCGAGTCTTGAATTTCCGAGGGAAGACCTCGAATGTAGTGTTCAACCAAGCAGTACACGGGGGTGAACAAATTAGGGATCATCTGATTTAGCTCGAGAAATCTCTTATTATAGGAAGTGTGATCTCCTTCCTTTTGTTTTAGTGAGTGGAATTCGTCGTCCAGCTTTTTTATTTCGCTTCTTGGACAGAAGCGTCTTGTCATGAGTTCCCTTAACTCTTCCCATGTTAAGGCCATGGCATCTTCAACTCCTCGTTTTACCATTTTCTGTGTTCCACCAGGTAAGGGCTACCCCAAACAGTCTTCCAGTTGCATAACGTACCTTGCGATCCTCGGGACAATCGCAATTGAGGAAAATGTTTTCCATTTCTTCAAACCAGTGAAGGAGGGCGGTAACACCTTCGGTCCCTTCATATTTTGGGGGATCGCAAGATTTGAAGTGTTTGTAGGAGCACTTTTTGGAGGGAGGGTTGGCGACGCTCTGGTCTTCTTGATTGAGAGGGTTGATGGGATTTGCGGTGAGAGCTTGTTGAACTTGAATCACGATGTCAGGAAGCACTGCGGCCATTTGTTTTGCAATTTGTGTGGCCAAGCGTTCATTTGATCTTATTGACTTTCTACCTCTACGTAGTTGCCTAGCCGACATCTACAGGAACATACATAGGAAGATTGTGAGTTTAAGAAGTTTCTAGGTGTCATGTGTCGTTAAAAGAACGAAAAATAACATAACTGACAATAATGCAACTACATCCATAGGATGTCTTGGGTTTGCTCATGTTTGGGCCTCCAATGTCCCCCATACCATCGCCTGTGTAGTCATGTGGGCCCCCATGACTATTGGGCTCGATAGGATTCACATTGGTGTTGGCGGATTAACACTCGCACCACCCGAATGAAAATCGGAAAATATAATTGCGAGATGTATGGTAGGAGGGTGTCCAGGTGTAGACACAATGACAACTCAAAGTGGGTTAGCTCACACGACGTTTGGTATAGCATGCTTTGGCCTAATAGGTCCTTCGTACTCTCATCGTTAGTCCCCAGGTAGGCAAACTGGTCCTTTATTTTGGATTTATACGAATGCCAAGCCTAGACAGGACGTTCCGACTACCGGTACTCGTACCCTTCCAGTTACTACATGCCCGTCATGGGAACTCACTTTGATGTGATTTGAAAATACAAAAATCATTGCAAAAATCATGGTAATCGTGAGGTGTGTGCTCTCATGGATATGATATGTTACGAGGACATGATTCATGATGAGCATTGTATAATATCATGTATTTGTGAGCATGCTTGCATAACATTGAGTGTAACAATAAACATAAAGCATATAAACATCATGAATTTTGTATGTAACGCATAAGCAATTTAAAATTTTAATCAACTATAGTATAGGCTCTAAGGGTCTAATAACCTATCCTATATCCCTATAGTCATGGCTCTGATACCAATCTGTCACACCCTGACCCGCAGCAGAATAAGAGTCGGGGCATAATTGGGTTATCACCAAAGCTCATGATGTTTACTAAGATGTTTCATATTTATTAAATTCAAATTACAACTTAAATATCCAAAACAAAATTCATACAATGACAATAAATTGAAACTATATAATTATTCCAAAGCTTAAACTTTTTTATTCTTCTAGTCCTTCCTATGTGTTTCTTGTCTCAGCTGGATCACCTGTATATGTGTAAAATGGGGGATATTTTGGGTCAACAAAAGTTGGCGAGTGAACCTTGATAAAACATTGTTACTAGTTTCTTGTTTTATTTAATAAGGAAAAATTGTGCAATAATCACATGTGAGCAAACATATATAGATAAACAAACACAAACCACTATGGATGAGTATATGATATGAATGATGATGAATGTGAGATCAATGCTCAATCAAACAGAGCCGATCTTATGGGCACCTGATGCTCAACCCGTCTCCCACGGGGAACTGATGGGCCTAATGATATGCGTGCACTGAAAATGATAAATCCAATCTACATATAATCCACACAACAATTGATACACATTTGATACACATTTGATCACGGATATGATGTATGCACAAGTGTTTAAATATAATAAAAGAATTATACGACACATGATACACCCCAAAACATGATTAAAACGGGGAATTGGTAGAGATTCACTCACCTTGGGTGCGGTCTTTGATGACGTTGGATGCGCACGAATTTTTAGGATTCGATCGACGAGGGAAAAACTAACCTAAAATAATAACGAAATGATTCAGTAAATAAATGGATTTTATTTGAGATTAATATTTTTAATTAGTGCTCTTATTGGGATTTTTAGATTTATTTTTGTGAGTTTAAGGAAATTTTCTAACTTTTATAATCTTATTTTTAAGTATTTTTAAATAATTTTTCAATTAAATAAATAAATAAAAAGAAATAAAAAAAAGTTGACTTTTTGACCGTTGACCGCTGACCGGGTCTTGACCGGTCAGACTGTGTTTTCTATGCGCTGAGTGAGGTTCGAACTCGGGACCTCTCGTATACGTGCACGCAGCTCTACCAACTGAGCTACGTGTCTAACCCGAAATATTCTCTGTTTTAATTATATTTATATACAAATAAATTTTAAACTTATTTGGTTTTTATTAAAAATGATTTATATGGTCGAACCGGTTGCAGAGACCCGGAGTCGAACTCGGGTCCTTCGGTTCGAGTGCGCACAGCCCAACCAGTTGGGCTGTGTGTCTAATCTGTTTAACTAATGGATTTTATTACTCTTATAAACATTCTGTGACTTGATCTGATTGAGTTCTAAAAATGTTGGTTTTATTTCTGAAAGTCAGTAACGTGGCGATTCGAACCCGGGACGTGTGTATTGTTTGTGCACACAGTCCACCGCTGGACTGTATGTCTAACCCGTTTAAATATCCAATTTTAATTATACTAATACTTATATTCGACTTCATCTTCTTCGTTTATAAGAACACAGAACAGTGAAATCCGACTGTTCTGTCTAATCGATCGACAACACTTATAATTGATTGAAATGAAATAGATAGAGGAGATTACGGAATAAGATGTACCAGAACAGAATGTTTTCTTCAGATTTCCGGCAAGAGTCGTCGGCTCTGATTTGTGATTTCTGGTTGAGTGGACTGTTTAAACAGTTTTGATTATTGGTTTGAACAACTAAAGTATAAATCAAAGGATAGCAGAGAAGTTTAGACAGTTATACCGACTGATGAATGGATGCGGTTTTCTGATTAGTGATTCCGGCAGGATTCCGGCGAAAATGAAAATCTCCTGCGACGAGCTTTGAAAGGACTAAAGCTTCGAAAGAGAGTGCGATTCTGAGCGAAAGGTTTACAGGAGGTTTGAGTGAGTATTTATAAGGAAGAACTGGATGAATTGGGTCCGAATTTGAGTCTTGATTCGCGGTCAAAGGTTTCCGGCGGTTATGACCAAAATTGACTGCCGGCAACGGTTATGATTGAGGTCCTGATCAGTTATGCGCTTCAGTCAAAGGAAGAACAGCCAAGATTGCGGAGTTTAGTGTTTTTCCGGTGATTTCGCGTTCTGAGTGCGCGGTGATTTCCGGTTTTGAATTCGGGTTTACTTTAAGTATTATTTATTTCAGTATTGATACAAAGAAGGTGTGTGGCGGAGTGGTGTGTTGTGTGCTTGTGTTTGTGGGTGACCCGGGTTCGAAACCCAGCGTCTCCATATTTTTTTTAATTCACTATTTTTTTGTTATTTAATAATAATGGTTTAAAATTCTAATATATATATTAATTATGTATTGTTTAAAATTTATCTGAGCAATAAATACGCAACGAAAAATTATAACCGAATATTTGATTAATAAACGAAGCGGGTTTGGAAACCCGTTTTTCGACGAATGTTACAGACGTGATGCATGACTTGTTACTTTGATCATGTGTTATCGTCGTATAACTAAATAGACTTAATAATTAAAAAAGTCAATGTTTATTTTGTTATTTTTGTTGATCAAATGATTAGTTGTGTATTTTTTTTCTTAAATTTTTCATGAAATAATATAATAACGTAATCGGTAGACTTTATATCTATATGATTGGACCCTTTTGGTTTACATAACTATGTTTTTTGATATCTATTGTATCTAATAAATAAAAATTTTTGAGAACACATGTCATAAAATATTTCATGATGATGAATTTAAAAGAATATTATTATTATTTAAATACTGATAATTATTATATTATTACAACCAAATGAATATTTTTTGAAATTAATTATAAAGATATTTATAATATCTGACTTTACTTGTCTATTTCATAAAATAAATTTATATTACAAAGAATTTATTAATACTAAAGTATATAACATTACATCTATTCAACCTATCTAGTAGCAAAATTTAAACCTACTAATATAAAGAATTATTAAACGTGTATCATAGTTTACTTTTTGAACATTTTAAGTAGATACTAAATAGCTAATCATTAATTCAAAATATTTAAGTGTGAGTGTGACCATACAAAGTTCAATTTCATACAATTAAAATGTCTCGTTGTATTCAAAATTAACTAAATTAGTTAGATTTAGACATATATGATGTCAACTCTCATACATCTAATTAGATTGGGAAAAGAAGTTGTCCTTTTCCCCTTTAAGAATACTTCCCAAAAGTCAGCCATTAAAATGAAGGTTCTTAGAATACGCAACTATCTTGTAATGGTTATGATCTACTGGTACTTCAGATGATCCAGCAGAACTGGACCATATGTAATCAGATGCCAAAATTTAAGGATCATATTTCATATGCTAATGTTCTTTCTTTTCCTCTTTATATGATTAGTTTATATGATTAGTACCATGGTCTGGAGATCAAATTCTAGCACCGTCTGATTTACTATGACACGCGTGATTTATCTCATACATGTTGGCGTGAGACTAGTTAGTGTGGGTCGTCTAGTAGTGACGTACACCATTTTCCTAAACAAAGAATCGAATGTGGTTAGAGTCGTGATTACTGCGTTTGTGGATACATCCATCTTTTTTCGTGGATGTTTCAACCTAAGTAGGCATTTTTTTGTTATAAAAACATGTTGTAAAGTAAAATATATAAACACATTTTAATTTGTTGTTGTTTTGTGTGCAATCACAAGAATCCTAGCGTTTGAACTTTCAACGATCAACACCTCAATGTCGAGAGAACAACGAACATTATAAAAGAAAAAAAATTTCTTTTGTTAAGTAATCCGTCTATATTTTGTAATCTTGATTGGGCTAGATGAGTAGACTTCAACATTCGTGATATAATCGTGTAATGTTTTTTCGGCTTCCAGTTTCTTGCTGGTCCGTTTTCTATGTATTTATACAGAAGCTTTGTCGTTCAAAAAAATGTAACCTGAAAGTCTAAAACACTCTACGAAGTTCTTGGCGTATGTTGTAATGTTGACACCATGTTGAACGTACAATATGATTCTCTAACTTCGACTACGTATAATCTTTGTTTAAAGAATATTAAGAAATGCCAATATGTGATGTATGTGTTCTAGCTAGTGACATCTTTTTCATCAGTTTCTCGACAAAACTCGTCATTAATGGAGATGCATTCAGATTCTAAAATTTGAGGATCATATTTCGTTTTAGATCATTTACACGAATCGTTTCATACTATTATTCTTGCTACAAGGAAAAAAGTACAACCTTAGGATGGTGGTCGAGGACCACATGCATGCATGCATTTTGTTTTTTTCTTCATGAATATGGTTCCTATCTTAATTTGTGTTGTTGGTATATCATCAATATGTTCATAACCCTATGGGGTATGGAGTAGGATAGTGCTCAAAGGATGCTTCGCTACGTAGACGTTCACGTAAGCGAGTGTGAGGATGAGGCTAAAGGGGATGGACCTAGAGTGTGAGAATGAGAGGACGCCCCAGCACACCGCCCCTAGGCCGCTCCGTACACCGAGCAGTCTAAGATTCAAGATTTTTATATATATATATATATATATATATATATATACACACACACTTGTTACCTTGGTTTAAAAAAGCGCGCCTGAGGCTCGCCTAGGCGCGAGGCGCAACAAGGCGCATGTCATGGGGCTTTTGGGCATGAGGCGCGCGCCTCATGTACCTGAGGCGTTTTTACTGCATAAAAATGTTGTACCTTGGATTTTTTGACTTGTACATGTAAGTAAAATGGTATAAAAACCTTATTTATAGCTATATTTTGGTTAAAGGAAGCTATTTTGGTTAAAAGAAGCTAAAAATCTATGGGATATATATAAGATATATAAAAATATATATATATAAACACCTTGCGCTTCGGGTACGAAAAGCCCACCGCTTTTGCGCTTTGCGCTTCGCGCCTCAATTTTATACCTCGTCGCTTTTATGCGCCTATCGCTTTTTTAAACCAAGCTTGTTACAAATCTACTCAAATTAAGATTCTTTTGCCACTTGTCATTTATGTAAAAAGGGCATTTTAGTCAAAGATTGACATTTTACGGAACTTGTGCATAAAAGCAGATTATGATTATGATCAAGTAATATAACCTCAGGGTGTTATGCTACAATGTATTACGATCATAATGTGACCATAAGTCAGAAGTTAACTAATCTAAGTCAGGTCAGAATCGAAAGTCAAAGCAGAAGTCAAACTTCGCGACTTTCGGTTGCGAACCGACTCTAGGACTGAAATTGACGGATCGAACATGTTCCCACATGTTCTAATAATTATTACCAACTTGTTTAAGTGTCAAAAATGTATTTATAACATGTATAAACTCGGATTGTGATTTTTATGAAATCTGACCCGTTTGACTTTTTAAAACAATAAATTTGACCCGTCAATTGACCTAGTAAACGTGATCCTTAGGAGGTGCCCTTTTAAGGGATTAACACCTACCTACGATCACTTAGCCATGTTCGTTTCGAACAATGGCTGGACCATAATGGTCTTAACCGAAAGTCAAGGCATTTGTTGGAAATGCTTGACTTTTGGCTATTAAAAGCCTATAAAAAGAAAAGAGCAGAGATGGAGCACTTACAAGTGATCCAAGAGAAACTTAGAACTCAAAGGGAAGCTCCTAAATGGTCAGGAACTTCCAAGAAGGTAATAAGAGAGGAGAAGAGTGAATGAGCAAGGAAATGAGTGAGCTTGAGTTGCTATTTATAGTGTAAGAGGATGTGTGAAGATGAAGCCAGGTGTTAGAGGTGTTCTAGGATCATCACAAGTGTCTAGCAAGGTGTCAAGAGCTGCAAGAGTGTGGCATTTTGCAGGAGAGGTGGCATCTTGACAGAATTTTAGAGTTTTGACACTTATAGTCCCTCAAGAATAGTTTTGTGGATTGTCATGAATTGTCCCCTGACTTATATCCAATGACATAATGATACAACTTGGTCTTTTTGTTCAACACGAGATGTATTGAAGAAGAATAAGAGTAACTGAACATTAACGGGTGTCACACTAGGTGTTCTTACGACTTATAAGTGTTTACTAGGTTAAACGTGAAAGATACGAATACTTATTGTTTCTTGGGTTAAATCACCCAAGCTAGTAAGGTTTATGGTTCGGTGAAAATGTGTGATACTCAAGAATGGTGAATCACAAGATATCACCTTAACCGGGAGTGATTCGGGTCGAAAAATGACTTAAAAATGTAAGGAAAAGGTTATAATAAAGTCTAGGGGCCTTAGGGTTATTAGTTGAAAGTTTATATGGTGCAAAACTGAAGTTCTAAGGCTTCACCGTATGTCACACCCCGACCCGCAGCGGAAAAGGTGATCGGGGCATGATTGGGTTTTCATCAAAGCTCATGACATTTATTATAACGTTTCATATTTATTATTACAATTTAAAGGGAATCATACAATCATAATTATAACATGTTCTACACATCTTTCTAGACTTCATTATTTTCTTCTAAGGCATTTCCTATGTTTTCCTTGCTTCATCCTGTTCACCTGTATCATGTGTAAAAATGGTTTTTGGATCAACAAAAAGTTGGCAAGTGAATCCTATGAAAAACATTTAAACAAGTTTATTGAATTGATTATAAAAATAAAGTGCATAACCACATATGAGTAAATGTAGATGTAAACTTATTCACAAAACACTTAATATTAAATAATGCACACACATACAATAATAGATTGTTTTGAGGCACGCGTTGTTCAACTCATCTCCCACGAGGAACTGATGGGCCTAATGAATGAGTTTTGAGGCACGCGTTGTTCTACGAACTGATGGGCCTAATGAATGAGTTTTAAGGCACGCGTTGTTCGACTCGTCTCCCACGAGGAACTGATGGGCCTAACAAATAATTTGCATACAACTTGACAATTTGTAATACATAACTACAAACAATATTTACATTCTAAGTTTAGATCATAATATGGTATAGCACGAGTTTGAATAAACGAATTAGTTAAGCGACACATGATACACCCCAAAACGTGTAATAAAAAGGGGAGTTGTAAGATTCACTCACATTGGGTGCGTTCGGTTGATGATGTTGAATGCGCACGAGTTTAGAGGTTTGATCGACAAGGAAAAACTAACCTAATTAATAACGAAAAAGTAAGGTAAATAAATGGATTTTATTAACAATTTTAATAGGATTTTTGGATATATTTTTGTGAGTTTAAGGCTATTTTCTAACTTTAAAAATGTTATTTTTAAGTATTTTTAATTGATTTTTAATTTAAATAAATAAATAAAATAAAATAAAATAAAATGTTGACTTTTTGACTTGACCGTTGACCGTTACTGTTGACAGTTGACCGGTTCGGTCGGTTATATAGTTGCACTGAGTGAGGTTCGAACTTGTGACCTCCCGTACGCGTGCACGCAGCTCTACCAACTGAGCTACGTGTCTAACCCGAAATATTTGTGTTTTTAATTATATTTATACACTAATTAAGTTAATCCGAAAATCATTTATTTTAAAAAGGATTTAATGTATCGACTCGGTGCTCTCCACAGGTCTCGAACCCGGGACCTGTGGTCTAGTTTGGCACACAGTCCACCGCTGGACTGTGTGTCTAACTTGGTAAATATTCTGGTTTTTATTATACTTAACATCTTACTGTTGTGGATCCGATTCAGTCTAAAAAAAGGACATTTTATTACAGCGAAGGTGCGTGTGTCAAGGATCGAACTCGGGACGTATGCGTATTGTTTGCACACAGTCCACCGCTGGACTGTGTGTCTAACCCGTTTATAATACCGATTTTAATTAATCTTATAATCACACTAGACTTCATCTTCTTCGTTCAAAACACAGACAACGGTTAACCATGCTGTTACTTGATTAATTCGGTTAACGAATAATATGAACAATTGAAAAGTATTGAACAGAAGGGTTTGGGGAAAGAAAGTACCGAACAGATTGTCCTCTTCAGAAATCCGGCAACGATTCGTCGGCTCTGTTTTGGTGACTTCGGCTGTTAGGATCAATTAACAGTTTGGAGGGATTAGATGTGAAATTGAACTACTGAGTAACGATTATCAGTAGGTTTGAATGATCATACCGGTTAACAGTGAGTTTCCGAAAATTCTAGAAGTTTTCCGGCGAAAACAGAAAATCCGGCAACGTCGTCTGGAATAGATTCTGGGTGAGGGATTGATGTTAGCAATAGTCTAACAATGGGTTAAAACAGAAAAAGTCGATATATTTACCGTGTAGATGAAAGTCTCGGTTTTCCTTTTCCGGCGACTTGCAGAGAATTTTGGCGAGTAAAATTGCGTCGAGAATTGGTGTGGTTGTGAGCGAAAAGGTTATCAGAGGTTAGAGGGTGTATTTATAGGGAAGAACATCGACGAATTGGGTCTGATTACCGTCTTGATTCGTTGGTCAAAAATTCTCCGGCGGTTATGACTAATGTCGCGGACTGGACATCGGTTATAACCGATGTCGTTGTTAATTCTTACGTTAAGTCAAAGGTAACCGACGATGATTGGCGAAATCGTCGGATTTTCCGGCGTCAGCGGATTTGGGCGCGCTGTGTGACTGGGTTTGATTTTCCAGTTTTATTATATGTATTAATTGTTTCAAGATGTTATCAAACAACACAAGTGGCGGAGTGGTTGGATGGATGTGAGTTAAGGCTTTGCTTATATCTGGCTGACCCAAGTTCGAAACCCGGCTTCAGCATTCTATTTTTATTTCATTATTTTTAATAGATTTTCAAATATAATTTTTATATTCTAATATACTTATTAATTATGTATCGCTTAAAATTAATTTGAGCATTAAATATGCAACGAAATTTTTAACTGGTCGTTCGGTTAATAAACGAAGCGGGTTTGGTTACACGTTTTTGACGGATGTACACCTGGCTACGGTTGCCAGACCGTAGCTTACGGTTAGGTTTAAACTCTAACTAGAAAGTCCGGATCGTAAGCTACGGTCTCGGACCGTAAGCTACTGTCAGCTTTAAATAATTTTTTTTAGATTTTTTGATAAGTCTAAGGAGTTGAGTGGCTAACTTATTTGAGGTATTTTATTTTGTATTTATTTATTTTATTTATTTATTTATCTATTTTTTAAGGTTATATACACGTGTCGGTTTATTGCCGAACACGAATTTTTACGAGGTGTTACAAAAAACTCCATAAAAACACCCACTTTCACAAACACCCAGTTCATGTCATTTTTTTTATTTCAAAAGCGTAGCAATAGTATACTCGTTTGAAATATAATAAAACACTCGATTTTATGATGTATTTTATAAAATTAATTACGTATAAAAAAGTTACATGCGTTAAAAAAAATGGTAGAAAATGCATGTGATTTTCATGTGCATAGCCTTTGACATGTGAGTGTATATGCATGAGCTTTTTAATAATATTTTTTCTTAGCGTAAGTTAGCACTAATGCCACATGTTAATATCAAAACTGTTGCTATCGTTTGTAGGGTTTTGACTATTTCTTGAATATATTGCCTTTATATAGTGTGTGTACAGGTTGACCTCAATATATCCTCTTTTTCATATAAGCAAAAGTTTTTAAAAAACAGATTTTTTTTCATAGTCACGCCATAAAAAATAATGAAATTAGTTCTCAGTTGATAAAAGCCCGTTGGAGGATAATATTTCGGAAGTTGGGGTTGTCTTCAGGAATTTTTAAGCTAAGATTATCATCTATCAATGAGACAAATTTTGAATTATTAAAATCTGATTTCCTTTTTTTTATTACTGTGTTTTTTTCTGTTTAGACTCTAATTAATTCTGACATGTTCAATTAGGGGTGTCACTAAATGTACCTCGTTTCTGTTAATTTTACTGATTATACTTCCCCCCTAAAGTTTTAAAAAATACAATTAAACATTTTATTGTATTTTATTAAACTTGCAATTACTTTAAGTTTTTATAAAATAAAAAAATACTAATGTAATTATACAATCAAAATGTATTCAATATCTTATGCTGATTGAATTCTTGATATTAATTATTTATGTATATAACTATTTTAAAAAAAAAAGAAACTTATCATCGTTTCATCACTACCACTTTATTTATTTGTTTATTTCGTTTCAAAGAAAAGATACGTAATACATGAAATGTCTTTTCTTTTCAAACGGCACACATGTGTATTCACCGTTTTCCTTTTCGAATGGCACATAGATACAAATTACGAGAAGGTAAAATTTCACAAAGAATATCTAATGCAATAAAAATATATATATAAAATTGAAATTTAATATATATTTATTATTATTATGAAAATATAGCTACGTAAATGGTGCTGGATACCTTTTTGCTGATTGATTTTTTTTTATTACTGCAACTGCAATAATTGTTCACTGGATTTAAGAGGATGTGGGGGTTCAAAGATAAGCCAAAGAGAATTAATATAAATAACTTTGTTGGTCGCAGGTTTGGGAATTTAATCCATGCTGGAACCTTGGAGGTTTAGCCAGAACTTAAAAAATAGCTAACGAAATGGGGGATTATACTCCAATTTATCTATCCTGCATAATAAAGTTTATAATTAGGGGAACACATGACAATAATCTAGAGCCTCCATTTTAGTTTTTTCCGCCTAAAACACAATTAATTCTCTTTGGTGTACGGGTTTGAAGGACCCGTTTTGCATGTATGGGTCAATGATAGAAGTCGGTATAAATAGATTTTAACCCGGATGAACAGTATTTCTTATATCACATCTAGGGTTTCTTATTTCTCTCTCTCTCTATTCTCTTCGGATCAAGGTTAGACCATCAATTTTTTCGATTAAACATGCCGATTTCATCTATTGATGACTGTCAATCTTCGTTTAAATTGTTTGCTGATTTGTTTTTCATTCTTCATAACCTAGGGTTTGATGATATAGATATGTTTACTTCTTTTACACATGTGTGTGTCATCAACAGCAAGGTATGATTCCCATATTTATATATTATTCAGATTTGTATGTTCGTTTCTTAGATTTTTGTTTATATTTTCTGTGATAAATGTTCGAGTATTTCGTATTTAGGGCCTTTTTACATTCCTGTCGTTTTAGAAACCTTTTGTTTAGATCTTTTTGCAGATTTGATATTTGCATATTTTTAAAAAATTGCTAATTGTTTTGATAGTTTCTTTATTTAATGCCTTAATCTGACTTTTTATATATTTGTTTAATGTTATTATTTTGGTAGTATAGATTGATTTGAATGAAATCTTGATTAGTAGCCGGGTTTTGCAATGTTTAATGTTACTATTTCTTTGTTTGTCCCATAAAACTTACTGATTCAACCGGTACACCATATACTTTGTAGCATAGTTTTGTTCTAGCTTAAATATGATTTGGCCCGAACACATTTTATAAGAATAAGAAAAGATATGGAAGAACCCTTGAATGGAATTAAATAATAAATCTTAGATCATGGGTTGGTGAGTACAATCATGAAAATCTCATTTTTATATATATATGCACCAGATGATGAACATAAAGTATATGGAATTTAATATCTATTATATTTAGTAAGTTCTGTTTGTGAGAGAAATAACACTATAGCTATTTGTATAGGTTGATAAAGCTGGTAAATTTGATCTTAAGAATATTATAAAACATGCATTTTTTATCTTATTTTTATTTGATTTTAGGTCGACTTCTAATTACGCTAATTTGTGAAAATTTGGATTAGGCACAACTAAACTAAGCCTCACACTAAAAGTGTATTTGCTCGAATGTAATCCGGTAACAATTTTTTTTATTTCTTATCATCTATAATAGATTGGACTTTGAGCGGCATGATGATATATTTGGATTGTGCAACATGTGTAATCATTCTATCACTAAGCAAGACAACAACTAAGTAAGCCTCTTTGATGAAAATGTGTTAAAATGAATTTTTAATTGTCAATGAATCTTTGACTACATGTCTCCCATTTTATGAGTTATAAACTTTTCATGATTTTTGTTGCTCATTTTTTTGTTTCTTTTTATCCTGTTATGTTATATTAATTGATATTAATTCATGGAAATAAGCTAATGACAGTGGGTCTACTTTTTATTCTACAAAATATGATGATAAAGAACAACTAAAAAAGGCAGTTACAATGGTTTTTATTCTTGGAAACAAGCTAAAGCTAATGACAGTGGTTTCTTATGAGTGTTGGTGATTTTATCTGTTATAAAATTCAAGATACCATACATTTTAATGTAACAATCTTTCATAAATATGGATGTCAACTTTTGTTAACCAACTTACCTCTGATTGAGCAATAATATGAAGATATTAACAGCGTCGAAAGTTATCTACAACTAACTGAGGGTCGTAATTAGCTATTATAAGACATCTTATAGACATTGAAAATTTTGAAGCACACAAGGTAATTTTTTTAACATTTGTTAAAGACTTTAAGCGACTTAAAGTTTACGATTGAAAGAATTGTTATTTAAAGTAGGTCATAGTTAAATCAAAATTTGATAAATACTCTCTAAACATATTAACTTTTAACGCTTAAATTAATAACTTATATTTTTAACTTCATCCAGTCGTACATTAATTAATAACGAAATACAAATTATTTTATTACTCGTTAAAAACAGACGAAACAAACCGTGAAGCATGAACTGAAGAGGCGAGTACGAACCTATTTCGATATGTTCATTATAAATGGATAATGTTCTTTATCTATATTTCGAAAGCATATTATTTTGTTAAACCCGTGAAATTCGCAGGTATTAGCACTAGTAGTTAATTAATTCCTTTAGAAGGCTTGTGGTTTCACAACCTGTAACTTCTGCATCTATGATAAAAATAATGATTTTTGAGGGTGAAATTCTAACAATTTTTAAAGTGTGATTTAAAAAAAGTATGAAAAGTAAAACCCGGAGGTGCATTTAGCCAATCCCTAAATTAAAAAGATCTCACCGTATTATCTTTGGAGAGAGAAGTGAACGAAATTGCTTGGATTATAACCACATGTTCTTCATCTTCTTTAGGACTATATTCTTAAAATCAACGTATTTTTAGCACTATATTCTTAAAATCAACGTTTAGTGTCATATATTATAGGTTTGGGTATAAATTGGTAGCATGGGTAGTTAAGTTAACTATTTGATAACTCAGAATAATTTTTAACACGACTCAAAACACAATATAAATAAGTTATAAAGTAATCCGATTTTGAGTTGTCTAATACAACCTGCTTATTAGCCAGATTAATTCGACCATTTTACGCTCAATGTACTGACGTGTGAGGACCATTTTTATGATTAAAAACACATTCGAACCTTTCATTAAAAGACAGAGTTTCTAAAAGTCTATATATAAAGTTATAAGGTTCTTTAAGGACCGAAATTTCATGACATCTTTTGATTCATGCATAGGATGCCAAATGCCATTTATAAGGTTCTAAAAGCCAATATACTTTCACAAAATTTTTAAAGCATATTGAACACTTTGTACCTTATATGCATTTAGGTGCCAAGATTTGAGGATCAAATTAAATTTCATATGTAATCCCTTGTATGGTATTCACATTTTTAAAGCACATAGAACCATTCGTACCACATATGCATTTAGGTGCCAAAATTTTAGGATCATATTTCATATGTAATCCCTTATATGGTATTCACATAGTTTTCATCAAACATTGTAACATTGGTGTCCATCAAGGGCATCTTATCACATCAGCATTGCAAAACATATAATAGCAGGGCTACAATTTTTAAGCGTAACATTGTTTTTTGTTTTACAAAAGTGTGTTGACAATCATAAATAACATGCTAAATGATTCTAAATGGATAATCATACACATAATAAATTAAGGGCTTGATTAACATTCATATCAACCTATCCTTTCTTTCTTGTTATGTTACATAAAAACCTAGAGCTTTAGAGTCCTAACATATTAGGACTCTAATTTTTCAAGTTCTAGCCCATTTTTTTTAATTATTATTTGGTCCAACTTTTTTAATGCTAGAATGATACGACCCCGAAAATATTGTTGAGTTGAACAGTTACAAAAAAACAACTCCACTCATAATATTATGTGGTTCTCAATATTGCTATCTCGATTTTATGGATTGGCTCTCTTTGATTTTCATTGCATCTTATCGTTCCAATTCACAAATGGCATCTATTAGGGCACGAGAATGTATCATAATCTATTGACCGATTCCCGGTGGTTTCGTAAATGGCAAGAAAATCATAGGAGGGCAAATATGGTTACTTAGTGTATTCACTTGTAAGCCGACCAACAACGTGTCTTCTCTTCGAGATGACAATGAAACCTATTTGACAATACACTTATACACAAATTTCACCGTTCTATTTCTTCCATGGCTCTTGTTTTTAGTGTACTCTTGTTTGGTTAACTTTGTCTTCAAGTTAGATGGTGCTTAACCACACCTTGTTGAACCTTCAATTTAGAAAAAAAAAAAAAGAATCTAACCTTCATTTTAGTCTAGATGTTCTTGTAAACTATACAAACACTAGGGAAAGTGAGTTACTTTGTAGAACCAACAATAAATTCATACTCCCTTCCTAACACCCTTTTAAGCATACTAAGATTTTCTATATCTTACAACCACATGCCTTACTATTATAATTCTTTCAAATGGCTATGTAGTTCAGTCTTAATCTAGGCCAATAGTGATGGATGGTGGTTACTTGTTTTGGTTGTTTTTTTTTAATGGCAAAGATTACATAATCACAAACTCCTAGATTACACCAAGTTTACCTTATGACAGAAATTGAACCCTGGCATCTGTTTTGGTTGTTAATTGATATCTCAAGGACTATATGTAAGAACTTAAAGTTTGGTGGTGCTATTTTAAGGAACCAAATCTCTTCTAGGTACAAAATACATAGTTACAAAGTTGGAGGGCTTTTCTGTCATTCTAACTTTCTTAGCTTTATATATAAAGGTGCGTTGGGTAATCATTGCAGTCATTCTTTTTCTTTCGTTCTCAACTCATGATACATCACCTTCTTTCATTTTTCTTTCTTCACTTTCTGTTGTGACATGTGATGACCTTCATGATTGACAAAAGCACTTATTACAGAAAAAACAAAGGGTGTACATATTCACACACCTATTTGTCTATTTGGATACCTTTTAGACGGGTCGTCTAAACCTAGATGATCATCTAGGTTTATTATTTCTCCGACCATATTCCTGCACCGTACAACGTCAAATCAGTCACATTAGACGGGGCGTCTAGCAATAGACGAATGTCAAGACGACCAGGCCTAGACGGGGCGTCTAGGGCTAGACGAGCCGTCTTCAAGGTGGTGCTCTGCATGCATGTCAGTCAAGTTGCAAAGTGAGACGCCCCATCTGGGTCTAGACGGGGCGTATGTTTCCCCCTTAAATAGAGCCATGCAGAGCCTTTGAAGTCGCAAAAAAAACTTCGGTCCGTCATCGGAATTCTCTCGGTCTTCTTCTTTGGCTTATATCATCCAATCTGATATTATTCTCTACGCCTAGGCGTTAGACGGGGCGTCTATTTCTTTGTTAAATAGACCCATGCAGAGCATTTGATGTCGCATAAAACTTTCAATTCGTTGTCATAATTCTCTTTGTCATGAACATTTTGGCTTGTATTGCTTTATCTGGTTTTATTTATAGGTGGCGAAATGTCATTAAACTGGGACGACAACTATTTTTTGGGGCGTATTCTGGCGAGTTGTGGGTGCCTGAAGCCAATACGGTAACAGTTATTAGGCTAAACTAGTTGTTATTTTAATTATTTACTAATGGTGATATCGTTGTTAGGGGGACGCGGTGTTCCCAATTCTAACGAGCAAGAGGAGGTTGTGTCTAGTGTACAAGACATTATTCGTGATGGTGGAGGATATGGTGGTGAGGCACTCCCATACGCAGGCAATCCGTATCTCGCAGAGATCGTTTGAAAAACGGCTGAGGTTTCACAGTGAGCATAATACATATTTACCCGATGGAGATCAGCCTTATATACCTTGGAAAAAAGTATTGGAGGGACGGTTTTCAGCGTGCAAATTTTTATCTCAATCGACTACACGTCAAAGAGTGTCTTGTGCAAATTTGTATCTCAATCGACTGAAGGTAAATGAGAAATACTGTCATTTTTTAAATATATATGGTTTTTGTTTGCGTAATAGAGTGTGTTTGGTTTAACATAGTGATATATTGTTGAACTTATTTCAGGTGTTGGTCAACCACGGTCAAGAAAGCAAGAACAATGGCTCGAATTTTTTTATGTTTAATACGATTTGTTTGTATAAATAATAAAAAAAAATTAATACAATAATTTTTTTGGTATAACTAATAGGATTTTATTTACTTAATTTGAACCTTGATATAAACCAACATTCCTTCAGTACACCCAAGCCACAACAATTAAATCATACAAACTTTTGTATCTAAAAACCAACAAACTCCGGTATTGACAAACAGACGGTAATGATACTCTCCGAGCTCTCACGTCCAACCCTTGGCACCGGCAGATGACGAAATGTCAATACTGCCCGCGGCGACGGTTGGGCATGAGAGCTCGGATAGTATGATTACCGTGTGTTTGTTAATACCGGAGTTTGTAGGTTTTTAGATACAAAGCCCATCTAAAAACCAACAAACTTCGGGTATTGACAAACAACAGCAATTATACTCTCCGAGCTCGCACGTCCCACCGTTGGCACCGGCAACCGACCAAATGTCGATACTGCCGGTGGTGACGGTGGGACGTGCGAGCTCGTAGAGTATAACTGTCGTATGTTTGTCAATACCCGGAGTTTGTCCGTTTTTAGATAGACTTTGTATGGTTTATTTGTTGTGCCTTTGGTGTACTGGTAGTAGAATGTCGGCTTAAATCAAAGTTTAAATTAAGTAAAATAAAATACTATTAGTTATACCAAAAAAAATTTAAATGTATATATACGGGTCGTCTAGACCTAGACGCCCCGTCTTGGCCTAGAAGAAGACCATTTTACCCCCGGTTTGTTGGCCGTCTATGCAAAAACCAGGGGCATAAGGGTAAAATTATAAAGGCCTAGACGGGTCGTCTAGACCTAGACGCACTGTACATTGTCGGCAAGATCTTTATCCCATTTTAAAATTTGAATTTTAAAATTAAAATGTAAATTATCATTTTACCCCTGAACTGGCGCCCGTCTAGGCCTAAGTCAGGGGCAGAATGGTAATTAACCATGCTGAGCTGTAAAACACTCAGCTGGTTAATTGTCGTTTTGCCCCTAAACTAGGCCTAGACGCGCAGCAGTTCAGGGGTAAAACGGTAATTTACATTTTATTCCATACGGGTCGTCTAGGCCTAGACGAGCCGTCTAGGCCTCGTATATGTCTGATCGCCTAGACGATCAGACATAGACGACACACACACAAACACACTCAACCCACACACACATACGTATCCTCTCGTATTCTACCGTATTTTTGCAAAATCAAGCTTCTCCGGTGAGTATTTTCAACTATACTTCAATACATTTTAATGTGTTATGTATTTAGAATGTGGGTTGGTTGTGAATTTGAAAGATTTGGGGTTTATGCGCCGTTAGGGTGGTCTGTTTGAGCTTTCCGATGAACAAGACGGGGCGTCTAGACCTAGACGACCCCGGTAGACGACCATGAAAATTATTTGTTTTTCTTTTATAATTTATTGTTTTATTCGTGTTAAATTGTATTATACAATCGCAGATTAGTTATGGACGAGATTGGAGATCCGATACCCGAGTACCCACATCCGCATGGTCCGCGACGGGCCCCGGCAGCGCAGGTGGATCCGCTCCATGGCCACCCATACCTTGAGTTCCCGCCTGACACCGAGGCCGCCTGATTTTGCGGCAAGCTACGCCGAATGCAGGTCGGATCGCACTCGACGGCCGACTGGGATGCGATCGAGGCGATCGGGGATACGCCCAGACTTCGATTCTTCATTCCCGTTGATTCCCCGTGGCACCGACTGTTTGACCTGGCCGGCACGCTGACTTATAGGGAGCTCCTCGTCGAGTTCCTCTCGACCTTCACATTCCACCCTCCACGGGTCGACCAGCCACCTCCCAGCCACAGGGTCCTCCCCTCCGCCGGAGGTTTCATTTAGGCTGGCCGGTGTATGGCGTTCGATGACGCTTGCGGAGTTTGCCGTTAATAGCGGCATATACCTGCAAGAGGAGATTGCTACTGATGTATATACGGAGGGGCTTGTGGTGGTGGATAGAGCCACTCTTCTGGGCTTTTGGCAGGTTGTCGTAGGCCCTAACACTTTGGAGCATGTCAGGGCGAAGGGGAGGATTTCTCACGTTTCCGACCCGCTGTACAGGTACGTACGTTTATTACATTATTGTTTGATTATTAATTGTTTGAATTGATTTACGTATTTCGCTAATATAATGTGCAGGTATCTACATCGGATGCTCGCTACGTCTATTACCGCTCGCGGACATAGCCGTGAGTGGTGTACGAGCACCGACTTATTTTTTTCTATTGTCTTTTGTACAGGAGGCCGTGCGCGCTTGCGCACGGTCTCGCGCAGTACTTCACCTCTGCCCATCACCGTCAGGAGCGCGGCTTTTTGTACGGCGGGGCGTATGTCACCGTCATAGCCCGGTCGTTGGGTCTGGTGCCGGAGGCGGACCCGCACTTGCAGCCGGCCATACCGTCCACGCGCATGAGGCTGGTGAAGAGGTTCGCCATGCTCGGCGAGCGGTTTAAAAGCCGCGAATGTGAGCCATGGATTCCGGAGCCGCTGCCAGATCACTTTGCTCCAGTCCATGCACCGGCAGATGAGGCAGCGGCAGTCCAGGACCCTTCGGTTGATTTTGACGGACCGGCACCGCCACCGCCGCCACCACCTCACGGGGCGCCTTAGTTTCCGCAGCACGTCCTTCCAGGTCATGCCCGGGGGGTGCGGCATACACGCGCTTACGAGCCGACGTCGACAGGCTTATGGATATCGTTGGCTGGTTGGTTCAAGAGGCGCAGGATAGACGGGAGAGATACGGGTTACCCGGCATACCGCTCCCAGCAGCTCGAGCACCGCATCAGCCGCAGCAGCCCGATCCAGACTCCGATGCCGACTCGTATGCATAGATATTTTGTATTTAGTTTTCAGCTGTACAGATAAATATTGTTATGGTTGTACAAATTTATGTTATATATGTTATATTTAACTTTTTTTCAGTTATTCGATTACTTGATGATTGTTTGTGTTAAATCGATATTGAAATGTAATACGAAAACAACATACACTTGTTGCATTCATCTTAAAATGTTGAAAACAGTATTAAATTTCAGTATTATATTTTTAAAAAAAATATATAATGTAAAAACAATTAAATATATAAACGATTGAAAAACATAACTCACTATTTGTACAACAAACAAAACTTTTTAAAAACCTAAAATTGCATCTAAAAAAAATTCTACCTCCAACAACAATCAATTTACCTCACCAAAACACTATTTTTTTAATCTCCCAACCAAAACACCCATTTTCCCACAAAAAAGCCACACGGATCTAGACGGGTCGTCTAGGTCCAGACGGCCCGTCTAAACACTAAAATCTATGGGCCCTGTACTTGCTGACTCCTCAAAATCAGTGTCATACGGCCCGTCTAGGGCCCAGGAGTGTCCAAATAGACAGCAAGGATGTGTAAAAAGATTGAGAAAAATAAATAGCTTTATTTTTAAATTATAGAATATTACATAACACATGTTTATTACGGATAAATCTATATTTAAAAGAGAGTCAAATCTTGAAAATTAATGATTAATTGAATAGATAAAAGTCAAATGGCAGGGCAACTTATCAAATTCACATTTTACACATTAATAAAGGAAAATTATATATAAAAGTTGATTATAAAAAAAATTAATAAAGGAAAATTATATATAAAAATTGATTATAAAAAAAATCTTAGATGTTCAAATCTGAGATCAGTAAGAAAAAACCTAGACACAAGAGTTAGGAAAACCGAAGCCCATACATATCTTTTTTGTCAATAACTAGTGGCGGGGATTGTTGAGTGTGATCCGGTGGGAATTCGGTTTCGATTGATATTAATTCGTTATAAGTATTAAAAGTGGCAGAGCTTAACGAAAACTTTGTGGGGCGGACTCTCAAAATCTAAATTGGTGATGGCTAGACTGTTAAAATTAACAGTACGAACGAAAAATCAGTTGAGGCTGGGGCACTTCGGGCCACCATTAACCTCCACCCCTGTGTACTGACACTCGGTATAACAACTGAAAGAAAAAAGGCAAAAAATTGAAGTGGTGATTGTTATGGGTGGAATTTTGAACCTATATCCCGATAATATTCTGACTTTATGTTTCTAATCTGTGACCAGGACACTGAACCCAGGAGATTGGTAACATCCTACAGAAGCATCTTGCTCGTTACTAATGGTTTGTTTGTATACTTCAGTTGCAAGTGACCGACGTTAACAAGGATTAGGTCTACCCGAAGACTCGCTTAAAGTGGTTGAAAGGTGAATGTTGATAGCGGAAGAAAGAGACTACAACGGTCACAAGGGGATATTCTCCGTATTCCGGAATTGTAGGATATTCAGTTAGAATTTAAAAACTATATAAGGGGATGCCAGATCATTAGAAAAACACATGTAATCTCGTACACACACCAATTACTCGCTATATTCACAATCATTCACTCACATTTCACAATCATTGTAACACTTAGAGTTGATCCATGCATTATCCTGAAACTGTATCCTAATATTTCAATCAATAATAAGAACAAAGGCAGCTGGCAGTTTTCAGCTCCCGAGGTTTTGTGCTGGCGATCTAGATAGATCAAGGGCTTTCCTCGTACATCCCGCGTCAATCCTTAATTTTATTGTTCATTGCTTGATAATTGATATAGTTTGTTATCCTGAAACTGTTTTCTTTATTAATCAACTTAACACATTGTTGCAAATCTCACCTCACAAACTACATTTGATCGCTTCGGTAATTTTTTACCAAAACAATTTGCCACCCACCGTGGGGCAAATGATGCTATTTTTATTCAAAACTTTGTTAAAATCATGAATCGGTTTTTTGTTCTCAAAACTTTTTACAAAACTATTTTCAATGGCCTCTCAATCAAATTTGAGCTCTTCTTTGATGTCTGCTTCAACCTCTGATGTGACCGGTTCATGGCCTCCTCCACCTCCACAAGTTCAAGCTTCCCAAAGGAGAAATGAAAGCCAAACACCTCGAGACACTTCTGTTGCTCAGAATGTTTCCATATCTAGAGTTTCAAGGAGAACTCCTGTCTTTGCTTCTAATGATGAGATTTTGTCTTTGTTTGACAGTATACAGTATCAAATGAAAAAGCAGCAGGAAACCAACCAGGTTATAATGAAGGAGATATAACGGAAGTGTATATAGATGACATGGTGGTCAAGTCCAAGAGAGCAGAGGATCATCTCAAGGATCTCGAATTAGCATTCAACATCCTTGATCAATACAACATGAAGCTGAATCCTTCAAAGTGTCATTTTGGTGTTAAAGCTGGGAAGTTCTTAGGCTACATGGTGACAAAAAGAGAGATTGAAGCAAGCCTTCCGCAGATTAAGGCGATTGTGAATATAAAATCCCCTACCAACGCCAAGGATGTCCAGAGACTGACAAGAAGGATTGCGGCCCTAAATAGGTTCATTTCAAAGTCCTCAGAGAAATGCAAGGATTTCTACGATATCCTGAGGAAGAATAAGAAATTCAAGTGGATCGAGAAGCATGAAGTTGCACTCAAGGCTCTCAAGGATTATTTATCCTCAGCTCCAACCTGATGAAACCAGAGGATGGTGAACCATTATCCTTGTACTTAGCCATCTCAGGTAAAGCGGTAAGTGCTGTGTTAAATCATGAAGGCCAACAACATCCGGTATATTATGTAAGTAAAAGCCTTCTTGATGCTGAAGCCAGGTACTCTCATTTAGAAAAATTAATTCTTGCATTGATTATGGCTTCCACTAAACTTAGACATTATTTTGAAACAAATACAATTATTGTGATAACTAACTTTCCTATCGCCACAGGGGAACATAATACCCCAATATATTGCTTGTGAGTTTTAGACGACTAACAATAAAGCAGAATATGAGGCCCTAATAGCAGGTTTGCAGTTAGCTAAACAGATGAAGATGCTAATTACTAACCATTACAATGGCTCATATGCTGTGAAGGGTGAGAAATTAATCAAATATCTAGAAATTGTTAAAAAGCTAGCAAATACTTTCGATTCTTTTAGTATAACGCAGGTACCTAGAGAAGAAAATGTTGGGGCTGACGCGTTGGCAAATTTAGGATCATCCTTAAAGATACCAGAAGACGTGAGGATACCTATTATCCATATTCTTTTTCTTGCAATCAAGGTAAATGAAGCATTGGAAATAGTTGAGCATGTTGCACTGATACCCAGTGATGTGCAATCAAATTCAGGATCATGGATCCTTCCCATTATGAACTAAATTTAGAATGGGGAAATTCCCACAGGGGAGAATCCCAGAACCTTCAGGACCAAGGTATCTCAATTTACTATATTAAATAACATTTTATATAAAAAGATCTCTTGCATGTCCCTACTTGTGATGCATTGAGGATCTAGAAATTCAAGAGGTTTTGAAGTATTTTCATGAAGGAGACTGTGGAAACCACACTGGGCAAAGCGCTATTCTCAAGGATCCTTATAATAGGTTACTACTGGCCCACAATGAAGAAGGATGCAGTAGATTATGCAAGGAAGTGTGATGCCAACCAAAGACATAACAACATCCTATATCAACCCGCAGAGCCTTTATATCCAGTAATTTCTTCCTGGCCATTCACGAAATAGGGAATGGATATAGTTGGCAAACTTCCAAATGCACCAGGAGGAAAAGTATTTATGCTAGCTATGACAGACTACTTCTCCAAATGGATAGAAGTAGAAGCTTTTGTTCAAGTCAGAGAAAATGAAGTACTAACTTTTGTGATAATGGATCCCAATTCATTGGGAATAAAACTACTAACTTTTGTGACAGTTGGGGGATTAAGATGATAACATCAACACCAGTCCACCAACAAGCTAATGGTCAAGCAGAATCAAGCAACACGATCATCATCAACAACTTGAAGAAAAATTAGGATCCGAGAAAGGAAAGTGGGCTGAAGAGCTACCATATGTCCTCTGGGCAGATAGGACAACTCCAAAGAATGCCATAGGCCAGACTCCTTTCTCCTTAGTCTTTGGAATGAGGCAGTGATCCCTATAGAAATGGTGGTTCCCACAGCCAGCACGAGCATTCGTGATTCTCAAACGAATAGTGAAAATTTGGTTCAAGATCTGGATAGTGTGGATGAACTCAGAAATTTAGCAAGAATAAGGATGACCGGTTATCAACAAAGGATGGCTGGAGCGTGTAACAAGAACATCAGGATCAGATGATTCTAAGTTGGAGATTTGGTTCTGAGAAAAGCATTTCAGAATACTACAAACCTAGCTGATGGTAAGTTGGCACCTAAATGGGAGGGTCCCTACCTTATTGAAGCAGAAGCAGGAAAGTGGGCATACCGCATATTAACCATGGAAGGTGATCTCTTGCCAAAAGCATGGAACGCTATTCATCTCAAGAAGTATTGTATGTGATAAGGATCAAGGATCCTCATCTTGATAACATTTTATCTTAAATTTTTCTTCACTTCTATTTGTTGTAAGAAAAGGATGTTAAATACTTAACATCCAATTTCACCAAGTTTCAAGTTTTTGCATAAATGTTTAACATTTTTAGCAGAGGATTAAAGGATTGGCCACCTCTCTCCCACATTTAAGGTATCTTATACCTTCTAAGGTCTAAAGGTTTTCACCTTTCACACGAATTGGGTTTTGACACCCCACCAGTAGCGTACATTTATCCAAGTATGGTTGAGGCAATGGGGCTAGTACAAACTTTAGTGGCTGACAAAATCATTGTTGTTGGCCATATGTAGGATCTTAAGTATAATGGTAGACGTACCATACATCCGTTAGGTTTCTAACATTTTCACTTTAGAAAAGGTTTCTAAGTTTTCACGTTAGCTAAGGTTTTGGCATTTTCATGTCACTTAAGTGGGCTTGTCCCCAGTTTGGGCTTATCCCCAGTTTATTTAGGCTTGTATCTAGATTATTTGGCTTAGTCCCAAGTTCATTTTTACAGGTTCTAGGAGCTTTAAAGGTTTGCAAATTCTATCAACAAGGATCCTGAATCCTAAAACCTTAACAAATTTCGTTGGTTTGTTGGTACAATATAATTTATAAGGATATAGAATCCTGACTTGGATTCTATGGTATGTTTTATTCTTAAATTTATTTATCTCATGGACTACACCCTAAACCCTTCAATTAAGGATATATGATCCTTAATCATATATGTTATCTTATTTTCTCCAAAAGCTGTTGTGATAGAGAATTGGCATATTTTTAACACTCCGAAGTGTTTTACGTTTTTTTTGTAAAATATAGTTGATAACAAATACAAACATATCAGAACAAAATTTCTGAAATAAGAATACAGCACAAAGGATAGTTAAAAGGTTGCAATTTTTATTAAAACCCTGTCAAAAGGTTGCCCAAATGATCAAACCGAGTTTCTACCAGCAAAACGTGGCCCATCCACTCGGGTTGATGCAGGGTATCCATACTAATTGTTCTTAAGATGCAGGAAAAAGGCGAGGGGAGTAAAGGCTTCATCCTCCATGAAAAAAGGACCCATCCACCTTTGCTACCCCCTTATTGTCTGAAGGATCAGTGATCCTTAACCTAAAGAATCTATTGTTTAGAGTTACAGACCATAATTGTCCGAAATCAAAACACCATCAAATTAAAACCAATAAAACCATAAAAAGTGGGCTCGGGCCTAGGCATCAACATCCTTCATTGCCCACTTTAGCAGCTTCACCTTCTGCTGTTGCTTTGCCTTCTTCACCACCTTCCTTCACCTCATTCCGCCCGCTTGTACCAGCCTCCAAAGCATTCACCTGCTCCACCTCACCATCACCACCCAGATCTAGGAGAGTCTGCTTCCAGCTGGCAATATCCAAGGCAGACCGGTCAAACGCAGGATCCATAGCCTCTTGGGCTATCTTGATCCTTGCTTTAAGGATAGCACAAGCATCACAAACTTTGGCTTTTTCAGTAGCCTTCAATTCAAACTTGTCAACTTGTATCTCTGCCATCATGATCTGCTTCTTTAGGTTGTTGACCTCTTTCTCAAGCTGGGCGATCCTCTTGTCCTTAGCAGCGACAATGGATCAGAGGTTATCCAGGTTATCTTCAGCATTAGCAAGGCTTTTATCCTAGAGCATCTTCAGACGGACGAACTTCTGCATGACTACAAGACAGGAGAATCAACATCATGGATCCTTGGCAATAGACAAGACTAATTTTAAGCATTAAGGATCCTTACCTCAGTAATAAAGTCATGGAACTTGCGTTCAATCTGGAAGCTATCTTCTTCATGCTCTGACGGCTTCTTCCTCTTAGATTCGGCCTTAGCACGGGTGGTCATAACCTTGGGCTCCGGTTGGCTTTTGTCTCTGGCCAGCTCTCTCTTGATTGAACAGGGGGAGATCATGTTGTCAATATCACCAAGATCAAACTTTGAGGCAGATTTGCTTGTGGACCTAGGAGAACCTATTCGATCAACATAAAGATAAGTATTCGTAATCCCTTAACTTTATTTCAATACATTAACATTATTGTACATGAATACTTACTTGACATTGTGAAGTAGGTAGATGGGGTTTCTTCTAAATCCTTTGCTTTCAACTTGAATGTTCTGACCGTTGAATCTAATGCCTAGAATGCAGCTACTCTTTCCTCAGTACCCGGCTGCTCGGCAAGAGAATCGAAATTGCTCACTACACAAGTAGACAAAACAGGATCAGTTATCCATAAAAAGATATTTCTATACAATCTTAACCTAAGGATCCTATATCCTACCCTTTAAGATCCACTTTCTTGGGAGACTATCCCCTAAAGGAATAGTATCCCTCCTCACAAAGAAGAACTGGTTCTTCCATGTGGTGTAGTTTTTGGTGGTCTTAAGGAGTGGGAGTGGTTGATGAGGCTTCGCTTTGAATAGAAATCGGTGAGATCCATGAGACACAAGGTTGTACAAGTGTGAGAGCTCAAAAAGACTGAAGCTCAAACCCTCATTGTTATGATCTGTTCTAGAGTGTACAACACCCTCCACAACATAGGCATTGCCTGACTGTAGCATAGACCAGTTAGGGTGAAGAAACATTGGTGAATTCTGGGAACGGTTATGTGTAGCCTATTTAGAAAGGCATAGCTGGAAAGCACAGCCAGGTGGGTGAGACAGAATCACTCCAAGTGGAAGAATCAAAAGGACAAAAGACAATTCCCTCAAGGAAACACTTGTGTAAACGATCGATTTCTGGATCGGTGAATCTACATAGTTCTAAAGAAGGGTTCTTCATGAGATTTTGGCTTCGTGGTGGAATATCAAGATCCTAATCCTTATTAGGAGATGATCGAGTAACCATTTTTGCCATAGATTGACTGGAAGAGAAGAAGAACACGGAAGAAAAGATGGAAGGAAGAGAAGAGAATACCTTATAAAACTCTGGAATGGGTTTTAAATTGGCGATTTGTGATCTTAAATGGGTTTTCAAACTCTACCTATTCCCTATCTATCACAATGATGGTTGCAGGTTATCCCACCAATGACATCAGCAGTCTGCAACGGCTAGTTGCATTGTAACGGCTACTTCTATGTTAACGGAAATATGGTAGATAAGTTTAATCTAAGATCAGTCATATTTGGGGGCAATTGTTAGGGGTTAATTTTTATTATTATGGATCACATATCTTTAGATTGGGTCTGGATCACTGATCCTTAATAGATGGTGCAGGAAGTCTGAGGATTACGGATCCTTATTATTATTTATATTTACTAACAATAGTATCCTTTGTTTAATACTTGTATTCACAGGAATATAATGAATTGGACTTGGTCAATGCTGATACTTCGGGGAATATGCCCTTTATTGCATGGAAGAGTGTAGCTGTTATGGAGAACGTGGGGATACTTGCACCATTTTCGTTTTGTTTGTTATGTTACAGTTTCCATTTTCTAAAGGGGATAAAGAGCTCATTTTAGGCAGATTATTATATCATACGAACACACATTACTCTGATAACCACACACTCTAGAAAACATTGTATTGAGCTCATTGTCTTCCGAAGTTGTACTGGGATCATTACCTATTTCTGTTATACATTTGGTGATCGGTAGGTTCCATCACCCGAGGTTTTTTTGTATCCGGATATCTATCAAGGGTCAAGGGTTTTTTCCTTGTATAATTCTCGGTGTTTATTCTCATTATTTTCGTTTTACAATCATTTACATTGTTGTTCATACACTTAAGCACTCAACCTCACAATCAAGATTTGGTTACATTATTCTTAAACCGATTTTTAACCAAAACCGGTACATATATGTTTGGTTTTACACATGTTATGTAATAAAGAGGGAGACCAAAAAAACGATATCTAATAGGCTAATTGTGCTCAAATGGAAAATTTCAAAGTTTAGCCGTCAACAACAAAGAAGCCTAAAGTTAACTGTCGATTACTGACGTTGATAACTGTATATCTATTAATAATAATAATAATTAATAATAATAATAACAACAACAACAATATAAATAATAATAATAAACAACAACAATAATGGGGTTGGTTTCTCCTTATCTAGTTACTAATAAGTATTCTTTTTAACCCAAATCATATTTTTTATCTTATTAAAGGGTCACAAGTATAAAGAGCACATGAACGTCACCACGAATTGCTGAATAAAAGCATACACACAACTATGTAGTGCAAATAAGTTAAATAAATAAGTTTCTCTTTAATATATATATATATATGTGTGTGTGTTAAGAACACCAAGTATATTTGCCCATATTGAACCCCAAATCACTCTGGACCATACGACATTAGACCAAATACATCTGAACTACCTGACTCAGGTTAAATGGGTACAAAGCACCTAACCATGGATATATGTAAATGACATTGAATATCCTAACAAGAACAATAAATGTTCTTGCCCCTCTTGTCGACAATTTCAACACAAAGTAGTCATGTGTATTGCCCTTTTCTATGGTTAAAAGGCGATTTGGCTCTTAATTAAAAGATTAAGCTTCTAAAACACAATATAAAGCTATAAGGTTCTTTTAATCCCATTCATGTATAAGAGCATCTACAATCGTTAAACCTGGTCTATCCAACAGACCGCCTAGTTAATATGCCAAATTGTTCCAACCACCACCATTCCAAACCTCCTATTTTTCCTCCAACAATAAATCATTCCAAACCTCTACTGTCACACCCCACTTTTTACCCATTTTTTACACTTTTTACCCATTTATTTCCAAACAAAACCGGTCTACTCAACCGAACCATCTCCTCCATAAAAAGGAGGTTTGCTTGAGCGGACCAAGTCACCGGACCTCTTGTTGTATGTGCTTTATAATGTTGAATGATTGTAACATAATAAATAAACACGGAATAAATCAAGGACTTGACTAACATATATATTCACTCGTCCTTTCTTTTGGTCAGTAATCAGGACCCAATTTTGTTACAGACAAAAAAAAATATTAGGGTTCAATTAAGGCACCAATTATTAATATATTGTTCACCGTTTGCGAACGGCTAATTTGGACAAAAATAACTGCTTTTGGTTTGATCGGCGCCATCCAATCTTGGCAGTTATGTCTTTAGATTAAATCTCGGCCGTAATAACACCAAAAAATTTGGTTGTTTCTTTTAGGTGCAGCAGTTACGCCATATATGGAGCGATGTGTTTTGGTGTTCACTTTCATCGTCTAAACAAAATGACATGTTAAAAACACAATGCTCAATAAAGAAACATACATATATAAGGGATATTCATAGATTATCATAATTCGCTACTTAAGAACCGTAGACATGTCACTTTATGTTAGGTTTTCGACAACTCACCATATGGCCATTTGAATTTGTGAAGGTCCAATGCCCACTTGAAGTGGTACATTCGTGTCCGAGTAGGGACGTTGTTGTTCTTGACTTCTACTAAAAGTTTGGAACTTATGTGTTATGTGGTAATAATTATATTTTGATCTGCAAGATTCTGTTGTAGAGATCAGGAGCAGATCTAGGCAACTTTTGTGGGTTCCTAGAAACCCATTCAGTTTGGAAAAAATGGAAATAAATTAGTAATAACCTTGTATGATTTAGAAAAAAAAATAGTGAGAATCTACTAAAAAGAAACTAGTGAAAAAAGTTCTTAGATTTGTCACCGATAGAGATATTTACTATTTACATTTTAAGTGACATGTTTCTGTGTAGCTTGATGCTGGTGGATCTTGGGTGCCACATTTGTTGTTATGATCCTGAGAGCTGCTTGCATCATGCTCTAGCCTTGGATATCAATTGCTGAAGGCCCAATCCAGCATCAATATGTGGCCCAATTATTGTCATCTTGGACACTTCATTGTTCGTTGGGTTGTATTAGAGGTGCACGTCCGGGTTTTTTTTAATACCCGGGTACGGGTATGACCGGGTTTTAACTTTTCGGGTATTGGCGATACTCGGGTCAGGTTCAGGTCCGGGTATTTGCCAGAAAATCTATACCTTGTGTACCCTGGTTCGGATAGGGTTCGGGTATGGTCCGGGTTCAGGCATAGATCGTGTTTTTTGATTAATTTTTATTGCACAAAACATAGAAATATAATAGAAACCTTTATTTATACATATTCTATGCCTTGAAATTTGCCTAAAAAAATCTCACATAAGCTCTAAACGTTCAAATAAAACTGTTGTACACAACGAGTCCGGGTATTACGAAAACCCAGGTCCGGAAATTACAAAACCCGGTTACGGGTATTATGAAATCCCGGGTACGCGTTTAATGGAAACCCGGGTACAAATCGGGTATGAAGATTCAAATCCATTTGTCTCGATCCATTCTTAACGATGAATTTGGAGGATCCGGATTCACCCTTTTGACAATTTGCTACAAGTATGATAAAAGTACAATAACATTAATTCAAATAGTCTCAATCACGATTACAAACGTTAGTAATACTCATATTCATATATAATATAATATATAATAATGAGGCATCCTCTTATCATTACGAAACAATAGATCGATCCCCATATGTACTCAAACTAAAGGGAAAAGATTTGCCACATTATCAAATTATTCTTTCACATATTAATTATTATAACATCAAAGGTGGTCATACCACACCATAGAGAGAAAACCCAAGTTCAATCCTTAATCCTTAATTTTCAACTTCGCGCAATCAAGTGGTTGAAGTTAAAAAGGCTCTTCCCGGTTGACGATTGGCTAATGGTCCATGCCGCCCAAGAAGCCGCCATCAATTCGCGACGAAAAGGTTATGAAACAGTGATGTTTCAGCCAATAAGACTCGATATGCTTACCTTGGCATTGACACCGTCTGGCATAATCCGATTCTCCTTCTTCCACCGGACATAGTCTTCGCGTGTGAACTTTGCGAACCCCCTAGATTTCACATTTATAAAACGATTACATGATGCTTTCAAATGATTCCATAATGATCATGGTTAACGATCGAGAACATTTTTAAGAAATTACACGTATATATATAGCTTGAGGTTAATTACAACACACTGAGTTATTACGAGAACGTAAAGAATTAATATAAATCATTTAATTTTTTAGTTTTAATTTTACTTTCTACATACAAATACATATATTTACACATATACAACATAATTAAACTAATTTGTTCATATGTTTGTTTTACTTTTAGTTGTTTACTTATGCATCACATACAAACATATAGGTTCTATAAATAATTTTTTTATATTTTAAAAAAATTTTAAGTTTGAAAAAGGTGAATAGTTGAGTTATCATAAAAAATATATATATATATGTTACTTCCATGGTTGTAAAAATCCCGACTATACGCAAATTAATCACTAGCCCCCACCTCATTACACGATTGGCGACTAGCTATTACGACAACACTGATCACGTCTAGAACACTCCCAAAATATATGTTCATACCATTTCCTGCTGACAATAATTTTTGACGACCCGGAAACTTAAACTTCGCACGACGAAGAGCCTCCTGAGCATGGTGACTATGGTGATCCTTGCACCGAACCGAAAGAAGCACCTGACCAATGGCAACGCGAGCACACGTCCCAAGCGGCTTCCCAAACGCACCACGCATACCCGTTTGGAGCCTATCAGCCCCAGCACATGACAACATCTTGTTGATCCGTAACACATGGAACGGGTGGACCCGAACCCGCAAGTGAAAAGTGTCTTTGCCCGCGTGTTTAGTCATGTACTTGTTGCAAGCGATTCGCGCAGCTTCAAGCGCCTCACTTGACACGTTTTCTTTTTCCCAACTTACTAGATGAACACAAAAGGGGAGTTCATCCGCACCCTTCTTTTTCATTCCTACATCATATATCCTGATCTTTGGATCGGGGACACCGTGACAGAATCGCGATTTTGGGTACGGTTTGTTTTTGATTTGGCGATAACATCTAGCGGGTCCTGTGTAAATGGTCACACAACAATGATTTAATTCGTTGTTGACAATATAACAATATAGAACAGTGGCAGATCTAGAAAATCTTCATATGGGTAACGTTTTATTAGAAAGGGGTAACGAAATCTTAAAAACGTCAAAAAAAGGTCAAATTTTTCCAAAATTTACACTACTAACGCCAAGGGGTAGTGGAGGTTACCCCTTCCCAAGGGGTAGGTCCGCCCCTGATATAGAACACATTAGTTGATACACTACTAAACAAAAGAATATCATCAATAGACAATACGCATGACCTAATGGCCGAGTTGTATGGTGATTGTCGTTTACAAAAGTTGTGTGAGTTTAAATCCTTGGAAGAGTAAAGTTAGATTGTATTTAGGCATTACAAGTTGTTAAAATACCAACACAAAATATACGCGATTAACGGATCCGATGAAATAAATAAAAAAAGGGTAAAAGTTAAAATCAAATAAGATGGTGAGTAATCCGCCAGTAATCACTGACAAATTACTACGGAAGTTATCATCGCTTTTAAGGAAAAGCGTACTGACGGAAATAACCACTTTGGACTGTTGTTACAAAAGTTGTCAGTGATCCGCGGTAAATCAAGCCGTTAATGATCTCTTGGCAACTTCCATTGGTAATCTGTCGACAATTGAGATTACCAACTGTCATGTTGAGTCATTACCGGCGGATCACTGACAGATATCGTAACGGAAATGAATGCTACCAACTTGATGATGAACCGACTAAAAAGTTAAAAGAAAGAAGAACTTACTCCTCCCCATGGTGATCGATCATTTGTTAGATATGTGTTGCTACAAACTCCAAATATATTGGGGAATAAAGGTAAAAAAACAATCTAAAATCAACGATCAAGATTTACTCGTACAAAACGAATTTTCTGGAAAGTAGTAGAGTGAGTGGTGTGAAGATGCTATTGGTTTGATTCGAAGATGTTGATTATGTTTGGTACAACGTGCCATCTTTAGAGTCGTGTACGTAACTCCTAATTGTCATATGATATAAGTATATAACCCATGCAAATTACAATTGTCACCTTCAAAAGACAGTCTTTTTGATGATGTTTAATATAATTTTAACAAGCGAAATTAGATATAAATAACCTAACTTTTATCAATTCGTAGCACTTTTAACTTTTGATTTATACAACACCACTTATAACTCTTAACTTGTTTTCTCCTGCCACTCTTAAACCAACTGTACACTAACCTAGATAGTTTTTCTTTTTTGTAGATGCCGCACTTGTGTGGTGGCGTGGCATCTGGCATGGCGTTTTTAACGACTTGACAGCTAACATGGCATCTGATTTTGGTTTTTTTGATGACGTGCTGTCTGATTTGGCTTTTTGATGACGTGACAACTGATGTGGCACAGAATGTGGCAGCTGATGTCAGCAAACTGGATTAGTGTTGGGTTAGTTTGAACGTAATGTAGAAAAATAAGTTGAAAGTGGTATGGTATAAATCAAAAGTTAACAGTATTATCAATCAATTAGTAAAAGTTTGGATTATTTAAATCTTATATCCTTTAAACAATGTCAAATTGTTGTTACATGTCAAATAGAAAAGGTGAATGCAAGAGGATGTATGTATATAAAAAGTGAGAATAAAGGTAACCTACATAAAGAAGAATACATTCCCAAAGCACTACTAGTGATGGATACCTTTAAATATAAAGTTGTATAAATGGTTATAAATCAAGTTTTTTCTAAATGTAGAAGAATATGATGTGCTCAACTTTTTGTATGTGTGAGCCAATTTTCGTTTAAAGAAAGAGAAGATTTAGCAATGTTTGCCATTAGAACTATGGGTTGTTAAATTTAAATTTAGGGGTCTTTGCTTCCTAAAATCTTTGCGACAAAGATTATGATAAATTTCAAATTTAAGGGTCTATTACATGGCTTTTGCAATTATGGAGAAATTTAACAAACAATAAAATAAAATGAAATTTGAAACAATACACAATAATGAAATTGGAGTGGTTTTTATAGTTATAAAAAATTGAGCATCGGTGACTTATTTGAAGAATATAGAAATTTAGTAATTAATTCATAAATTTACCCTAAAAATTAAAACAAACTAACCCAGGATAAAAAAAAAATGATTTAAACCGTTTAAATCGAACTCTCAGAACAACACTCAACCCAGGATGACTCACTAATTTGGTTTGTTTTTTTCTGCAAACTATGAACGGTTTTTCGTTATTTCCTTTTCATGAAAGTTGATTACACATAAATTTTATCATAGATAACCAATAACGTAGTATTTTTGGCTTGACCACGAACTTGATCATCATTGTGACACCCATTCGGATTGTTTCAAGTCCATATTACCGGAGTCCGGACCTCCTACGGACTTCTTCCATGGGTCTCTCTCATAATAATAATAATAATAATTTTTTTAATGGGGTTGTGAGGTATATCTGATGTGATGATAAGGCGACGATGGAAAAATAAGGGTTTTTTAGAGGAAGTTTGTAAATCTGATGTGACGCTTGGATGACGGTTTGCAGAAGTTTTCGAGACTTGTACATTGTGGGTGCTCTTATGTAAATGACTTTTGTGACTTGTTCTCTTTGAGCTTGCTCAACGTTACCATGAAGTTCCGTTTAAGAATTTTGTATCACGGTAAATAACTAGAGTTGAGCTTGAGCTCAACCTGTTAGCTCGATTTGTTTATTTCACATAGCTTAAGCTAGAGTTTCGTTCAACTCGAGCTATGTATCATTTATTAATTTTTTAATTAGTTTAGTTATATATAGGGTAATGCTCTTTTCATAATCAAATTTATGTTGTAAATTTTAAGAACAGCATAAAAAACATGTACGTAGAGCATTGATCATTTAATGAGATAACAAGGTAGACAGTTATGTAATTATCTTATGCTTCGTACTTAAAGCAAAATTACGACTATATTATACGATTCTTATAGTTCTGAGTATATAACCTCCATAAAATAATTATTATACATGTGTATGATTACAACTAAATATATAATAAAGGGATGCTCATTTTAGAACCAATAAAATAGGGATGGGATTGGTATAGGTACCTAGCCGGCACCGTACCGCATTGTACTAATACCAAAAGCGAGCTAAATCCAAAACCAAATACCATACCGTGCATCTTGGTTGGTAAATGATATGGTACTGTACCAATACCACATTAGCTAAGTATTAGTATTTGGTACAAAATTTCTTATACCTAAAATTAAGATGTTAAAAAATACTAGAATCACATAATACACTTATATAATTTACTTAAAGTGCGACGTATAACACGATTAATAACCCCCTACCGCCCTACCCATTATTATTTTCCCACACTAAATCAACAACACAGTATACAGAAGAGTTTTACATGTCTTTCACAATTATAATAATATTTATTTAATAATATATACTTAATTTATTTAATAATATATACTTAACTGTCTCTTATAATTCATAAGAAGCAATGCTAGTAGGATTTGTTTACGACTTGCTAGGTAATGATTTAGATGCAAACAGAAGTTTAAGGGTTTTATAAATGACTTCTGAATCTTAACCAAAAGAATCTAAAAATACAATTATATTTTATATACAATGTACTTGTTTAAACTGAACAAGTCACAACTCTAACGCTATGGGGTATGGGAGTAGTGGATTGCATCATGGATTGTTACTCAAGACATGGTTCTCGTAGTACACCGCCCTCCTTCCCAAATCATGATGGTTCGTATGGTTTAATCCATAACAACCATGACCTTTTTCAATTAATTAGGGGATTTTGATTGGTGGGGAGAATAGTGAATGATATTAGGAGTCATGGTCCACACCATATAGGGTGGTTGATTAGGTTAATAGATAAAGGTGACATGATATGGTACTGACGTGGAAGATAGTGATGATCATTTAAGTCAAAACCACACCATGTAGCCTAATCAACCCAATATTTGAAGATCGATTTACTTCAACCTTATATTAAACCGATCTTAAATGGCTTATTAATGTTTATGTGTCACCTTTAAAACCTATGGCTAACATGAGGTTAATGGGTGTGGAGGAGGGTAGTCCCTTGAGGATGATCTATCACGTAGACGTCCACGTCAGTGGGTGTGGAAGATGAACCAAAGGGATAGGCCTAGGGTGTGTGGGGATTGCCCCTTTATATATACATATGTATGTATTTATGTATATGTGTTTGTGTTGGAGAACCGTCATAATAGGCTGAAGGAGGACGATGAGGACAGGACGGGTCCGAGGGGGCATAGCCAACCCTCGCCGGAGCTTGCCAGCTCTGAGACAGCCCCCACACCCCATGACCTAAGTATTATGATAACACGGTTATGTTTAATTACTTTTATATTAAGATTACATTATTGTATATTATCATCAATCACACAAAACCACCTAAGCATTTTAATAATGAATTGATATCATTTGATGTGTGATAAATAATCAATCATTCAAACCCCACTAACCACTTTAAGACTATTCTTACATTGAACCTTTTGGGATAACGCCCTGTGCACCTCACTCACAAGAAGCGTTACTCCAACGTGGAAGTTAAAGTAAGGTGCCAATATGAAGCGTTATCCCACACCGTATAAGTTAATGAGGGACGTAAAAGTTAACAATAAATTCCCGTTCATCGCATTCATCGTCTGATCACACCACCACCAAACACCAAACTCACCCAAACCTCACCTCTCATCCCACTCTTCTCACCGGAACCATCAACCGGCATCTTAAACCGACAAACCGGACACGACCCATGAATCTTCAACCACTTTTTCAAGCACCCACAATGATACTTATGCTTACATGGCATCTCACTCACCACATCACCAACTTTCCACTCCTCCAAACATATCACACACTCACCCCCCAAACCTTCAATCTCATCCGTACATTTAATCTCAGTGGTCGGTAAACCGTCGATCGACGTCTGACTCGCCGGCGGCTGACCCGGTTTCGTTAAGTCGTTCATCAGCGAGTCGGAACCGGTACCGGTTCCGGTTCCGATCACTACCATGTGTTGTGTCAGTGGGTTGATCAGGACGATCCGGTTTTGTTCTTGTTCTGGAGATGAGTCGGGTCGGGTTGTTGAGAACGATGCGAACAACGGCATTAGCCGCTCGATCAAAGCGGGTAGTGCTGGGTCTGGTTCGGATGCCATTTGGGGTGTGATTTTAGGGTTTTTGTGATGAAAATTGAAGTGGAGTGAAAGAATATGAGAAAATAAAAAGGGGAAGGAGGGGGGTGTTGTGAAAGGGTCAAGAATGTTTGAATATACATACATATATACATATATACATACATACACATATACTGAGGTTGAGGTTCGCCTATAAAGTGTACAAAGTCATAAAACATCATAGTTTTGGCCATAAAAAACACTAAAAAAATCACAAATAACATAGTGAAGATCACTAAAACATAATATTTAAATCTTAAGAGTCCATAAAAACTTCGAACACAAAATCGTAGAACTATGAATATAAAACACAATATGATAATCAACATAAAACATACTAATGTTAGTCATTCGATAATCATAGCCTTATCATCCAAAACACTACACAAACTCACAAAATTGGCGTTTTAGTAATCTTCACTTTGTGATTTGTGGGTTTTAAGTGTGTTTTGTGATTGACCTTATGATGTTTTATAACTTTTTTTACACTTTGTAGGAAAAATGAACTTTATATCAACTCCCATCCTACATAGATATATGTATAAACTGATTAGATATTTTGTTTTTTTTTTTTGGAATAAAATAAATTGATGAACGACGTGATTTTGACCTGACTTGTATATTTATTTGGTTTAGTGCACTTCATCTTGTGTTAAGTCTCTAAAATTACAATTTATTTTCTAGTTGTGTATTTTAATGTATATGTTATTTTATTTGCTATCACTCGAAGACCAATCAATTATATTTCTTATTTCAAATTACATGATGCAATACACTTTTTAATAGCTAGTAATAATACTCGCGTGCGCTGCGGTGCGGGTATATCACAAACATCGAATAGATCAGTCCAAATGTTATGTGATGTGTTAACCTATGAAAAATACATTTCGACGTATCTGATTAAACTCAATGTAACACGTATAAGCATTGTGGTTTGATCAAAACATAAAGTAAATCAAATTTATACTATACAATCATAACGTATTATATGCGACCCAACTCACATATAGAAATGTAATGGGTATAAGAGAAAAACTGATACGCATAATCAAAATAGATTAATTAAAGCTTTTGAAAATTTATGAAACATTCATAAAAGCACAAAAATATATTATGTTTGACCTAACTCGTTTCACAAAAAGTTTACGTCGAAATATACACCAACTCGAATTTATGCCGAAACGTACAAAAAAAGATGCACGGTAAAAATGTTTTTTTAAACAAAAACGTATTATATGTGACCTGATTCGTTTCCAGAAAAAGTTTATGTCGAAACATAAAGCAAATCGAATTTATACCGACACACACATAAAAATATGCACGGAATTTTTAAGAAAAGTAGGTATAGAGGTAAACTCGAAAATAAATTATTACTAAAAAACTTAATAGGTTATATACGTTCGTAAACCGTGCCAAGTAGCACCAATGCCACACCACTGCTAGTAACCACAACATCAGAAAAGCTTATAAAAATAAAATAAATAAATAAAAAAGGAAAAAATAACACCGAACGAAAAATATACGTAAATCATTGAACCACACATGTCCGTTGCGGTGTGTTAATGCGAAGAAATTAAACCGAAATGTAAAACGTAGAAAAATAACTAAATCGATCTGAACCCGCACGTTGCGATAAACTTGTCAAATGGAGAAAAATAAATGCCTTGCGACAGGCTTGTTAAACAGGAAAAAACAAACGAAAAATAACGTTGAACCCCACACGCACATTGTGACGTGTTGGCTCGCAAAATTTAGAACAAAGTGTAGAATGAAAAACTTGCAAAAGAAATATAGGAGACCATAGTTGAAAAAGTAGAATGAAAAACTTGCGAAAGAAGTATAGGAGACCAAAGTTGAAAAAAAAAGTGTTTGGGTTAAACTGTATAAGATGAAAAACTTTGGGTTAAACTGGATAAGTAAAAAAATCAAACGGGTTAAAACGGAAAGTGAAATATCAAAAAAAAAATATGTAAAACTCCTCATACATAGGGTACAACAACATAAAGCAACAAAATATTATAAATTTAAAGTGTGGAGATAGTGACCGTTGTGTGTAAATAAGAATATGACAAACAAAAAAAATAGAGTATAACCTTCTAACATTGCCTACAAACTTGTGATCATTTTTTCTAACATTGCGTACAAACTTATGATCATTTTTCATATGTTTTGTAAGTAAAAAAGTACAAGTGAAGACGCATTTTAAAGAAAAACAAAGGAAGTTAATGTTTCAATCTCGTAAGTTTCACATATAAATAATATCACTATTTTTAGTTTTTAATATGTGAAGTTAAGTAGCTAAAGGTGCTCAGAGCGTTACTTGGATAGGATTCACGGGTACACCCAGAGGGGCCCTGAGGATGGGCGGGAGGACCATCAGTCAGGGCCTGATATTTTAAGGGAACACTATTTTTGAAAAACAAAACCTGATATGTATATGTAAAAAAATTATAATAGGGTATACTCATACGAACACAACATAGACCCACTTACAAAACTATTATTATAGTTTAGATTAGTTATTAGCTCATTAGCATTAGGTTTAGATCTTTAGTGAGTCCGATACCCAATTTCATTAAGACCTCTCATAAAAGGTACACGAATTCTTAGGACCAGCCCTAAGTACACGGTACGTAGAGGCCTTGAGTAGTTGATGCAGGTTTGCTAGCCGGGTAGTCTTTACCGAGTCGGGTAGGAGGTGGATCCGTTGGGAAACGGTCAAAACCGTAAAACTCAATAAAAAAATTATTATTTCTTAAACTATTTTAAATACCAACCTCACCTAAAAACTCAAAATACCAATTTCATCATTCCTTCCTGAGTTCTTTCTATCTACAAATTATTTATCATTCTAAAATTTGTATCATTAGATGGATCACGATGGCTTCAACCTGATTTACCGGTCTACACAAGGGATCCTCCAATCGATCTGCTTAACAATGATAATGTGCTTTCGGAACATACCGATGCCGAAGAATTCGAGTTTTAACCAAGCCGAACCGAGCCGACTCGGTTAAAAACCAAGACAAGCTCAAGCTTAGATCGTCGTCTCAGTTTCAAATTCGAGTCGAGCGGCTCGGTTTATAGATGAGTTGAGCCCGAGCTTAGCCTAGCTCGGCTCGGCTCGTGAACAACCCTAGTTTGATATTAATGACATTTAATATTTGCAGTTACGTTTGTGTTCGTGTGTGTTTGCAATGCCCGAATTCCTAACTGATTTGAGAGTACGCATTCCATACCTCTTAACTCGTATCAATTTATATTAAAAATAAATTTACTAAAATAACACCAATAACTATTGCATATATAGTAATTTGGCGCTCCAGCGTTAGTGTAAATTTTAGAAAATTTTGACATTTTTTTGACGTTTTTCAATTTCGCCCCTTTCTATAAAACGTTACCCCTACGAATACTTTCTAGATCCGCCACTGATTGAACACATATAATCAAACACTACACGGTCTTTTTACACGACGACAACTAATGACTTGCCATTAGGCCCGTTATATTGTTGTAAGACAACTTCTATGAAATTTATAGAAAATCTACTCATCAAACATCTTAACTTCATTTTCTTCACTTTGTTTCTTCTTTTCGTATTATATCTACATCTTTTTTATTATTAGCTTAGCTTCTCATAAAGGTTAACCATAGACTCAATATTAAAGCCTTCACAAATGATTAAATGTCATAAAGTTAATATTTGGTGGTCTCATAAGTTCCTTTTGTTCATACATCTTATGCTATTGAGCAAATTTTGATCAGCGAGAGTAACTGCACGTGCGATACGGAGGATGTAATTCACGTATAGCATAAACGCATTCAATGAGATCTAAGTATGCATTGCAAAAATAAAAACTAGATACGTGATCATGGATTCACGCATCAAATGACTAGAGATATGAAGTCGTTTAGACATGGTTACAGCGGTATAACACACAATAATCCTACAAAAACATTTGTTAACTCTATACTATGCATAATAGGTAAAAGAAGTACCTAGCTAGCTAGCTACACATGATACAACACAATGCTCGTGTTATTATTATAAACCTATTAATTCCCACAACAAAAAGCTCGTTTATCTACCTGAAGCTTTTGCCATAAACACAACATTTCTCGAGGTCCTTGATAATGTGCGACTACATACCCGTCTTTGCAACCTTCGTTATACACTCGTTCTTCTTTTTCATATCTTACTTCTAAACCATTCTTTTGTAAATCCGCAATCCAGATTCCCATTGCCACATCTTCCAGCTTAAACATCTGATCATATACGTTCCATTAAAATCCAACTTTATAAAAATAATTTAAAAATATTTGTTTAGAGTAAAATGTCGTTTTCGTCCCTGAGGTTTGGCCAGTTTTGTGACTTTCGTCCAAAGGTTTGTTTTCTAGCATTTGGATCCAAAAGGTTTGAAATCTTGATATTTTCATCCGGCTCGTTAACTCCATCCATTTTTCTCGGTTAAGTCAGGGGTATTTTCGTCTTTTTTGTTAACTTAAAGCGCAATTCGGTCTTTTTCACTTAATGTACAAGCATTTAGCATAATGTACAAGTATTCAAAAGACCGAATCACCCTTTAAGTTAACAAACAGGACAAATAATACCCTGACTTAACGGAGAAAAATGGATGGAGTTAACGAGCTGAATGAAAATGGCGAGATTTCAAACCTTTTGGATCCAGATGCAGAAAAACAAACCTTTGGACGAAAGTCGGAAAACTGGCCAGGGACGAGAATGACATTTTACTCTTTATTTTAGGTAAACTTATAACAAACCTTTAGCAGACCCTTCTTGTGTTTGTTGTTAATCGCCTTTGCAATGTCATGGGTCACAACGTAACCCGGCCCGTGAGCCCATGGAGGGTATTTTTCTTCAGGCCATTCCTTAACATAAAGAGGATAAATTTTTAGACATATAATCATAACAGATCAAAACGGTGATGATTGAAGTTATAACAATAATGAATATCTTAAGTAAAATAGCATACCTCAGGGCTGATATACCACTTGCTGTCTGGATTACGATGGGGCTGAGAATCGGAATTAATTAAACCATAAAGCAATCCGTGATTCACGTTGACTCGTTTTAAAGAAGCCAACATTTCATCTATGCGAACAAACGCATCATCATCCGTTTTCATGAGATATTTCGCCGAGATAACCTCTGTCTGGTGTAAAAACATATCTATTCAGCACTAAACATTATAAAATCTTTATGTGATAATAAATGTATTTACGAAAAAAATTACCCCAAATACACAAATGGCAATTGTCTTCCATGAGATTAGACTATAGTAGTCAACAAACGGCATTAACTGAACATCTCCATAAGTCTTTGCCTCATTCCAAAGTTCCTCATTCACCACTCTATTCTTATGCTGCAATATTATTATATTAATTGTTAAATCGTGTCAATCTGAGATCGATTATCAATATATGAAATAATAAAGAGTAAAATGCCATTTTCGTCCCTGAGGTTTGGCCAGTTTTACGACTTTTGTTCAATGGTTTGTTCTTCCGCATCTAGATCCAAAGGTTAAGTCCATCCATTTCTTCTCCGTTAAGTCAGAGGTATTTTCATCTTGTTTGTTAACTTAAAGGGCAATACGGCCTTTTTCAAGGGTATTCGGTCTTTTTACATAAAGTGAAAAAGACTGAATTGCCATTTAAGCTAACAAAAAAAAGACGGAAATACCCTGCCTTAACGGAGAAAATGGGATGGGGTTAACGAGCCGAAGAAAAATGGATGGGGTTAACGAGCCGGAGAAAAATGGTAAGATTTCAAACCTTTTGGATCCAGATGTGAAAAAACAAACCTTTGGGCGAAAGTCACAAAACTGACCAAACCTCGAGGACAAAAAATGCATTTTACTCATAAATTAAATACTTACCAGACCGACAAAAAAACGGACTGCTACCTCTCCAGATTTCACTTGAGGATATTGCATCCACGTTCTTCGAACAGCCATTCGGCGTTTAAAATTGTTTGCAGTAGAAAAAACTCCGATTAATAGATTAATCTTCTTTTTCAAAGGTATTGGAGGTGATTTAAGTGACTCTAAATCAACTACGTGATCGGAATCTTCAGAAGTGGGTAAACCACTAGCTACAACCGATACCAACTTTATGTCACCCGAGATCCGTACTTCACTAACTAGCCACGGCTCCAAAGTCTGGTCAAAAAGTCAAACGATCATTAAACAAAACTTAACCTTTTTGGATTTTTTTTAAATGAATCAATATAGTTGAGAATATTACTTCTCGAAAAGCGAAGGATGTTATGTGTTTTCCGTCAACTGTCATCTGGATTCCTTCTGATCCAACTCTAAGAGTTGCAACTGAAAGATAGCCTTGTTTGAAAGGAAAATAATTTCTTGTTTTTGATCCGTTGATAACTTTTCCCACCTTCTCGTTGCACTGGTCTAGTTCATCCACTGGCATTTTGCAAACATCGTTGATTAATCATCAAAAAGATACAAAATTATGAATATTTAGGCCTGTAAATGAACCAAACGTTCATGAACTGTTCGTGAACTTGTTCGGCGGGAAGTTCGTTTATTAAATAAAAATGAACGAACATGAACTCATGTTTTGTTCGTTTGTTCATGACCACATTTTTTTGTTCATTTAATCAAACGTACGAATATGAACAATTTCATTTGTGTTCATGAACGCCCGTTTATGGTCACTCATTTATGTTTGTTTGTTTATGTTCTTTTCAGTTTAAATACATAAGTAGTTATATTATAAAAATATTAACGTAAAAGAAACTCTCTAACTACTTATATAAATATAACTAATTGTAATTGGGAGTTCTAGTAATAAAATTGGGTTTTCCAATGGAATTTATTGTAATAATCACTAATTTATATAAAAATTTACTTTATGTCCGTTAAGTTAACCATGTTCATTTGTGTTCATTTATGCTAGTTCAGTTATGTTCATCTGTGTTGTTTATAGTTTGTTAAATTATGTTCATTTAAGCCTCCAAGTCTGTACATTTATGTTCGTTTACGTTTGTGAACTATTCGTTTAGATTTTAAACGAACATGAACATGCCCATTTTCTTAATAAACGAACACGAACATGCCTCCGTTCGTGTTCATTCGGTTCATTTACAGGCCTATATATATTATACGACTAACGAAAATACAGGATCTATTTTTACCTTTTTTGTTCTTATCAGGCTCGGGATTTGGACAACGTTCTTCTTCACCCCAATCATGAGCAATGGTCCAAGTGTTTTGAACAATCACAGGGTCTTCAGTTATTTTATCACCTTGAAGCCGAACATTGTAGTGCAATATAACCGGCGGGTCTGGTTCACCGGGAAGCGGTTCACCAGTCAAGTCAACTCTAAAGTTACCAAGAAGACCATTTGGAATGCCGATAAACGTAACCGACGAACCCTGAGTTAACCCACAAGGAACCGTTAACTTGTATCCAGTATCATTAAGCTCAGTGGCATTCATCTTACTAAGAAAATGCGGACACTGTTTTTCTTTCTTTTTGCCCCTGAAGTTCCATTCACGTTACATTTTTCATCCTCGACTGAATTCATAAGGTTATCCCATGCTACACTGGCATCTTTTATCGCCTCTACTGTATTGGGAAGAACACGGTCGTGGCTAATTAGATGTTTCAAATGGTTCCATGTACACAACGGTTGTTGTTCTTTAACGGAGATGTTTCGTTGAGTGAAAAGGGTCGAAACTATCTCGTCAGTGGATACAACTTGAGAGTTAGTTTCGGGATTATGGACAGGGGTTTCATTAGATTTTATCCATTCAAGAGGGTTTGTGTTTGTCGTGTTGTATGAAGGTGGTGAAATGTAAGCTTCTCTAATGGGATTTATCATAACAAAGTAACCGAATACTGTTAGTGTTAACAGTGCTGCAGAAAGGACATAGATATACCATTTCTTCATATCTGCTAGTTGATAGAGGGATCAACACTTGTGAGACCAAAGTTCATACAAATCTAATAAATGCTTGTATGAACTTCTGTGAAATTAAGTCAAATCCCTGATATGAAGAATAAAGCCTGAAACGCATTTGTTTCATATAAGATTTCTGGAGATACGTATCAGTTGATCAAATTCCTGATGCTTAAACTTGTTTTTCATGCCATTCTAAAGCTTCTTCTTTCACCACATGACTTGGAAATCGCTCAATAGATATGTGCCATCTTGAACCTAGCAAATGTCAAATTAACTAAAACGATTTGAAATCGCTCAATCTACTGAAACTACACCATTAATTTCCAGTATTAAACTAACTAAAAGTCGAAAAACGGAGATAATTACTAAGCAAGCACAATGTCATCCATTCATAAGCAAAACGATTTTCTATAAGATGACAAAATGGAGATAATTACAAAGCAAGCACAATCTCCTACATCCTTAGCTAAATCAATTTTCAATAAGTCAAAAATCGGAGGTAATTACTAAGCAAGCACAGTCTACTGAAACCACACCATTAGTTTCCATTATGCACAAAATGATACTTACACAATTTTATATCCTTCAAAATCCATTGATTCATGTGTGCTATCTTAAGCCTAGCAATTGCTAATCAATCAAGCTACGGCGAAAAACGAGCAACAGATGCACTTCATTAAAACATAAAATCATTCAATCTACCGCATCTACACCGATAATTTCCAAATTTAGAATAAAGTCAAAACAATTTTCTACAAGTCAATAAACGGATATAGTTCATAACTTCATATTCTCATCCATCCTTATAGCTTAATTAAGCAAAAAAACGATTCAAATATACAGTCATTAAAACACTAAACACACAAATTCCACAAAAACACAAGCGAATCACATCAACATTCAACAAACATCGAGATCCACACACTGCAAAAAAGCTACCACTACACTAAAGGCAAAATTCGAATTCAAAAAGTAACAATAAAGCAAAATCAAAATCAAAATCAAAACCCTACGCTTCACAAATCACTAACACCAAAAGTAACAGATCACAAAACATTCAAACACGATCTCAAATCTAAACTCATTCCTAATCATATCACTCACACTACACTTCGATTTGACTCAATTTCAAACTCACTCGATTCAACAAACGCTCGTCAAATCCAGCACAAACTTAACCACAATTAGCTACGAAATTGAAGTATGAAATTGTATAAGTTGACTGTAGTATTGAAACATGAGCTGACGGAGAGTACCTGTGGCCGGAGAGGCGGCGGAGGCGGAGGAGGAGGAGAGAAGAGGTTGTTAGAGTGGGATTTGTTGAGAAAAATGGCGTAGAAGAGGAGTTTGAATGAAGTCGCTGAAGGAGGTCTGTAGTCGTCGTCTTGATGCCGTGTTTATTTTTATTTTTAGCTGGGGTGGGTTATTTCTTGATTTTGACTTTGACCAGGTCTACATTTCGTTTAATTAATATTATAACTGTGATTAAATAATTGGTAAAAAGGAATTTAAATAATTAAATATTCAAATATCACTTCTTCTTCTTCTTCTTTTTTAAAAAAAATTTTGATGTGTCATTTTTTTCTTTTGGGATTCCTTTTTGCGTTGTGCGATAGAAATTTGGTTGTGTTAGTTTTGTTACGACACTTGTTATAGCGTCGGAAAAGAAAGTTTAGAAAATAAAGTTGTGATTTGATGAAAATTATAAAATATATGCCTATTGGAATACCTTGTTGTTTTAAACAATAAAAAGGTTTTTTTCATAACATTGTTGTTTTAGAAAAGAAAATTCATTATAGGAGAAGTTTTTTTTACATGTAAACAGATACTTATCTTTAAATAAGATTTTAAGTAAAATATAAAATAAAATTAGAACATATTTAAGTGACGTATATAATAAATTCAATAGATATATTATTTTTATAATACTTTTATAATATTAGCCAATGACATTCAGATCTTGGCTTGGGAGAAGGCACCTACCTTATGATCTTCGGTTGTAAAGCTTATAGATTCGAGTTTCACTTGGTGATTCTTTAGGTGGGCTAGGAGCTTTACCACAGTAGGCTTTAGGACGGTGAGTTTCTCCTGAAATGGTGGGTGGGTCGGATCATCAGCGGTAGCAGGACGTCAATGGTCTTGTGCCAATAGGTTATCGGGCTTGTATAGTATTCGTTGGCCGTAAAAAAAAATAACTTTTATAGCGAAAAGTTGAATGAATGAACTTTATGTTAATTTTTTAAGCTAAATAATTTCTTTAAATAACTATAATTGTTGTTTTCGTGGTTTATCCATAGTATTTTTAGATGATTTTTTTCCTTAACCAAGAGTATATTATTTATGGTAATAGAAGGCCCATTTCAACTAAAAACATCTTATCTATATCAAAAGATCATTCAACCTCAACAACATTCCTATAATAAGTACTTTTTATAAACTAAATTACATGAGTGGGTTTGCATTTGAAGTATGGTTTGGTTATTGCTTTTGAGCTTTATAGTCACTTTTGGTAAATGGTAAACCATAAATCATTTAATCCTTATTATAAATTAACATATTGTGTGAAGTCATGTTGATTCGTTATTTTTTCTCTAAAACGACATGTTTAAATCAAAGCTAATATTAATCTAAATATTTTTTTATTCAAACCAATTTTTTTTTAAACAGCTCCGTTTGATATGAACTCATTTTCACTAAAATGATCCATGATATAGAAAAAAGAAGCATTATTTATTAACAAAAACACTACTTATTATATATAAAAAAGTTAAAGAAGTGTACTTTTAATAAAACCAATATGAACAAGTGTTACATATTTTTAAACAAAGAAAGAAGTATGATTTTATAATAACCATGTGAAATGAATTGATATTTTAATGTGTGATATTATATTTATTAATACACATAGAAGTGCTTTGATTAGATTATAAGGTAAACAAAGGAGGCCAAGTGTCACGTCTTCAACTTTACGGTCCATGGCATACAACTTCTACGTATGCACCATAAATACGCAATTTCAACGAACGTCATCTTGTGTTACCTAGACCTAGGGGCGACCTACCTTAGGGGAAGGGTAGTGCCTCCGCTACCTTTTGGCATTCCGGCGGTAGTGTAAATTTTGGAAAAAATTGACTCTTTTGACATTTTTTCGATTTCGTTACCCCTTTTTTTATAAAACGTTTCCCCTACGAAGATTTTCTAAATTCGTCAGTGTCTAGACCACAAAATAATATTGGGTATGAGCCTATGAGGTTTGTATCAAGTCTTGCATATCAAAATATTCACAAATCACTAAAAAAATTCATGTAAAATCTTAATATAAGAACCAACTTTCATTCATATCTTTCTAGTCATGTAAGTTTTAATGTTAGTATTTTTTTGTTATTTCATTCTAGCTTTCACTTGTGAACAGAGCCTCTTGAGGAGAAAAATAAAGTTTATTAGGTATCATTTTAACATGAGGTAGATTTGGTGTAATTTAAGAGTACGGAATTGCAACATTTTATTGGTTGTGAGATGTTCGAATATCTATTAATTAACGTTGCTAACAAAGAGTTATACTTTAGAAGATGAAAAAAAATAATATTTAAGAGTTAAATATTATACTTTCTGAATTTTTGGATTTTAGCAGACGGATATAAATATTTATGGAAAATAACTATTTATGAAATGATTATTTATTCATTTAGATGATTATTTAATTAATAGTTAATTGAGTGATGATTAGATAATGGGTGGAAAACGGTTAATATTATTTACCAGATAGATAATATTATTATATAAAGGTGTGCATTTATGTACGAATACAATTGGTATAGGCTAGCATAAATATATGAGTCTCAAAAGATTGTTTGGTATGAATTACAACATACTTATGTGGCGTTTTAGCATTTTATTGGTATTGACCGAATTGCTTTATAATAGTTTATTTTGAAGTATCATTTACTCTATATTAGCATGGATATACATGAGACATGGGAAAAAGGGGCTCCCGGATTCAAATGGAAAAACTCACAAAATGCGTGACTCGAGATAATGAAGTAGTGGCCTGATGTTGTTTCATTGGGCGTCATGAGCATTGAAAACTACTTTATGTTTTATCAAAAAAAATATATTATTATGAGTCCTTATTTAGCAAAAGCTAATTTTTGTGGTGTCTTCAATTTAGATGTGTTTGAGAACAATGAACGGATAGATAAGTCATGAGAAACAACAGGGTGGCTTGAACCGGTAACATGGAAGAAAAAAGAACTCACAAAGTCGTTCACCAATAATCTGGTTCACTCAATAATTTGTCATTGTTATGTTTACCGTATGAATCTATATATATAATTTCTCCGTCGAGGCTAATGATATGATAATGTTATATGGCAGATTCGGGTGGTGTAAAGGTGAAAGTGATCAAGTCTTGGAAGCGGTTCAACGACGGAAAGATTTAGTGTTACTTTGTTCACTAAGTATATGGTCTTTCTTATCGGGTCAGATTGACCTAGTTATTTACATTTTGGATTTTAACTTTGACGTTTATTTTAGCTAAGCGCTAGTATGTCAATGTAGTAGTTGGTTATGTTTGTTTTATAAAAATATTGGTTATAAGCAGGTTTTGTTTTCGTAAGGAATGGTCGTTTTGCAAACGGTCATGGCAAAATTTTCTAAATGAGCGTTTGTTAATGTTTTATTAATCCGAATTCGTGGATTAATATATTTGTGGAAGTAAGATGAAAAAAAACTGGACCTATTTTTCGCAAAGTATTTTAATATTGTTTTTAACGAGTCAGCTTTACAAATTCACACTTATATCATTGCAATCAATCATCAAATACATATTTATATACAAAATCGAGACATGCAATACCTTCGAAATATCATTTATATATGTATAATACTTGTAACATAATTACAAACACTTTACATACTTAAAAGCAAGTAAATTTTCAAGTTCCTAGCTCAAAATAGCATCAAAATCAAGTCCAGAGGCTGAATGTGAACAAAAGGCAACTTTTGAAAATCATGCATCGCGTCATGCAAGAATGTGACAAAAGGCAACTTTGGAAAATCATGCATCGCGTCATGCAAGAGCATAAGGCCTCCATCCTCGCATGATGCGAGAGCCGTAAATTCACTCCAGGTTTAGTTTTGTGTCTGGACCCAACTTGTTTCACCCATTTTCATCTCCCAACTACAAACTAAATTATTAAAACACCTAACTCTAACCCCTCCTTATAGAACCAAGCCTCCCACCACACCATTTCAATTTCCACACTATCAATTCACTTTCTGGACTCTCCCAAACTTTCAGATTTTGCAATTTTGGGTAGAAGGTTCTTTGAACCAAAAGTGAGTTTCAACTCACTTCCTCCTTCTTTTCTTCATGAATTCTTATTTCCACTTATTTGGGATTAACTCTAGGAGTGTTTCCACAAGTTTACCATGGTAAACAAGGTTGGAACATCACCATTTTGAGGTCCAAAGTGGAGTTATTTGATGTTTTTAATCAAAACTTTCATACATGTTCAGTTACTTTAAACTTTGGGGACATCTTCAAATTGCCAACAAATCCCTATGTTGGATAGGTTTAGATTGAAGATTTGTTCGAGAAATGTTGTACTTTAAAGTTCACATTTCAAACATTCTAAGTCAATTTCCAAGTAACAAAGTGAACCAACTACACCTCGTCTCCAACATTTACCATGTTGGGTATGCACGCGTCTAATTATACTCATTTGGTTGCTTAGTGATTTAAATATCTCATTTATGTACTTGTAATTATGAGCATCTGAATCATCATTGAGATGATTTGTGTATTGGTGAAATCCCAAGGTTAAAGCATTTATCATACATTAGAAGGTCCACCCATTTGTGGGTCCTCTTGGATTGTAGGGTAGGAATTGGGCAAAAGTGGCAGCGATTCCAACCTTTGTCCGGCACATACTGACATACGTGCTCCACGCTTCCTTCTTGGTGGTTCTGGTGGTGGTTGAGGTTGGTCCACCGGTTCCATGTGGACATCTTCTTGTATTGGGGGTGGTTGAGAGTGATGAGAAGGAGTGTGGGTGAAGGTGAATTGATTCCAGTATTGGTCCCACTCATTAGGACCTTGATAGGGTGATCCAGCTTATGAGTTTAGATCGCTTGAAATTTCAATGGGATGTATATTTGATCCCGACGACGGCATCTCCGGGTCAGAGTCCTCATCCATAGGATTTGGTTGGTCTAACTGGTTTTGATCGGCTGGAGGCGTGTTAAGGTAATGGTTTGGGTTGAATTCTTCATGGTAAGAGTGGTGAAATGTGAATGGTGAGAATGGTGTGAATGATAGGAGTGGTGAGAGTGGTAGGAATTTTGGGAATGTAAAGGCGAGTGTCTATTAGAGACTGAACGTCTCGCTGGTTGCAAGGAGATGAATCTCCTCATTCTTGGTATACATCAAAGTTATGGGGTTGAGGGGGATTATGTCCCGATGGTCCTCCCCTCATTGGACCTTTTCCTCTTCCACTTTGTCCTCGTACACGTGGCGGCATTTTCCTGTTAAAAATCAATTCAAAAACAATACTAATAACTTAATAATGAAATGAGTAATCCTAAGTCAATGCCTAGACTCGGAAGTCTAAGGAATGTGCTTGTGTAAGTTTGAGATTAAACACAAAAAGGCTAGTGTTTAATTCTCTCAAACGTTGGCTCTGATACCAACCTTGTCACACCCCGGATTTCCAACCCGAAATCCATACACCGGTGGGCCCGGGTGGAGAGTATCGTGACGTCAGTTGATAACATCATTGTCAATTAAACATAGCACAACGGAAGTCTTGGAGTAAAATTACTATTACAAACCGAATGTTCGAAATATAAAATAATATACAGGCTCGTAATAGAAGATCCACAGACGGATCATAAAATGTACAAGAAAGAACATAAAACAGACTTTAGGCAGAGCTAAGGATTTGCAAGATCCTCTTATTCACTACCGAGCAGCTTCCGGCCTATTTCGTATTGTACCTGCAGTTTAGTCTTTGGACGATACGTTAGCTTACGTTGGTAAATACACCCAACTGACTTATTTTGAAAACTTTAAAAATGGTTTTAAATGCAAAATGGCACAAAATCTTTTATTAACTTGGGAAAGTTGACCTTGCAACCTTGTATCAGATTCACATGTTTGTCAATACATTTAGGGCATGAGACAGAAACCGAGACATGATTAAATACACACCACTCAGGACTCACGAAGGAGTCATCCCCAACGTCTTGGGCATATTGCATATGAGCATAAAAAATGGTTTCCTACCTTTAGTTTTAATATTTTAAATTTCAAAAGTTTATGTTTTATTGCAACCCATTATGTATTTTTAACTTGAAAGGTTATGTTATTTTTTTTAAATTTGGTTTTTTATTTTTATACTTTATTTTTTTATTTAGTTTAAATATTATACAAAAAAACAAAATAAAATAATAAATGATTGAGTAATGATCTGGGCTTTATTCTATTGCATGCATATTATTGGAAGGACGCAATGAATCCCCCTGTTGACGTGGCATTGACGTGGTGCAATGGTAGGGCTATAAACAAACTAGACATTAGCGACAGTTCGTGAATTTTTGTGGACTCCACCTAATTATACTCGATCCTCACTGAATTTTTGTGGTTTATGTACACTGTTAATGCTCATGGCATTATATCCTAGTGGCATGCTCATGGCATTATATCTTAGTGGCACATTGGGGTGGAATTAAGGCTTATGGACAATTAGGTAGCATTTAGTATGAAGGAACAAAAGATGGAATGTAATTCATCATTCTAATGGAGTGAAAAGAAACATGTTTAGTATCATGTGGTAATGGAATGTTGCATTCCAAATGAATGTAACTCTTTCCAATATCACAATTTTCATTCCTTGGTAAAGGGTGTTTTTTTTCCGTTCCTTCGAGGAATGGAAAGAAATATGTTATTATTATTTATACTTATATTTAAATTTATATTTATATTAATACTAATAATAATATATATCAAAATTTTTATTATAAATTTTTTTACCATTAGTATATTATTATTATTATTATTGAGGCAATTATATTTTTATCATTTTTAATACAATTGTGGAATGATCCATTCATTTGTATTTTCCATTTCATTACCCCATACAAAACAAATTGGGTTCGATTCTCACAAGGGAGTTTTCTCATATCTATTGGGTTTACTTTTGAATTGATGTATCGACATTATAACCTACTGAGATAAATTTGATTGGATGGTTCTGCTGGTGACACGATTATACTATAGTAATCCAAATTAGCCGTTAAAAAAATGTACACTATTAATAGGGTGTCCCCATAATTACTAGCTTCGATGACTTGGATTTTTGGAAGCACCGTTTTAATGTTAGAGAGTTCGTTTTAATGACCAGATATAATGTTGTCTACGACTTATAAGTATTGTCATCATGAAGAAACGGCTATCTTAGAATGGTACATATTACATTTTGGATACTAGATTATTGTGTAGAAAAAAATTGCAAGTATTTATCTCATCATTCTATTATAAAATTATACACTACATGAATATCAATCACTATATAAAATTATACACTATATGAATATCAATCAGTATACACCAATATGAGGTTTCTATAATAGTAGGGTGGACCATCCCTATGGATTAATGAAGGTCGCTCCATGTCTCTAATACGCCATCATGCCACCTTTTATCTTGCCGTGCTTGTAAGAGAAATGTATGGAGAAACATTAAAATTTTGCATCAAATATTGAGTTAACATGGGGTCCTCCATTAAACATGTTTCAAAGGCGAAACAGGGGGGGCCCACTTCGAGTAGATATTGTTTATATTGATTAAATACATACATAGACACTAAATATTTTTAAAAGTGTTTTTAATGTACATACACACAAATAAGAAGCTAAATTTTAAAAAGTGTGGTAAGTAATATGAGTTATTATCAAATTAATTTAGTTGTTGAAATTGATGTGATGACAATTACATAGTTAATTTGAAGTTAGGTCATTAGGTATATTTTAATATTTGGGTGGTTGATAGTGACATGACATATTAACCGACATTACACACCACTCTCTACTTATGTTAATGGGTGTTAAAGAGGTTATTTGTTAACATGTTATCCGGGTGTTAAGAAACTGAATTAATATTTTTCTTTTTTAAAGCAAAAAAATATGGTTAGATAAAGTTTACGAGGTTAAACCATTCCCCTAAAGCGATGCATGGTGAAATAGCGAAAAAATGGTGATGTGGTACGTAGGTGAAGTTAAAGGGTGTTAAAGTATACCCTAAAGGCTTACAAGTGATGAAAGGTGTAAAAAAAAGGAAAACTCACTTGTATATACTCAACTAGTTTTTACCGGACGCGTAGTTGCGCCGTTTTTTACATATAATTTTTGCATTTTCCTTTACCGATTTTGGTTCATTACGGTACATCCAAACTTTGTTAAAGTTTGGACAACGTAAATAAACCAAAGAAAGAAAATAATTTATTAAATCTTAAGGATTATATAGTAAGTTGTAAAGTTTTGGAGTTGTAACGTAAATTATAAAAGTTCAAGGTTATAGGTAGACACTTCTAATTTAGAATAACATAAAAGTAAATCGACTTGATTCAGCCGAGAGTCAAACCTGCATCTGGATGTTTAACATACACACTCTTTTCCACCACACCACTTTCATTTTTGTGTTGGAATATGTTTCGCATGTATATGTACTGATGGTGTGTTGGGGGAAAATACTTTGGTGGAGGGCAGCCTCCCTTCTCCACCAATTAGAAGCTTCTGCCACCCTTCTCCACCAGTTATACGCATTCACTATTGCCGCTCATAGTTAATGTCAATATAGGTAATGAGTAAATGAGAAGTTTGATTTTGATAAGAAGGATAGTAAGTAATGGGGATGTGACACGTGGCATAATTAAAAAGTAAATAGAATGGCATTTTAGTCAAACCTTCTATTTTCCAAAACTACATCTTCCAGGTCTATAATAGAACTTCTCTAATCTGAAATCCTATCTTTCCTAAAAGCCATTCAATCTACGCCGCTAAATCCTTTAGACCCACCGCACTGCTCGATCAAATCACAATCACCACTGCTCCACTTAGGCACTGATCCACCACGCCTCCACTGTCACCTCCACTCACTCAATCGACGACGACAAAAATGATGTCACGAACAACTCCTTTAACTTCTGGCGTCTGCCATGTGAAGCAAAAAATGGGAAGAAATCCATTAAGATTAAAAGGGTTTGATATCCTACCAAGAGTGTTTGATGTACCAAGGCGATCTTGCATGTTACAAAGGATTGTATGGTGAAGGAGAATCAAAAAGTCGTGATTATGGTGAAGGCGAATCACCGGTGTTTGTTTCTTTGATTACGTTTTATAATTGTTTTTATAGTTTTATATTTGTTTTTAAACTTTTTAGTTTTTCAATTTTAGTACACAATGAATTGTGTACGTTTTTAAAACACAATGCAACTAGGTATGTTTTAAAACACAATGGAACCTTATATGATTTGAAATACCTTGGAACCAGTTCATTATGTTTTTTAATTGTGTTTACTTCATTGCGTTTTAGAATTGTGTTTTATAACACACATCAGTTCATTGTGTTTTTTAATTGTGTTTTATAAAAACACAATGGAACCTTGTATGGTTTAAAACACAATGGAACTAGTTTATTTTGTTTTTTAACTTAGTTCACAGCATTTTAGAATTGTGTTTTATAACATGCCCAACTCATTGTGTTATAAAACACAATGATATAACACAATGTAAGCAAACTTTTTAAAACACAATGAAAAACACAATGAACTGAGTATTGTAATGTTCCCTATTTTTCAATCTTTTCCACTTTATTTTAATTCATTCAATTTTTTTCTTTTGCAATTCAATAATAGAAACTATAATTTTATACCATACATGTTTTATCATACATGCACAATACGTATACAATCATGCCATACGCGTTTTTACTTTAAAAACCGAGCCATACATCGAAATTAATTTTCTCGGAATTATATTCATACATTACACATGCTTAAATACACTTTAAACCCCTAAAATTATACTTAACTATGTGTTTTGAGAACCAAATAACCAACCCAACAACTCAAAGCTACTAAAAGTGAAAATTTTCATCTCACAACCACTTTCTTTAATGTCCTAACTCACAATCACATTCATTAACTCCCAAAACCTAACCTTCACCTACAAATACAATCCTTCCCCTCCTCCTAAATACTCTTAACACTCCTAAACCACTTTCAAACTCCCTCAAATCATCAAGAAATCTTCCACTTCTAGGCAGAAAATTCCAAGTCCAACAAGTGAGTTTTGAGCTTGCTCTTGCACTTTTCTTTTTGTTTTTCTTCTTCTCCTTTCTTGGATAACCTATAGGAGTATTACATATGTTTACCAAGGTAAACAAAGATGGTATATCACAATTTTGAGGTCCAAAGTTAGGATTTTATCAACGTTTTTAAACTTGCTTTATCTTTACTTTGTTTCTTGGAACTTTTGCACAACAAACCGAGTTACTAACAAGTTATATTGTTAAGAGACTTGTATTAAGGTTTTGTTCCAGAAACTTTGAGATTCATATGCCTCCATTTCAATCATTCTAAGTCCCTAAGTAATCCCAAGCAATAAAGCAAGCAAAGCTACACCAAGTCTTCAACCATACAATGTTGGAAGCACTCGTCTAGTTATCCTGACTTGGTTACTTAGTGAATTACATAGTTTATTTATGTATTCATACTTGTATTCATGACCATCCGAATCATCCTTGTGGTGATTTTATGCAATGGTGAACATCATGATGTTAACAGATTACCTTGCCTCTAATACATGACAAACACATTACTATAATATACTTATTAATATACCTATATAATACTTCCAAAAACCGAACTATAACATGAACCGAGACAATGATTGAATGTTATATGTTAAGGTGGAATTTATCTAATGTCTTGGACTCCTTATATTGGACTTCTAATGAGTGTAACACTCATGAAAAACACTAACTAAAATCGTGTTCAAATAAGTATCTAAGCAGATATATTTTAATGTATTTTCATACTTATAAATTCCCGAATACATTCCGTCATTAAACTCATAAACTCATACCCTTTTGTTTACCTTATAGGTTAACTTTGGTGATTCCATCCTACGAAACCACTCACTCGCATTTTTGTGGAAATATCTTTGCAAACCGTGAGTATACTTGAACCATTTTACGCTTTAAATCACTTTGAGTTGCAACTTGTATCAATATTAAATTCATAATCACACATACAATCAATCTATACAATCAATCACTTGATCCTGAAATATGTTATTTGTTATGTTACTTGTTTATACATACTGGACACTCGTATGCATGTTATCTATCATTAACTTTGCAAGCCTTCCTTAACATGTCTAGCGTTATAGGAGTACCACACGACCCCGTTTGTTGGGTCATTGTTAAGTATTCAACCAATACGTACTTATTCACTTCGGTGATAAAATTACGCTAGTGGAAAATTTGGTTTGATTTATAGGTATTGTAAGCTAGTATGATTATATAACTTAGTATACAATTAAAATGTGGATTTGAGACTTTATTCATACCCACTTATGCTACATAGACAAACTAGTATGCTCATTGACATAATTTGTGTTGACGCATAGTTTATACATGTTGCAGGCAATATTTGATGATGCGGATACAAGAAATCTATCTAGGGTGGACTAGAAGCTCACCAAGTCTTGTTTATGTGCTTTATGTTTTAGTCGTGAAACTTGCAATTGATGTATTTTTCATTTTCATGAAAATTGTAATGCTTGATTAGTGAAATGAAATGACATTTTGATACATAGATTATTGTCACAGATTTAGCGTTATATTGTCTTGAGCAGTCTCGTTCGTCCCTCCTTGATGTCTCCGCTATCGGTTGGGGTGTGATAGGTATGTTTTTAAGCTTTTATTTAAAATACAATGTTTTTCATTGTGTTATAGTGTGTTGTGTTATCCATTGTGTTTTACGCATTTGGGTTTTCAATTTTTTTCAAAAGTATAGTAATAGTACACTTGTTTTAAGGATAAAAAACGCTTGTTTTCATTGTGCATTTTTTTAAATAACGTCGTATGAAAAAGTTATTAATGTTTTAAAAAATGGGGGAATGGAAGAGAGATAAAACATTATCTTGAATAGATCATAACACCCATGATCAAATTAGACGTCTCTTTTTTTTAGTAGTGAATTCCACCATTTAACCTTAGTCATCTATTACACAATCTAGTGGCTATGATAACTTCCTAGATTTCCTAAAAAAACACTTCCTACTATATCTACACTCCATAGTTTGTGATTTTTAGATTTTTTAATCAGTTTATTAAATCAAGAACTTTATTAGTCTCTAAATCTTACTATGCTATTGTTTTTTTATATAAAATAACAATGATTTTAACTCGTCTAATGCATTATGTGACAAACGGTTCGTCCAAACCTGATACTATTATAGTAGTGCTTCTCATTACAAAGATGTTCCTAAGTGATGAGGCTTCCTTTACTATTGTAATGAGCTTACATTGTATGTCCAACCCATTTACATGACGCCCCCAATGTTTTGCTATACATTTATGTACCTATATGGACGCTAATACCTTTGTCATAAAATATGCATGTCACATTTTAATATTTTCTTACGTTAAAAAAACAGGTTTAGTAAAATATCTCTCTCTAGACATACATCAATGATAGAAGTTCTACAAGTTCGAAAAGCAACCAAAACGTGATATGTGTACACAAGTAGAGGGTTAACTGTGTCTAGTTATGTAGTTTTTGGCAACAATACATGTAACATGAACGTGTGGTGTATACGAGGAGGGTACATGTGTAAAGTCCTTGACCATTGATGAAACATGACCTATTTAATTTATGAGGGTTCAATACATATAAATGTTTTGATGTTTTTGGTAATTACGAAGTGAAAAACAAGAGGAGGGGGACCCCTGACCCAGACTAAGCTCCGGCTATCTCCTGTATGCATTAGTATTTAATAGACCAACCCTTTAAAAAAAATATAATACAATAAATATTTCAAGAAGTTGTCTACCTCTACATTAAGTTAAAATAAAACAGTTTATAAAAGTTAATTATTGGTCTTTATATATGCGCGATCAAACACATCCTTGAGTATAATATATCAAATATTGGCGAAAGCTAAACATATATCATGAGTAAAATATATATTTTTAACTTATGTAGTCAAGATATAAAATATCATTTTACAAGAAATATAAATTATATATATATATATATATAATATAATATTGAAGAACCAATCTCTCAAGTTTTTAAGAAATATATATATATATATATATATATATATATATTATTGAAGAATGTCGGTGGCTTTTACATCACCGATCTCTCAAGTTTTGAAAGGTTTAAATCACACCACCAACCCCTCAAATTTTTTAACCTTTTGTTTTTAGTTTTCAAATTTAAAAGTTTTCATTTATAGCACATGCACTACTAGTTCGTTCTTACACTCCTTAACTTTTAAAAATTGCAATTTCAACCTCTAAACTATTACTTTATTTTACGAATTTTACAAGTTGCATTTTTAACCTCTATATTTAATAACTTTATAAAATATCATTTTTCTTAAAAAAATATTTTCTTATTTGCACCATGCTCTTTGACCACCTAAGAAGTCTAACACCTAATAATTATGTGTAGCACATTGTGTGTTTTTTTGCATTTGGTTAAAAGCATTAGGTTTTACACTTTTTAGTGATTGTACTTTACGCATTGCGATTTATGAATTATTTGTAACGCATTGTGTCTTACGCATGGTGTTTTATGAGTTTTGTGTAGCTAAATGTGTATTACATATTGTGTTTTACATTATGTGAGTGACTCACAGTTCGACGGCCGCGCGCCGCCGCAACGCATGGCGGGCAAAATACCAGTTAATTATTAGAAAAGTAAATAAATTAACAATGTGATTATTAACAAATACAACAATGATAAAAAATGCCTTATATATCCACGGTAGGGATGAGCATGGTACCGGTTCAGTACCGAAAGTACCGGTATCGAAAAACAAGAAAAGTGAATACCGGTATTTACCGGTGTTTTACCCGTAAATACCAGTACCGGTGGTAAATACCGGTACTGATACCGAAAAACGGAAAAATTGGGTACCGGTACTGAATATACCCGGTACCAATTGCTTATCCATAATCCAGGGTAAGGTTATTATACAAAAAGGTCTTCATATACTAAACGAGAGAAAAATTCTTGAAAATTGTTTCCTATATAATCAAGCATATATTTTAGTCCTAAAATCTTAAAATAAAAAAAATATAAAAAAAGAGTTATACACTTAGGGCTGCAAACGAACCAAATGTTCGGTTAACAGTTTGTGAACCGTTCGGCGGGAAGTTCGTTTGTGTTCGTTCGTTTATTAAACAAACAACACAAACAAGAAATTTCGTTTGTTTAGTTAAATGAACAAACATGAACAGAGAGCGCGTTTGTTCAATTATGTTCGTGAACGTTCGGTAACGTGTTTGTTTGTGTTCGATAGTTCATTAGTGTTTTTAGCTTTTATATTTATTAGAATACTTCAAAATTCCGACAAATAAAATATTTAATAAGTGTCAAAGTATTATATATATTTTTCATAAACGTTGTTTGTTACCATTTGTGTTCATGAACATTAGTTTGTGCTCATTCGTGTTCATCATCGGTCGTTTTCATTCGTTGCCTAAAATTAACAAACAAACACAAACGAACACGAACAAGTTCATTTCCTTAACAAACAACACCGGAACATAAATTCTCGTTCGGTAGGCGTTCATGAACAGTTCGTGAACACATATACTTCTTAACAAACAAACACGAACAAACGTTTATGTTATCACTCTAGAATAATTACATATAATCACTCTATTAGAGTAAATACAAGAAAAAATATTATTTTTATACTTTTCAACTAAACATAATAATCATTAAAAAACCATACTTTACCTCTCATATTTAGTATTTATAAAACTAATTATTTGATTTTTAACGTGTATATCCATGCAAATTGATTTTTTGTGTGCCACAAATTTTGTCATATACAACAATTTATTGGAGATCTAGTTAATGCAGAAGATACGACTCACAATATCGGAATATCCATATATTTCAAATAAAACAATACATTAAACTTACAAAAAGAATACATTAAACTTACAAAAAACAATACATTAAACTTCAATAAATGACGGTGCCGGCTCGTGGCTTTTTGAGGCCATTTGCCCCTTAAACACATGCATAACTAAAAAAATATTTTTTTCCTTCGTTTTGGAAAATAAAAAATTAGCCGCCCTAAACTCATCTAGAGTCATGACTTTGAGAATTTTTTATGTTTACATTCATATTTTCGGAAATTGTGTTATAAATTATAATTATGGGTGTAAACTAGCTTTGGTATGACTGAGCTTATCTAAGCATAAACTTATGTTGTTTTAAACTTTATTTTGAAGTTTGAGCTTGATTAGTGATAAGCTTATAAACTTAAGTTTGGTTTATTTATTATTTATTAGAGTAAATTACTATTTTAGTTTATGTGTTTTAGTCAGTTAACTATTTCAGTACAGTAAATAAATCTTTAACATATTAGACCTTGATGTTGCATTTTGTAACGGTTTTGGCCCCTGACACTAATTATTGTTATTTTTTATGCAGTTAAGTGTAAGGGTAATTAGGTAATTATATACCTTATGGGCTGTTTTGATAGTTACAAAGTTATTTTAGTATTTAAGAGATTATTAATGCAATAACTCAAGTTTTTTTTATTATTTCGTTATTTTAACGATTATTATTTAAAAAAATATGTTTTATATATACAAATAAATATGTATTTTCATCAAGTGTTTGTTTTTTATAAACGTCGTTTTTAAAATCATTTGTTTTAACCTATTTTTAACCATCTATCGTTTTTAAAATTATTCATTTTTAAACCGCTTGTTTATTAAAATCGTTCTTTTAAAGTTATTTGTCTTTTAAGGTTTTTTTAAACGATTCATTTTATATTGTTCTTTTTAAATCATTTTTTAAACTTTTTTAAACAATTCGTTATTATAAGTCATTAAATTTTAAAAGCATTTCTTTTTAAACCGTTCCTTTTAGAACCATTTTTGAAATCGTTCATTTTTAAACTTTGTATTCAATTTAATTATAGCCCTTAGGGAAAAAGAACTTTAGAAAATAAACATTTAAAAAACCGAAGGAATTTAAAAACGATCGATTTTAAACGAATGAGTGGTTTAAAAAACGAAGATTAAAAAATGATGTTTATAAAAAACAAAACCTTAAAAAAATAAGTTAACAAGTGTAAGGAACTAAAAAATACACGAATTTAATAAACAAAAGCTTAAAAAGTAATGAATTTTGAATAAACAAACAGTTCAAAGAAATAGAAGATTTGAAAAAGAAATAAACCATTATAAAAAAGTTTAAAAAATAACGATCTTTTTCAAACTTTTTCTTAGAATGTTTATTTTTATTTCAAATCTTACATTTCTTTTGTTTTTTATACATGTTTTATAAAATTTAAAAAATGAACAATTAAAAAAGTGAGTAGTTTAGAAAGGTTTGAAAATAAATGATTTTAAGAAGAATGGTATAAAATAAAGTATTTAAAAAATTTTAAAAGGCAAACGACTTTAAAAAAACAAATGGTTTAAAATGGAACAATTTTAAAAACGATAGAGGGTTTAAACAAAATGTAAAATAACAAATTATTTTTTTTAAAACGACTTTTATAAAAATAAACGGTTAATGAAAGCACATATTTATTTGTATATTTAAAACGTATTTTGTTAAATAATAATCATGAAAATAACAACAACAAAAACTTGAGTAATTGTATTAATAATCTCTTAGATATTAAAACAACTTTGTAATTATCAAAAACAACCTCTAAGGTATATAATAACCTAATTACCCTTACAATTAACTGCAAAAAAGTAAAAAAGTTAGTGTCAGGGACCAAAACCGTTATAAAATACAAACTCGAGGTCTGATATGTTAAAAGATTACTTTTTGGACCGAAATGGTTAAACTGACTAAACAACAGGAGCCAAAACAGTAATTTCTCTATTTATTATTTATAAAGTATGTAATTATTTTATCTATATGAATTTGGATATTTTTGTATATTTTCATGATTATTTTTTTTAATATGACAAATATATAGTGTAGTTATTTTTATTAATTTATATGTATATATAAAATTATAATTTGTAAACTATATGTTTAATATATTAAATAAAATTTAAACATATAATAAACCTGTACAGGCTCGCGAGCATATTTAAACTCAACAAGTAAAACTTTGGTTCGAGCTCGATTAAACTTAGCTCGATTTAAGGTTTTAACATGCCGATGCCGATCTTGAGTAACACAAACAACTCACCTTGTTTAGACATCTATTTATAATTTCTAACTGTATTCTAAAAATTTTAATATAATATGGTACTAGCAATAAATATGATGTTCTAACTGATTGAACTCGGCTTGATTTAAGGTCATTTAAATTGATGAAACTAACGAGGTAACATAAGACTGTTCATCAGCGGTTGGAGCCGAGTAACGAGTTAACATAAATTCAGGCTGGAGCCAAGTAACGAGTTAACATAAATTCGGGCTCAACTCAGTAGCAATATGAGTTGAGTCGATATTCCTACCGAGTCAAAATTAGAGTGCTTTAGTTCTCAGGAAATTCAATGGAATTTGAATCTAAATTTCATCTCTTAAGATGTTTGGTTCACAAAATCTGATGGAACTGGAATCTCAATTCCAATCTTTATGTGTTTGGTTGACAATGGAATGAGAATTGGAAATTGGCATAAATTCCTTCGAATTTCTTTAACTAAAGGAATTTAAAATCCTTCATATATGTAAAGGAATTAAAGTAAATTCATTTGAATCTTTGACCATTTGGATCGAAAGGTTTCGACTCAACTGTTTCGATCCGAACCGTTTCGACTCGTACTAATTTGATCTGAACGTTTCGACTAGTACAGTTTCATTCGACTGAAGCGTTTCGCCCGAAGACCTGTATAATTTCGACTCGAACGGTTTCGACCCATACTGTTTCGATCCGAACCGTTTTGACCCGTACTGTTTCATTCGACCCGAACCGTTCGAACCGAAGACCCGTACAATTTCGACTTGAACCATTCTGGCATGAATAGTTTCGACCGAAGTGTTTAGACCTGAACCTTTCGACCGTACCGTTTTGATGCAACTCATTTCGACTCAGACCGTTTCTACGCGAACCGTTTTGACCCGAACCGAGGGTTGTGGGTGTGCCGGGTGATGTATTTCAGTTCATTTGATAACCAAACACATAAGAAATGGAATTGAGATTCCAAATTCCAATGAAATGTTTAAATTCCAAATCCAATTCCTTCAAATTTAATTCCGATACAAATTTCAATTTCAATTCTAAAACATTCATGAACCAAACGCCCCCTTAGCATATCTGAACTGATCCGGAATTATTATATCGTAGTATTTATATATTTTCTTTTATTTAAAAAGGTATTATGTTTGTGAATCAATTTTTTTACTAAGAAACATTGTTTTCTAGATGGTGACAACTCACAATAAAGTGTTTCGTGCTTTATACACGCGTCTCTTTGGACCCATAAAACATCCAATCTTCTTCTTTTTCACAATATAAATAATTTTCGGTAATATCCAAGATTTTTGGATTTTGTAGAGTTTAAGAAAAGATAAAACTTTGAAAGAATAATATAATGAACGACGTCGTTTGCCAACTTTCAAATTAAGAAAAAAAAGGAGAAAATGAAATCACAATGTCATGAATCAAATACGAGGCCCATAATAATAAATGTTGATTCATGAGACTGTATTTGCCATACGAAGCCCAATAAGAAGTAAGCTCTTACATGGCCCAATCGAGTTTATAGAGTAAACAACTAAACATACATCTTGCAAGTTGTAACTAAAGTTGAACAAAGTCATACGGTTCAATATTCGGTGCTAACTTGGGGTAGCTCACTTGGTAGAGCTACATGTCTCTTGTAAAAAATTCTAAGGACTTGTTTGCTCGGGAATCAAACACAATTAAAATTGAAACTAATTTCAACGAAACTTGTGTTTGACTGGTCAAGGTTTGAATCAAATTGGAATCTTTTCCAAACAATCCATTATTTCTTAAGAACAATACTTTTTGTACATAACAAATGAAATTCAAACATTCCGAAGAAATCATTGATATTACCAAATAACCAACAATCGTTCTTCGTCAAGATTCAAACAATCGTCCATTTCATTCGTTGTTCGTATATATAATTAGGTTTGGGCACACATTTGTTCATTAAATAGAAGAACCAAAATCGATTGTAGGTAACCGATTTGAAGTTTGAATGCTTAGAGTGTGGACTAATTGAGAGGCAAGGAACTTCACAATTTGAAATTGACTTCAAGACCAAATCTAAAACCCGATTTCGTTCATTGATTGAGAGGCATAAACCGGTTTGAAGACCATAGAACAAAGGCAAGGAACATACTAGGAATGTGGAATCAATGGATGGGGTCTATTATAATAAGGGTAATGCTATCTTCATCTTTCAAACATTCTAATTCGTTAAAAAATTTTACAAACCAAACACCTCATTGAGTATTGGATGAATAATTTTCGTTTCAACTTCCAATTCCTTTGCAAGATTACACTTCCCTTCAAAACATGAGTTAAACGTCATTTAGTCTCTGTGGTTTGGGTCATTTTGCAGTTTAGTCAAAGGTTTCATTTTTCGCATGTGATCCAAAAAGGTTTCACCGTTGCCATTTTAGTCCACTGGGTTAACTTTCATCCATTATTTCTGTTAATGATAAGGGCAATTCGGTCATTTTATATGGCCGAGTTGCCTTTCTAGTTAACAGAATTACATATAAAATGACCGAATTGCCCTTATCATTAACAGAAATAATGGATAAAGTTAACCCAGTAGACTAAAATGGCAACAGTGAAACCTTTTTGGATCACAGACGAAAAATGAAACCTTTGGACTAAACTAGCGAAATAACCCAAACCACGAAGACTAAAATGGCATTTAACTCAAACATCTACAAACAATAAAAAAACCCTGACAAGAGGGATGCAGGGATAGAGAAGAATACATGAATTAATGACAAAATTATTCATTATGAACTAAACAAGAGGAATTACAAATTACAAAATATATTTATCTGTAAAATGTAAATAGTATTGTAAACATTAGAACGAACACAAATTATAATTACTAACATATATTTATTTGTAGAATGTAAGAATAATTATATGAATAGCCCAAGTGTGAAAAGTTTTCATTCATTTCAAGAGTAAGATAAAACATGCCCATACATCAAAAAACCAAAACATTCAAGTTAAAACGAAGGAAACTCGATAGCGATACCGCATCTGTCCCTTGGAACGATCGGACACTCGATAAAGCCCGAACCCGATGAATCCACGCACATATAGATTTGGTACAATTGATTATTACCCGACATATCGTTATTGCACTCAATATATGGAGTGTAACCACGTGCCCTTTTAACGGCGTCCTTTATGCTACTCGGACTATACAATGACCAGTTCGGATGGATCCCTACACCATGGTGTCACACCAAACATAACATTATAAAATTTGTGACAAAATGTTTTTTTAACAATAACTAATAAATCATACCCGCGTCTTCAAGTGCTCCGAGGAGTGTTAATTGGGTTTTGAGTCTAAGAGTTGTCGAGAAATAACCGTGTAGATCAAGTACGGATTCCGAACATGTCCCATGTTTCTTCCACTCATGACCCCAAAATTTTAGCCCGGCGTTGCTTGGGCACGACTACATTGGCCAGTCTGATTGCATTTGGCTCATGAGGTCTGAAACTTGTAATTTATGTTCATATATTGTTAGACCATGTTTATTTTAATATTTTTTGTTAATAATTAAAACACAAACCAATTATTTAGCTCCATCACACCATTTCTTTTTATATCTTTATTTTTATTACTCATCCCACTACATTTCACACTCTCAGTCCCGTAACACATCATAAGTGAAAGTGAAAGGTGAAATATGAAACCAGTGTCTACGTGTCAAAACCCTTCTTTTCTAGGTTTGACCCCACAACACACATATTCTTAACTTGGTACATAAATAATTATAGGAAATGACAAAAGATCCACCTCGGACGCATTGAAAGGGGTGCTAGAGTTACAGTTGGAGGGATATGAGCCATCATTTCGATTCGGCCAAAGTCCATGAATTCCGAAATCCGAGTTTGGTTTTCCAGTACTCGGGTAGCAACAACCGCTTTTCGTGTCACAGTATGATCCTGGCCACTACAAAAAAGTACATCGAAACAAATGAGTCCTATGCGGTCATGTACGTTTACACGGCAATGTTCAATGTTTTCATAACCAGACTGGTTATGAATCGGCCATTTTAGTTTGGCCGATTCAAATATTAAAATTGAAATAATTACCTGCTGAACGAAGTAGAAAAAATCGAAATCTTGTGAAGCAGAGAGTACAAGTAGGGAATGAAGGGTTAAAAGCTTGATCAACACCAAAGGGTTGTTGGATTGCATCTTCATGTTTACTGCTTTTAGTGTGTGTGTGATGAGGGTGTGTTTAGTGTGTATTTATAGAAGAGATTGTGTGTATGCAAAGGTCTGAACAATTGAGGAGTTTTGTATGTTTTTTTAATTTGAAAACAATAATAAACACATTTTTTTAATCAGTTTAATCGGACATAATCTAATAAAAAATTTAACATATTGCTTAGTTATTTTCTGTTAGATCTCATCATTTATAGATAATACACAAAAGATTTTGCTTTTGTTAACGACGTTGGTTTGGTGGAAAATTAGGTTAAAATCAATAACCTAAAGTTTGGAGCAGTTTATTCTGAATAGAATTAAAGAGTTATTTTTATGTAATTGTTATTATATATATAATTTATAAACTCCTTAGTTATAGTGTTTTTTTTTCTTTATGATTTTTGTCTTTTATGAATTTTTTTTGTTATTCTATTTTCTTTTCTTTTCTATTTTATTTGTTTTTCCTTTTCTTTTTTAACATGTAACAAAACGAATGGTCTAATACTGATCGAACAACGTCAGTACCGAAATTGATATTCGTTTTTATTGTTTCGATCGATTTAGAAACACCTTGGTATTTTTTTAGTCGTACATGACCCTTTTTTGTTTCTCTTTCGGTAAGTGTTGGTATCTTAATGAATTGAACTAATATCAAACGAAATCCTGCCATTAACGTTATTTTTACTATTGCGTCTACGTTTCCATTAAAAATTAGGTCGCCCCGCCGCGGAGCGGGTATAACCTACTAGTTATTATTTAAAACGGAGTGGGTAATCTTCATTTCAAAATTTGGTGAATTGATGGTTAGATCAAACTTGAATCATTATCATCATCTTTATTTTCGTATTATTTATTTATGATAAAACTTATATGTCAATAAGATACTTAGGCCTATGATCATAACCCTCAGGCGTTCTGCTGATGTTCGGCTAAGGAGATGTTTGACTACTTCTGAATGGTTAAGTGTTGAACCAAAGAGCCAGTATAATGCTTAACCGTTCAGAGACAAATGTCTAACCAATAAAGTTTAGAGGTCTTAACCATTCAGACTTAGTATATTTCTTAACCATTCAGAGGCAAATGTCTGAATCATTCAGACATCTGCTCGCGAAACAAACACTCTAAACTATTAAATACTGAATAAGTAAAAGGTCTGAACCATTAAAAGCTTCGTTAAAACATAAATCCTCACCACTTAGAAAATAAACCACAATGAAATACCCAACCTAAAAGTTTCCTTATCCTTAATCTAATGTATGTGTATCAGTGCCAACTCATTTGAGCTTCATTACAACTAATGATGCAAATATATTATTCAATGACATATATAGTAATAAACCAATATGCTCATTTCATATTTCGATTTGATTGATACAAAATCATAAAATCTTGTAATATATTATTAATGACACTACACATATACACACACAAATAAGTTTGTTCTTCCAAAATAAAGAAAATAATTCTAGTCTTTTAAACATGTGTATGTGACGTGATGTTGTTGTCTCACGTAAAATTTAATCCAAATACTGCTACTAGTTAGCGGTAAGTGGGTATCAAACACAGGAATTGTGGAAATTGTGTTATCGAAAGGTTGTGCTACTTTAACTAATTACCTAATTTGCAAGAAATTTAATTAGAATTTGGTTTTGTGGTTTTAGATTTTAACTACTAATGTCTCAAACTTGGTTGTTTAACAGATTTAAAAGGAAGTGATCATCTTAAGTTTCCAGTTCAAAAACGCATGTGTTTCAATTCACTTAGAAAGAGTCACATAGACATGACTCGTGTTTGATTAATTGTTTGTGATAAAAGGGAACCAAGTACTCGGATTACTACAATGCGAGGTCGTTATCCGATGACCAATTGATTAATATCCAACCCGTAAACTCCCCGTGATATCTTGATTGTCAAAGACACCAAGAACGTACGAATAAGGCAATGAATAAAAATATCAATCAACAATTAACAACAATCATTCAACACCATAACAACCACAAAATAGCAATTATTCTAGAAATCATAAATTGAAACACAATTTGTCCAACAAACCTTCCACTCAAGATGATCACAAGGAGATTTAGCCTCTCATGTTCTTGCAACTCATCATCACTCCACTGAGATTGTTCATATAAATCAAATCACCAAAAAAAAAATTGTTGTAGAAATGTTTAGAAACAATAATAAGACCCTAAAATCGCCTCCCAAGCTCTGCTATTCGTTCACAATGATTGAGATGTGAAAAGGCTCTTGAAAACCGAGTTAAAATGGCAGTTACACTTTTCTCGTTGCTGACCACCGTAAGCTACGGTGCTGACCACCGTAAGCCACGGTGGTCACCATAAGCTACGGTAGTCAGAATTTCCTTACGACCCAAGAGACTGGCTTACGGTGCATAGAAGGATCAGACACCACCGTAAGCTACGGTGCCCACCGTAGCTTACGGTGGTCAGCAGTTTTTCCATTTTTGTTCTTCTATCAACTCTCCAGGTCTTCACCTTCTCTTGGTCAAGTGCAAGCTCCCATCAAAGCACGTTAAAATCACTTGTTTATGCTCTTCGGTACCTGCAAAGCCATATACATCGTAGTTATCAAACCATAATAACTAACCCAATTAAGTGCGGAATATTGATTGTTTTAAAGCACTTGAGGGTTATCCAACGGACCACCCGTCACATCCCCACACTTAAACGTTGCTTGTCCCAAGCAACACATCAAAAACGTTTTTAAGCTTAAAAGTGATCACAATAAAAAACCAAACACAAGCATGTTATCCAATTTTCAATTTACCATCATACTATATAACACACCCCACACAATAACTCTCCTCTCGGTGACAAAAATATACTAGCAAGATTATGCTAGATCACTCAATGCAAACACGTGAATGTGCGACAATAAGCTTGGATAATAATCAAGTCTCCACCTACAACTGTCTAACATCCTATAAATCAAAAGGACTTTCGGTTGTAATGAGGCTATGTGTAAGAGTGAGAATGGGTGGGAAATATGCATGTAGCTCATTGAATCGACCCGGTTTATTATTACAACAAGCAAAAATAACCAACACTATTTATTTGTACAATTTCACTAACTTCTCTTCTCTTTTTCTTTTTCATTTATCTTTCTTTTTTTTTTTCTTTTTTTTTTCTTTTTTTTTATATTGCAAATATTGAAAGAAAGAACACATACATAACAATATCAGACTAAACTAAGCTCTTAAACCGGTCAATTCAATAGGTATAAATTTTGTAGGACATAGGCTTGGGTAACAAATGAATGTTTAAAAGCTCAAATTGGGCTACTTATGTCCAAACCCCCGTCCCGCTCACTATCAAGCTCATATATGTAACTTATGAGGTCTAACCCCCGAAACCCACTCTCTCACACATCCAGACGAGGTTAACTAAATGCCCTTATCATCTTCACAAGCATGTTAAACTTAGGTTTTGACAAGGATCTATTATCCAAGTTCTATTAACACAATGCACATACCGCCACTCCTTCCAAAAAGAATTTAATCTCTAAAGTATTCCATGTGGCTCAAGCCTCACCAAGAAAGGGATGAAAATGGATACCGATGTGTCATGTAGATTCAGGTAACATATTCAACTTGGACAACTGTTTGGTTGATTAACAAAAATTTTTCAAAAATCGTGAAAAATTTCCCTTTATCCCCAAACTTGGGTACATTGACCCCAATGTATGGTTTTGAAGAAACGATCACTAAAGCTACTTCAACCTCACCTTCAGCTCAATCACTCGAATCCCAACTTTCTTTTTTCCAAGTTTTTTTAAACACATATAACACCACCAATACCACCACAACCCATGACATAAATATCAAACACAATACGCCAACCTTCCACCAACCATAAACAAAACAAATTAATGTCTACAATAATATACAAAAGAAGAACACCACCTGACGTACTCAAGGTGGTTTAAATGAACCATTGCTTTCCCATTTCTCTCTATATTCCATCCAATCTCTTGGAAAGTTTGTATTTTCACGCCAATTGGGTCAAATTCCACCCCATCTAATCCCACCATCGGGTGGTTTTCCTTTGCCCGCTCTCCTGCTCACACTCGCCTTCTTCCTTGCCTGATTTTCACCGTTCTTCAACTCAGACCTATACACATCAACACCACTTGCATTTGACCTGATTGTGCTAATACTTGAAACATGTTCGTTAGTAGCAACTATGTGACTAAGTCATTAACAATATCGTAATGAATGGTTTTTAAAAACACATTAAAGTACAACTTACGATTCTCGTATTTTCAAGGTGACCATTCCGTTTCTGCAATCGATTTGAGCGTTTGCCGTATACAAGAACGACGACCCAACACTACCTGTGGCTGCTCGTAAGTCTTCAACGATGCATAGTCAATCACCATAAAATCCACCGAGTAGTAAAACTCGCCCAATTGTATCACTACGTCTTTCACAACCCCTCGGGGTTGCTTCCAACTCGCATCCGCGAACACCGACATGCTATCAATCTCGTGTAACAGACCAAAGTCGTACTGGTCGTACAGGCTACCCGGAGAACGTTCATCCCTGCTCCATAATCCAACAATGTTTTGTGTATCTTGAACTTCCCAACTTGAATCGGATAACTGGTTCCCCTGCATAACTTCCATTCTCTCGACACTTGTTTCATTCACACCTGCAATCACATGAACAACAGAAGTAGTTAAACATTTATCATTTTTAGGAACGAAACTTACCCCGCTGATCTGTATGTTCTTTGTGTTCTTCGGGTTAGTTTGCGTATCACTGGGAAGTTTCCCATTCTGTTGCTTCAAAGTTGCTACCTCACTAGCCAGCTGCCCCATCTGTGTGGTAGTGATTGGATGGCTTTGTCCCGAATCTCATCCTTTTGTGCCCGAGCGTCATCCAATTGATTCCTCATTTGCATATCTTGTTGCATCATCCGGAGCATATCCATAACTTCATTCCCACTTGATAAAGTTTGACCTTGATTGTATTGTTGGCGTGGAATGAAATTTCGTTGAGCTCTTTGGAAATTTGGATTCGCTTGATTCGCGGGGTCCCATAACGAAAATTAGGATGATTCCTTAACCCGGGGTGGTATGTGTTGGAGTTCATGTTAAAATTATGACCACCCCCTTGAATAGCATTTACCTCTTCTACTTGACCTTCAAGCACACCCATCAAACACACATCCGCCGCATGACCCAATTCATTACAATTCGTACAAACGTTATATATTTGATTAGTTGCTTGTACCCCTCTATCGTCTACCGCATAAACTTGAGGTCTTGTGATAACATGTCTTGCTCTCCTTGAAGATTGTGCTGTCCGTTTAGATGTGACCGCCATTTGCTCCAAAAATACCCAATCATCTTGCTCAAAGTTTGTACCAAAAGTACCATTAGTGATGGACATCAAGTCACGAGCATCTTCTGAACTCAACCCCTCACGGAAAGCATTCATCAATTCCCAAAGTGCAATGCCATGATGAGGACAATTCTTTAACATCATGTTAAACCTTTCAAATGCTTCATGGAACATCTCACCCGGTTGTTGTTGAAAACTTCGTAAACTCCGACGAGCTTCATTTGTCTTTTGGCCCGTAAAAAATTCTTGCAGAAATCTTTGTTGCATATCGGCCCAAGTATAAATCGATGCGGACGGTAGAGTATGGAACCATTTCTTTGCCTTATCCTCTAACGAAAACTAAAACAATACCAATTTAACATCATCCGCCGAAAAACCTTGCCCTCCGATGGTGTTGCAAATGGAATCATATGTTTCCAAATGGAAGTATTGTTCCTCCGTTGCTAGACCCTTGTACTTTGGCAAGCTTTGTAATGCGGTCGTCCTAACCTCAAATGTCATCCCATCCGGGCGTTGAGGTATCACTACAGGAGAAGGATTATTAGTAATAACCGGACGAAAATGTGCTTCAACCCCCCGCACTACCTCTCGATGATGTCTTCGCGGAACACCCAATGGTACTCTTGGTCGACCCGCTTGACCTTGTCTTAACCCTTGAGGTACGAATTGTTGTTGATGTTGGGGTTGATGCAATGGTCTTTGAAATTGAGGTTGTTGGTGTTGACCTTGGACTTGTTGTAAATGCATTGGTTGGTGGAATGGTGGTCCTTGAGGACGAACTTGTTGCACCCCCGTAGGTTGCCTAACCATCTCTTATACTTGTTCCATTGGTTCCCTTTGCGGGTAACCCATTCCCCCTTGTGGTCCCAAATTACCTCCATCACCCCATAATAATAACCTTCATCTTCATACCCTCTGAATCCTTCTTCATAACCATCATCATACCCATCTCCTCCTACACCCGATGTTTGCACAAACTGTGAGCAAAGATTATGAAAACCAGGTTGGGTTGGTGGTTGAAATGTCGAGGATGTATGGATAACGGTGGAACTTGGTAAAGTTTGGCTTGGTAATGGATATTGGGTGGATGATGATTGACCGAATGTTGGGAAAAAGGATGAGAATGGTGGTACCATTGATGCGGCGTTGGTTGGTTAACTTCATGTGTTGAAGTTGGGTGAGTGGTAGGATTCGGTGGAGGTGTAGATGGTGTTGTTTGGCTTGTGGTGGTAGGCAAGGGTTCCATAGTATTAAGTGGTGAAATTGGTGTGGATGGTGTTGTTGGGGAACCACTAATCTTGTTTTCTCGTAACAAAACCCTGTTGCGTCGTAAAGTTCGCTCGATCTCCGGTGTGGTGATAGCCGATTAGAGCCTCTAGTATGCATACACCTGTAAGATCCTGCACACTAACACAACCAGCGTAAATCCGGAAAAATAACAAACTATACTAGCACAAAATAACACACGTAGCGCACAAGTCTCCGGCAACGGCGCCAAAATTTGACGTGATGTCGTTGTCTCACGTAAAATTTAATCCAAATACTGCTACTAGTTAGGGTAAGTGGGTATCGAACACAGGGAATTGTGGAAATTGTGTTATCGAAAGGTTGTGCTACTTTAACTAATTACCTAATTTGCAAGAAATTTAATTTAGAATTTGGTTTTGTGGTTTTAGATTTTAACTACTAATGTCTCAAACTTGGTTGTTTAACAGATTTAAAAGGAAGTGATCATCTTAAGTTTCCGGTTAAAAACGCATGTGTTTCAATTCAACTAGAAAGAGTCACATAGACATGACTCGTGTTTGATTAATTGTTTGTGATAAAAGGGAACCAAGTACTCGGATTACTACAATGCGAGGTCGTCACCCGATGACCAATTGATTAATATCCAACCCGTAAACCTCCCGTGATATCTCGATTGTCAACGACACCAAGAACGTACGAATAAGGCAATGAATAAAAATTCAATCAACAATTAACAAACAATCATTCAACACCATAACAACCACAAAATAGCAATTATTCTAGAAATCATAAATTGAAACACAATTTGTCCAACAAACCTTCCACTCAAGATGATCACAAGGAGATTTAGCCTCTCATGTTCTTGCAACTCATCATCACTCCACTTAATTGTTCATATGAATCAAATCACCAAAACAATGTTGTAGAAATGTTTAGAAACAATAATAAGACCCTAAAATTGCCTCCCAAGCTCCGCTATTCGTTCACAATGATTGAGATGTGAAAAGGCTCTTGAAAACCGAGTTAAAATGGGCGTAATTTTCTGTTTACACTCTTTCTCGTGCTGACCACACCGTTAACTAACCGGTGGTCAACAGTAAGCTACGGTGGTCACCATAAGCTACGGTGGTCAGAATTTTCTTACGGCCCCAAGAGACTGGCTTACGGTGCATAGAAGGATCAGACACCCCACACTCATCGTAGCTTACGGGGTCAACAGTTTTTCCATTTTTGTTCTTTTATCAACTCTCCAGGTCTTCATCTTCTCTTGGTCAGTGCAAGCTCCCATCAAAGCACGTTAAAATCACTTGTTTATGCTCTTCGGTACCTGCAAAACCATATACACCGTAGTTATCAAATCATAATAACTAACCCAATTAAGTGCGGAATATTGATTGTTTTAAAGCACTTGAGGGTTGTCCAATGGACCACCCGTCATATGGTTTGTCATTATTATATAACTTAAAAACTAATGTCGGTGCAGTTTACATCTTAGGTCCTTCATGCTGGGCGGACCTATAGTGTTACAAGAGTTAACCTCCGTTGCCCCTTAATGCACTCAACGTTAGTTTAAATTTAGGAAAAATTTGACGATTTTTCGCTTTTGTTACTCTTTTTTCAAACGTTACTTCTGTACGGATTTTCTAGATCCGACATTGCTTCTTGCTTTTTTCCATTTTCAATTGGCTTAATGTTTAATTCTTTGTTTGCTTCACATCAACAAATTTAGTTTCATAAAATAAACAAAACTACAAAAGTTTGTGGTAAACAATAAATAATTTGACTGCACTGTAAAATAATTTCTAATTGAAGCTACGGATTTTTAGTTTTAAGCTAAGGAACAAAGGACTCCGATAGTCGCATATTCTGTGCGTTACTAATAATAGTGTTTGTAATAAATTAAGTACTAGACATATATAGCATTGCTTCATATTTGTTCATATTATATAAATTCAAGTTGGTCTATATAAATTCGAGTTGGTCTATGTTTCGATCTAAATTTTTTTCTGAAAATGAATCGGGTCAAATAAAATATCTTTTCATTAAAAAAAACATTTTTACGTGTATATTTTTATGTACGTGTCGGTATAAATTCGAGTGGTCTACGTTTCGACTTAAACTTTTTTGGGAAACGAGTCAGGTCAAATATAATACGTTTCCGTGCTTAGTTTATGTATGTTTCGTACATTTTGTTCCGAACCATGTGGAGTCAAATTGTGGTTTTTCCTATTTTTAAAAGCTCAAATTAATTCCTTTTGATTACACGTGTCAGTTTTTCCTTTATACACGTTACGTTTTCTATATATGAGTTTGGTCATATAAAATACGTTATGATTGTACGATATAAAGTTAATTTACTTGATGTTTTGATCCAATCGCATTGCTTATATAGGTTACATTTGAATTCAATCGATACGTCGAAACACGTGTTTCATATAGTTAACGAATCACATAATGCTTGGACTAATCCATTCGATGTTTGTGATGTACCCGCACAAGTCTTATTACTAGTTCTTTATGATAGGGATATTAGGTAACTATATAAATTATCTTTTATATTATTACCTATTACCTATTATTAACAATTATAAATACGTAAATAGTAACATAATCAATAGTTTCACACACTTCTATTGAAAACAAAACTAACCCAGTTGGTTAAGCGTGTGTACCTCTTGATGGGAGGTCGAGGGTGCGTGTACCTCTTGATGGGAGGTCGAGGGTTCAACCCTCGACACCCATATTTTTTTTCCCTTTTGCTTCTTTTTCAACAATACATTACGGTATATGTTATAAGACTGCAAGAGGCTTCATCTTACAAAAATAAATATAGCATAACTCTTTTATAGTGCACTTTGTGTGTTCCACAGTACTTTCTTTCTGTTTTATTGTTAATTTATTTTTATTATTATTTGTGGTGTTGTTATTATGCAAACTAATTTTTTAATAATTTAAATTATTACTTATAGACATATAATAAATCATATTGTCATTGTAATCAATGATATTCCTAACTTACACATTTGTTTTAAAGGCCAATCTCGTTTTTTCCAGATTCGGATGATGACCACAACAAAAAAAAACCCTATCGCCTTTCACAGGTTAATGGAATGACAAATTCGAAACCTATTTTCATAATAATGTACATAGCTACCATCATATAAAACACATGACGATATATTTTTGGACATGTTATAACTCTATCTTTTGGTTATACGAAAACAATGTGTGTAATAAACCTAATACTGCTATAAATAAACTCTTTAGTTTGTAATATACAGGTTTTTCGCTGCATGAGGAGGAAACTCCTAATTATAATACATAAATGATACATAATTTATATGGTATTCTTTTAAAAAAATCATCCTTATTGCAAATGATCTAGTTTTTTTTTTAAATTTTAATAGAGTTACTTCGATAGATACCTTTTCAAGCAATGAATAAGTTCATACTTGAATCTTATAAATAAGTTACTTTGATCCATACCTTTTCAAGCAATGAATATGAAGTTTTAGGGATAGGCAAATCAACCGTCATAACCGATCACTGAACCATAACTGACATAACCAAACTTGTTATTAACCGATAACCGACATAACCAATGGTTATGGTTATGAAACTTTGGTTAACAGAAATATCTGAAACCAAACTGAACTTGTAACGTTAACTTTATATAACGAATTAATGTTATATGTTAACCGTATAGAGGTTTTTTACTAAGATAAAAATATGTTAGTAACAAAATGATGTTGATGTAGATGCTTCTTATTTTAATGAACTTAGGTGGTATTATCATAATGTTTATTGTTGAGAATAACCTTATTAAAAAGCATCGCACATCGATACTTTATCCAAAAAGTGTAGTCTTGGTTATTAAGCCCAAGCTAAATCCAAATCATGCATCCCTCTAATGCGCACCCCTATTTATTTCGAACCTTGCTTGGTTAATTAACCGAAATTAACTGTAACCGACTTCATTACCGAATAACTATAACCAAAGTACCGTTACACTTATGGTTATGGAATTCCATAACCAAAGTTTATATTTGAATCTTATAAACATCATAAACGTGTATGATACTTAGATTTAAAATATGATCATGTGCTTGCTTATCCAATTATTTGTTTATTGTCATGTGTTCCGTTTGGATCAACGATTTTTCATTGGCCATTCACATAAACTATATGTTCACACAATGCTCATTATTGGATTATTTTTTTAATTTCATATAATAGTGACTGATTTATCTAAATCATGTGATAATTAAGACAGTTTTGATTTTTTTTATACAATTGTTAATTAAGGCAATTCAAAAGGGGGTTGCGGCGCAGCTTGTTGCCCGTTTACCTGCCACTTGTTTGTAATTTGTTACTTTGGTATATAATATGATCCACCATTTGGGTATATTTTTTCAAAAAAAAAAAAAAATTAGGGATGATATTTGTAACATTCGGTCTTTCATTTTCAGTCAATATTATCAGTCTTGCCTATTAGGAGCTCACGGTTTAGTTTTTGCTTCACGAGTAAAAACTTCTTTACGGATTACCCATCGATTATACCCGCTCGAAGCATAACTCCGAGTATTGCCTAAGGTTTTATTAACACCACATGAAACTCCTCGTCCCAACTAGGTTTGCTATGAAGCCATTTGTAATATCTGACTCTCACATTTGTGTTTTTTTTTTGTTATTCTAATGATATTATGTAATATTTTATAAAACTATGAAAAAATTGGAACGTGCTTATTTTTATCGGTACTATCAGAACGGTTAGCGATATTCATTTTATAGTTTTTGATCGATGTAAAACAGTATCGATATTCTTTTTCGGCATTTTACAAATTTATCTTTTGGTTCATCTTCAGCTGCTATGCCGAATGTTGGTATCGTACCGATATCATAATAAACCAAACCTATACTGTTCAGATTCCCGATTTTATAGTTTTTGATCGATGTAAAACAGTATCGATATTCTTTTCGGTATTTTACAAATTTATCTTTTGGTTCATCTTCAGCTGCTATGCCGAATGTTGGTATCGTACCGATGTCATATAAACCAAACCTATACTGTTCAGATTCCGTTATATCACGCAAGCAATATTGAATAGTTAACACTAATTATATTCAATTTTTTTATATTTATAAGAGTAAAATAAATTACTTTTTGTTAATAAATTATTATTATTTTTTTGCTGTGAAGCCTATGTTTTTAAGCTTACATCGGATTCATAGCTAAAAGCCAATGTTTAAGAATAATTATTAACAAACTATAAATTGGTAACATATTTTGGGTATTGTACTCAAAGCTTTGAAAGTTTTTTCAAAAAAAAAAATGATATACACTTTTAACCTAAATTTATTTGACCTTTTACTTATAACCCAAAAGTTTTCATCTATTGCAATTTAACCTCATAACCTTTTTACTTTCAACTTTGGTCCCCACACTTTTCATATTACGAAGAATTTTCGTTTTATGTTTCGTTTTAAATTTTACGAGTTAATACGTCATGACGTGTGCGTGGTTCAACGTCTTAACGCTTCGTTTTAAGCTTCGTACTAGATTTTGCGAGTTAACACAACTCAACGTTTTTGTGTGGTTCAATGTTTTTACGCCGTCTATTTTTTCTCGTTTGAAAGGTTCCTAAATCGACGGTTAAATTTTGACTTAATTATTATTTTCTATGTTTTATGTTGCAGTCTAATTTCCTCGCATTAACACACGTAACTTCAGTATTGATTGTCGCTGACGGTGGTGTAGCATTGTTGCTATTCGGCACGGTTTTACGCCTTCGTCGCATTGCGACAGGAGGTAAATCTAGTTAATTATTAATTATTAACAATAAAGTAATTTATTTCATCGTTAAACTCATCACATTATACTAGGCCCAAAACTGGTTTAGACCCAAAACCCAAAATCCACCACATACGCCATACCAAAAGGCCCAAGTGTGAAAAGTTACCACAAGAGAAGTTTTCTTGCAACACAAAGTAACATGAAACATGTACATACATCAAGTAAGCAAAACATTTTAAAACGAAGGGAACACCATAGAGCTACCGCAACTTCCGCTTGGTAAGATCGGACATTCGATAATGTCCGAACCCGATGTATCCACGCACATATAGATTTGGTACAATTGACTCTTTCCCGATGCGTCATTGTTGCACTCTATCCCCGGGGTGAAACCAGTCGCCTCTTTAATTGCGTGCGTTATGCAACTCAGACTATACTCTGACCCGTTCGGATGTATCCCTACACCATGGTTTCACACCAAACATAACATTATGAACTTTGGGACAACAAAAAATAAATAAATAAAAACACTTGTTTCACAATGATTTGTTGTAACAATGTAACTTGTACAATATAAATCATACCCGCGTCTTCGAGTGCTATGAGAAGGTTTAATTGGGTTTTCACTTTAAGATTCGTCGAGAAATAAGTGTGTTGATCAAGTTCGGATTTCGAGCATGTCCCGTGTTTGTTCCACTCATGAGCCCAAAATTTTAGCCCGTCGCCGCTGGGGCACGCTAACGTTGGCCAGTCTGACTGCATTTGGCTCATGAGGTCTGAAGTCTGTTATTAAGATTTGATTTAGCTTGCTACATATATTAATATATAAAAAGATACAAATATAGACCAATAAATAGTCATCGACTCATAGCAAATGGTAAAAGATCCACCTGCGTGGCATTGAAAGGGCTGTTAGGGTCACAATTGGAGGGGTATGAACCATTGTTATAATTGGGCCAAAGCCCATGAATTCCGAAATCCGACTTCGGTTTTCCGGTAGTTGGGTAGCAACAACTGCTTTTCGTGTCACAATACGATCCTGGTCACTAAACAAAAAAAAAACATTAAACAACAATCTTCCAAAAATAAAATTTGATAAGAAATTACATCAAAATAGATGGTAAGCGGGCAAAAGCTGCGCCGCTACCTCCTTTTGAATTACAAAACTGAGTCTTTTAAAAACTACATTCGATCATGGATCTCCGGGTCATGACATTACCATGCATGACCCTTTGGACTCGACTAAGCAGGTCCACAACCTCTGGCGCAAGGAAACCAAAAGTGTCAAATGCAAATTGAATCAAATGAATATTATGTGGTAAACCCAACCAATTATCGAATCAGCCGTCTTACTAGTCTGCTGGTGGGACCAGTAACTGGCCGTACCACCTTACAAACCGGTTAGCTAAAAAAGGCTTAACCAGACCAGTTATGTAGCCGGCTCCTGGCCCGAGGTTGTTATAACAGTGAATGTGATTAAAATTGAAATGAATACCTATTGAACGATGTAGAAGAAATCGAAATATTGTGAAGCGGCGAGTACAAGTAGGGAATGCAGGGTTAAAAGCTTGATCAATAGCAAAGTGTTGTTGGATTGCATCTTCATGTTTGTTTTTGTGTTTAGTGTGTAGTGTGTGATGAAGGTGTGTGTATTTTTAGGAGATATGTTGTGTATGAAAAGGTATGAACTCAAAATCAAAATGAAGAGTATTGCATGCTATGTGTGTGTATATATATATATTATTAGAGAGAGACTTAACACGTTATTTAGTTTTATAAGCAAAAAATTAGTAGAACTGAACGAGATAGAATATACACGTGATTTGATTTCTTTGTTTTCGATTTCCTTATATAATTATAATTTGTATCTATACCAACTCATTTATGATTCCTTACAGCTAATATTAGTTGCAAAAAAAAATATTATTCAACCAAATATAGTAACAGATCGATATGCTCGTTTCATAATTTGATACACAGTACTAATATTATATATATATATATATATATAGGTAGAGGTTCATGTGAGAAGAATAAAAAGATTATGGAGGTGACATGTGTCCCTTTTTATTTTGGTAGTTTAAGGGTATAAGTGTAATTTAACTAATAAAATTAATTATGTAATTAATATATGCAACCGATTTTTGGCAGTTATTGTAGAGATTTTCGAATTTGAAATAACACCCTAACTCATAAAAACACCACAACATTTATATTGAAGGCATACATCTTATAAAGAACAAAAATATAACTCATAAAAACACCCTAACTCATAAAAACACCACATCATGTATATTGAAAGCATTATCTTATAAAGAACAGAAATATAACAAAAATAACACCATAACTCATAAAAACACCACAGCAGTTATATTGAAGATACACATCTTATAAAGAACACTGTAACATTGAATACAACAGAAATAACACTCTAATATGACACCGGTCGACATTTTAATTAGAATCAAAACAGAAATAACACCCTAAACATATAAAAACAGAAATAACTCTACAAAAATATATCACTATGGTACTCATATTAAAGATAAAAACACTCGTTATTATGGTGTAATTTTTTTTTAAAAAAAGAGTTACGTATAAAAAGTTATTGATGTTTAAAAAAGAAGAGGGAAACTTTGCATGTGTATTAATGTTAGTTTCTTAATTAAAAATATTAAATTTAACTTTATACCCCTAATCTTAAAAATTAGTTAGTTTAATAGTCAACATTATTTAAAGAATTGCCACTATGATTTCAACAATTAGATTAAAAATCTAATGGTTTAGATTCTTTCTTATCATTCTCACACTTTTAAATTTTTTCACAATAACCTCACTCTATATATATTATATATATATATATATATATATATATATTAAATGCCTATCTATTATTAACCCACTAATTATTACAACTTTCTTTTATGTCTAGGTTATGGGCTCGGTGGTGATAAGTGTGGCTTCGATGATGATCAAACCGTTGGCTTGGCTAAAGATGTAGGCAGTGGTCGCCACTTGGTTAGTGTTTGAGGTGACGTAGAACTCTTGCCTTAGTGTGAAGCTTCTCACTTTGTGGTGTGGCATTCGTGTAATAATTGTGTGGTGTAGTTTAGTACTTGTTGGTAGTTTAGTTTTGATGTAAATGTTGTTTTAGTAAGTTTTTCGCTGCTTATTGCGACTTCATGATCAGTCTCTTAAGCTATTACGTATGATAATATCGTACTATAAGGTTTCGGATTTGAGCTCTTATAAGTTAGCTATATATGTTTAGGTTATATACATATGTAGCTAATCAAACTAATTTGTTCATTTTTAAATTTTGGAAGTGTGGAGAGAGAAACAATAACCATACATGCATAGCATCTCACTAATTTTTAAATTGTTCACTATTGGGAAAATTAACACTTCATTTATGTTCGTTTTGTCTTAACAATAATTTTTTTTTTGCTTCGATCAATAGAAATTAAACTAAACATGAATTTTGTGTTTCATAGAGGAACCAAAACATTCTAAGTTAGAACAAATAAAACTCGATAGAGGTACCTCAACTCCCTGTTGGAAAGACCAAACGTTCAATGAAGCCCGAACCTAATGGATCCACAAATCGATTTGGTACAACTAACTATTACCAGATGAGTCAGTATTACACTCGATCCACAGAGTGTAACCACTCACCATTTTAACCATGTCCTTTACGCTACTCAGATTGTACTCTGAGACGTTTGGATCAATACCCTAATCCCTACATCATGGTTTCACATCAAACATGACATTATAAACATTGGAACAAAAGAAACAAAAAAAAAAAACATTTTTTTAAATCTCCAATTCAGTTCTCATGTTAAGACCCATTTACATGTTAAGACACAGTTGTATAATAACCTTACTTATAAAATATAATTGTATCATATTAAGTATAAATAATTGTAAGAACATAATTTTTTTTATTAATATTTGAAAACCTAATATAACTTAACTTTATTTTTTTATTAATATTTGAAAACCTAATATAACTTAACTTCATATATATAATCCACAACTTCACCAGTATACTCTTAAGCCCATCACATTACAGTAGGCCCAATCATACCAAACGGCCCAATCATACCAAACGGCCCAACTATATCACACACCACAACATGATCAATACAAATTTAGTTAATCGCTGGCTTTCTATATATTATCAATGTTGTTCTAAAAAAGAAAAAGTTCAAACAAAAACCAAGACATTCAAGTTAGAACGAAGGAAACTCGATAGAGGAGCTACAACTCCCCGTTGGAAAGACCGGACACTCAATGAAGCCCGAGCCCGATGAATCCACACACAAATAGATTTGGTACAACTGACTATTACCAGACGAGTCAGTATTGCACTCTATCCACGGAGTGTAACCACTCGCCTCTTTAACTGCGTCCCTTATGCTACTCAAACTATACCTTGACCCGTTTGGATGAATCCCTACATCATGGTTACATATTAAACATGACATTATAAAAATTGGGACCAAAGAAACAAAAAAAACATGTGTTTCACTATAATTTTTCATTAATCATACCGGTTTTCTCGAGAGCTTGGAGGAGGTTTATTTGGGTTTTAAGGCTAAGAGCCGTTGAGAAATAACCGTGTTGATCAAGTACGGATTCCGAGCATGTCCCGTGCTTGTCCCACTCGTGACCCAAAATGTTAGCCCCACGCTACTTGGGCACGATAATGTTGGCCAGTCTGACTTCATTTGGCTCATAAGTTCTGGAATCTGTACCATATGTAATTTAGTATTTGTTGGTGTAGTTTAGGAGTGAGAGTAGTGAAACCTTTGCTATTTAAAAAATAAATAAATATAAAATTAAATTTATTTTAGTTGATACATTAATTAATTGATTGAATTCGATACATATATATTAATATACAAGAAGACAAAAATTGATACCAATGAATAAATCATAGGATATGGTAAAAGATCCACCTTGGAGGCATCGAAAGGGTTGCTAGAGTCACAATTGGAGGGGTATGAACCATCGTTTCGATTGGGCCAAAGTCCATGAATTCCGAAATTCGACGCGGGTTTTCCGCTACCCGGGTAGCAACAACCATGTTTCGTGTCACAAAATGATCCTGGCCACTAAAAAAGGGTATGCAAATCAAACAAATCCTATGTGGTCATGTGTGTCGCGTAGCGTACACTTACATGACCATAATCAATGTTTTCATAACCAGACTGTTATCAAACTGGCCGCCTTACTGGTCTGACTGCCAACAAAACTCAGTAGCCGGCCAGTTCAAATGGAGACTATTCATAGGGTACGTTTAACCAGACGGTTATGTAGCCGGTTCCTGGTATGATATTTATTGAAAATGAAAAAAATACCTGTTGAACGAAGTAGAAGAAGTCGAAATCTTGTGAAGCGGAGAGTACAAGTAGGAATGCAGGGTTAGAAGCTTGATCAACAGCAAAGGATTGTTCGATTGAGTCTTCATGTGTGTGTGTAGGGTATGTGAGCTGTGTGTGTGTTTAGTTTGTGTATTTATAGGAGATGTATTGTGTTTTTTGCAAAAGGATGGAGTAAAAATGAAGAATATCCGTATGCTTTGTTTTACTAGAGAGAAATAATTAACAATTTATTTATTACTATAATTTAATTAATGAGTCATAATTGTTATTTCTTATATAATTTGATTAGGATATCAAATTCGATCAATAGGATTTTGTTTCGATACGTATTATATTTTTATATCAATCTCAACTTTGTACGGTTGTAATTTAATTTATGTGATATATTTTCTTAAAAAACTCTAAATCGAAATTAATTATTTTACCTCAATTGGTTATTTAGTTGTAAGTTAAACTCATTAATTTTAAAACAAATTTGAAAACTTTCTAAGGAAAAAAAAAACAATAACAAAAAGACCACTTTAGAAGCCGGCCTTTAGGTGTTTTTATTTGGACTTTTCACCTGAAGTATTCCAATTTTTTAAATAATACACAGTGGCGGATCTAAAAAACTTTCATAGGGGTAACGTTTTAAAATAAATGAGTAACGAAATCGAAAAAACGTCAATTTTTTTCAAAATTTACACTACCGCCGGAGCGCCAAGGGGCAGCGGAGGTTACCCCTAATTGTATGATACATCCGACCCTGATAATACAGAAATTAATTCTATTTGAAACGTATTTTGTCAAGATTGTATAACTTTGTTATCTAAATGATGTTTTCTTTTAGTTAATAAGATTTTCTTTTCGAATTTAAACAAAATCTGTTACACACAATGTCTTTAAAGCTGCATGCCACATTAACATACCCATGACCAAGTAGCGAATACTGTTGTAAATGTCGTTCGAATAACATTAAGTTTAAAAGAAAACACGTTACAAAGAAATTCGTCATGAAACAAACATGTTCATACTTATACAAGAGGAAAATTATTAAACTGAAACAAGAAAGTTAGAATGAAGGGACTCAATGGATGAACCACAGCTTCCCTTTGGAAACACAGGACATTCGATGAAACCCGAGGCCGATGAATCTACACACAAGTAGATTTGATACAATTGACTGTTACCTGGACGAATCATTATTACACTCCACCCATGGAGTGTAACCACTCGCTTGTTTAATCGCGGTTTTTTATGCTACTAAGGCTATACTTTTGCCCATTTGGTTGAATCCCTGAAATCATAAATTAATCCCGTGATCAAACATACGTGACAACATTATAAGTTAACGAAAAATAGAAATGAAAATGTTTATATTGTATATGAAGTGTGAATGCATCGGGTACCCGCGGTTTTGAGAGCTTGGAGGAGATTGATTTCGTTCTTGAGGCTAAGTGTTGTGGCGAAATAGTCGTGTTGGTTTAGAACTGATTCTGAACAAGTCCCATGTTTGTCCCACTCATGACCCCAAAATGTTAACCCATTGTTGCTTGGGCATGCTAATGTTGGCCATTGTGTTTGCATGTGGCTTGTAAGGTCTGAGATCTATATAATAAAATAAAAAAAGTTTAAACGGTTAAAACTTTATTGTAGTGAAGAATAAGGTTTATGGGTTGATTGGTAACTTATAAATGGTTAAGTGCTGAACAAGTAAGAGGTCTGAAAGGTATGAACCATTAAAAGTAAGTATAATGCTTAATCGTTCAGAGACAAATGTCTGACCAATCAGATTAGAGGCCTTGACCATTCAGACTTAGGGGCTGTTTGGCAACTTCGGAATGGTTAAGTACTGAACTAGTAAGAAGGTTTGAACCATTAAGTGCTAAATCAGTAAGAGGTCTGAACTATTAAGATTGTATAATGTTTAACCGTTCAGAGTCAAATGTTTCACCAATTCAGATAAAAAGGTCTTAATCATTCAGAGGCAAATGTCTGAATCATTCAGACATCTGCTCCCGAAACAAACAGTCTGAATTATTTAGTGTTGAACCAGTAAAAGGTCTGAACCATTAATAGCCTCATTAAGAGCTAAACAAACAACTATGCTTAACCATTCAGAGGCAAATGTCTGAACCATTCAGACATCTGCTCGCGAACAAACAATCTGAACATAAATTCTGAACCAGCGAGAGTAAAAATTCTGAACCTAATTAAAAATCCCATCAAAAGCTAAATAATATTGAATGAAGTAAAAGAAATGGTAAATTATGCACCTTGGAAGCATCAAAGGGGTTGCTAGAGTCACAGTTCGAGGGATATGAACCGTCGTTTCTATTGGGCCAAAGTCCATGAATTCCGAAATCGGATGATGGTTTTCCGGTACTTGGGTAGCAACAACCTTGTTTCGTGTCACAGTACGATCCTGGCCACTACAAAAAAAAACATTTAAATTGGATGATTCCTATGCGTGTTGTCGTCATGCATGTACTACACGTACAACTTGATTAACGTCGAAATGAAATACCTGTTGAACGAAGTAGAAGAAATCGAAATCTTGTGCCGCGGATAAAGCAAGTAGGGAATGAAGGGTTAAAAGTTTGATCAACAGCAAAGGATTGTTGGATTGCATCTTCATGTTTGTGTCTACTCTTTAGTGTGTGTGATGAAAAGGTATGTTTAGTGTGTGTATTTATAGGAGAAATGTTGTGTATGATAAGGTATGAACCCAAAATGGGCATTAAGGTGTGCTTTTTATTTTTGTTTATTACAGATGGTCCTGATGGAGACTGATAGAGATCATTAATATGTTTGTTATTGTTTGTATGCAATGAATACTACATTTACATTTAAATAAAATATTTAATTTATTGTATAAACAAAATATAAAATACTACTTAAGTTTTGTATTAATTACTTGTTGTTGTAATGGGAATGTATGATTTGAGATTAAGAAGAGAAAAAAGTGACTCGTGAACGATATGTTAATTTCATTTTTATGATCTTATTGTATGTGTAAATAAAAAAAGTTGTTTTTAACAATATAACTAATGTAGCTATCAAATCTAACAATTAAATAATTATTAACTGATAACTAATTAGTTCATATTGACTCTTGGTTTGGCTAAGTTTTGTACATGGACACTTCAAAACTATAAGTTGATCATTAATAGAGTTCATAATGGGTACCTTGCCTCTTGTTCGACATTTCTTCCTAATTTTTTATTCAATATAGGTTTATATATATATGGGATCAAAATCAAGGAAACACCCTTCCGAGTTGTGAGAGCTTAGAGAACTCGACCTTCTCGTGCAAGTTTTGTCCCATTTTTTACACCCTTATATAAAAATGTTAGAAAACACAGTCGTAAAAAAATTTTAAATTTTTTTTTTCGAATTGGTGATTTTCGGCCCCTTACAGTAGCTGTAAAATGGTGATGACATAAACATGACATCACTTTTTACAGCATTTATGGTTGCGGGCTGCCGTAAATGAAAAAAAAACAAGTTTTTTATTTTTGGAAAAGTTGATTATTTTTAAAATTTTTGGTAAAAAAAATTTTGAAAAAAACTTTCGTAAGGTCGAGTTCTCTAAGTTCTCACAACTCGTATAGGTTTTCATTTTACACTAATCCTTATATATATATATATATATATATATATATATCTATATATATATATATATTGAGTTAAGAAAACCCAAGAAGACCTTATGTAATAATTTTTTTTTGTAAAAAGATTAGGGGATGTAAATACATGTTATCGAAGTTTTGTAACAAAAAAAGGCCGAATGGAGATTTTTATAAAAAAAATTAAAATTCAGTTTTTCAGCATATATATATATATATATATATATATATAATTTTATAAAAGTTCCTTTTGGCGCTTTTTTTTGTTACATAACGTTCAATAACATGTTATTTACATTCCCTAATTTTTTGTACAAAAAAAAATTGTTAAATAACGTTTTCTTGGGTTTTGTAACTTAAATGGGTTTCTCTCTATAATTCCCTATATATTAATATATATACAAGGTGAGGTTTCTGTAAAAAAAGACATTTTTCATGAGAAGTGTGAGAAACATAGAAATTAACATGTAGATATTATATTTGGACTTAGACATTATTTTTGGTAAGAAAAACACTAAACATAACAATTTAAGACACAATTAAATGAATTCTAGGAATAAGATTTAAGACATAACTAAAACACACTAATTAACACTTAAAACACTATTACTTAATGTTCTTAGTATGGTTTTTAAGTTTTAAGCCTAGAATTTATTGCATTGTGTCTTAAGTTGTTATCTTTGATGTTTTTCTTGCCAAAACAACGTAAAACATTATGTCTAAGCCCAAAACATGATGCCTACATGTCAATTCCTCTGTCTTCTCACACTTCTTACGAAAAATATCCTTTTTACAGGATTCTAAACCTATACACACACACCACATATATATATATATAAGGGTAGGGTAAGGTTCTAGAGTAAATAGTAGGTTGAGAGTGAACTGTTTGAACTATTATGGGCCATTGGATTACATCATCTATAGATTTTTAAACAATGGCAAGATTGTAATTTTAATGATGTAAATTCCCTTTAAAGTAACTGAAAGAAGGGTATTTGCGTCTTTTATAAATTGCATTTATTAAACAACATAATCAAAATCCTAAAATCTTGTTAGTTTCCGTATATACAAGATACACAGTTGTTAGTGTATACACATGCGTACAGTCTCGCTATTATCAGTTTATACAAGATACACAGACGTTAGTTTATACACATGTGTATAGTCTCGCTAACTATCGGTTTATACAAAATACACACTATAGTTTATACACATGTGTACATTTCGCTAACTATCAGTTTATACAAGATATAAAACTGTTAGTTTATACACATGTGTACAGACTTTTATACATCTATGTATTATATTAAAAATGGTTAGATGTGTGTATATTAACAACATATAGTATAATGCATGAACATGAGTAGATTCATATAATAATTATGAAATTAATGAAATCGACATAAGTCACATGTATGCAAAAATAAATAACTTCATCACATATTCAGAAAAAAGTTAATGTCCAAAAATAATTACAATTTCAATCTTAGAGAAATTTTTCAATATTGGAAATTAAAAAAGTTAAAAACAATATATTATGATAACTATATATGAATAATAAAAGAAAAACAATATTCAAGTTAAAATAAAACAAAATCCATGGATAAAGAAATGAGTACTACGAATATTTATAAATTAAATAATTTGTAAACAGCATATTTAAAAAAAACATTTAAAAAATTTATAGTTTTGTCTTTATCATCTTCTTGAGTTATAAGAATACCTGCAATATTTATTAATCAACTTCAACATATGAGTTGAAGATGTAAAATATATGTCATAATCAATGATAGTCTACAAAATTTAAAGCCCTTTAATTTATTATGATTAAAATAATAGAGAAATAATTAAAAATAAGAGAGAGAGAATTAAGAGATGAGAAAATTAAGGGATATTAATAAACATACTTGGCTAATGTCAATTTTACCCTTTTAAGCTAAAAAAATATCAATGACAAAAATTAGTTCCATCAGTTCACTTTTAAGAAGTTGTTCACAACTCTTAGAAGTTTTCTCTTTATCCGAATCCAAATCTGTTTAAAACAACTTTCAAAATTGGATACCCAATTTAATAATAAAATGATCGACGAAAATTTAATAACTACAAAAAATATTATAACATGTATAGTACCTATAAAAGTTAGCCAGTCAGAAATTCTCTAAATCCCTACCAATTTGTAGTTTGGCGTACTTTCACTTTAGGAAGCTAAGCAAACGTTGAAGCACGCTTGAGCTTAATTACCGGCTATATACATAATCTTTTATTGTCTTGATCAAGATCAAGTGCTCATACATCATAGTAATGGAATTGTAAGAAAATGCTAAACTTATAATCATATCTCATCGTTGACATATTGATATAGGTGTGAAACAAAGAGAGCATTTGGGAAAGGATATTCTCAAAAATGCTCGGCAGGTGCATCTTGTAGGTACAATAATTGGACACAAAAATTATTCGTTAGTTAAAGTATTGATAAAAAAGTTAAAAAAATATTTATACACACAATTATGTACCACTATATATATATATATATCCATATATGTGTAAATATAATATAAAATTTGAGTTGATAAAACATAATATAACTACACAATTTTGAGGAAGAATGGAAGATATTGGCTTATATCGATTCTTTTATAAGATGTTTAAAAAAATCCACGTCAACTTTTATTTTAAAAATTTCTCAGGAGACGTGCGTTCAAGCTTTAGATTTAGTCATATAGAACACAGAATAAGTAATGCTTGATGTAACATCTGGTCTCTAATACCATCAATATTGCACGTTTTGCTCACAATGAGCTCACGCATTTGTTTTTTGTTGCCCCGACAGACTCCCCACGATGTCACTCATTCTAGTACTACCTCCATGTACATGAGAATGTTTTCCTGTGAAGTTTTCATCTGCTCCACAACCAACAACACGCATTGACGATTTAAGAGACATGACATTTCTTATGAACAAATGATCTCTTCTCTCCACCGCCGTTATGACATATGCAATTCGGTTCTATAAATGTTCGTTCAAATTCAATACATGTATATAGTTAACACTAATTGGTTAGTATATGAACTATGATTTGTGCTACTTAGAACTTAATTCATATTTCTTACATTCACTAGAATATTAGCAACGAAAGTAGAAATTGTTTATGCTTTCAGGCAAAAGAAATATCAATATTGAACATAGATCATTTCATTACGTGCTCGAGACTGTTCATGGAAAATCAAGAACCGAATCCATCAAATATTATTGATATCTATTTAATAAATGTTCGTAGTTATTATTTTTTTTTTCTCATAAACAGCTTGTCAAAAACAATATATATAAGTAATTTGGAATAAATTTGGACCTTTGTCGCAACAACTAGAGGTGCAAACAAGCCGAGAGACTCGCGAGTCTCGAGAAAAAGCTCAAAACGAGCCGAGCCTTAGAAGGACAATCAAGACCAGAGTCAATAACCCTCAAGTCCGTATCCATATGTAGAACTCTATCTGTATGTGTCTAATAATATGGACTACGTATAACGGATGTGTAAGCAAGCAAAGCCCAAAAATAAAGCCCAATATACCTCTGTAATCTCTTTATTGAAAAAAAAAACATTATCTGTTTAAAAAAAACAATACAATTATGTCAGGATTTGATGATGAAAAAAACACTAATGTATATTATGATTTGATGATTTAAATCAATGACAAGGATTTTGACAAAAGAATATGTTTTCGAGGTATTGACAAAGAACGTTATACGTTTATGATGGTCATAACAAAATTCCCCGAAAGAAATTATTATGGAACTCTCAGGTTCATGAAGTAAATGAAACAACCAACGTACTCATGATATAGATAAATGAAAAGATAATTATATGATGAAATTACGTTTCTGTAGCTCGAAATATCAATAGAAACCTTATTAATCTAATACTTCAGCTTTGGAGCTTTGTAACCAATAACCTCGCATTCGTTGTTGACCAATTGAAAAAACAATCATCACCTAGCGAAATATGTTTGACTTGAATCATATCATACCATCCAATAACACTAAACTGTTGATCCGTTCTGTTTAAACATAATGGAAAACATAAGAAATACCTGTAACAGCAGATAGGGCAGTAGAGAATCCAGTCAGAGATGCAGCCATTGAGTTTGACATGATTGTAAAGATGATATGTTTCCTAGTTAGGGTGTAAGATTATGATGGTAATAACGAATTTAGGGATGAATTCGGTTGTGAGTTATGGAGAGAGAGGTGGACGATTTTGATGATGTTATGATTAGTCAGGTTGTGTAACCCTTTACCTCTCAAGTTATCTCCTTATATATACACTCATAAAAAAACTCTAATTAGTTAATAAGAGTAATATGGTCCATCAACAATTACCAACTAATTACTTAATAGGATTAATACATATTTTGATCTAGATATAATATAAAAGATTATAATAGTTACATGATTAAATATTATAAACATAATATATTTAATCTTACATAAACCTATTGTAAAGAATTTATATGAAGTAAAATATATTCGTAACAAATTGAAAAATATAGTAAAAACTAAAAGAAAACTAATCAATAATATGAGTAATGGATTGACAAATCTTGTTTGACCATCAATACTCTCTCTACGGAACTTCATAATCCAGTTATTTCCATCAACAACTTTGATCTTCATTTTAGAAAATTCTTCTACACCACCTAAGTAAGTAATTAATTTAGAAAGATCTACATTTGATAACAACACAACAATTTTGTAAATGTTATTACATAGAACAAATTCTAAAAGAAATAATGAAAGAAAATATATGTTAATGAATACGATGTTAATATTTAGAGATTAGTATATTAAATGAAAAGAGCGATATATATTAATTGATATAAAAATAATTTGGTAGATAACTCATACATAAAAACAATGTGTAATTACGGAGGTGGTATCAAGGTGTTGCGTTAGTTTTCCTCTCCTAAGTGTTGAGGATTCAAGTCTCATCGGTAACAAGTGGTGTAGATTTTAAAGCAAATATAGTTTATTCGCAAAAAATGTATAATTATGGAAGTGACTGAAAACTTTTGCGTACTTAATTAAAAAAATGTATAATCATGAATTTGTCTTTAATATATATATATAAACATCAATATGTCTTTGTTGTTTAATCTTTATAAAAATGAAGGTTTTCTTCTTACTTTAGTTGCTATTATCGTTTGATTTGTCATCAGTCATGTATGTTCACGCTCTAGCGCCATCTATACTATTTTAGATAGCACACATGTTTAAAATCATCATGGTAATGCATACAAACAACATTGTATATGAACAAAAAATAAACAATACCTCATTAACTCTAACATGTAGGTCTTATTCACTATACCTACTTGAATAACCATTATATAATATGTGTTATAATTATTGATAAAACATTCAAGACGCTAAAAACATATAGCAACTTTTTTATGTGAACCACGTTCGTGGAAACATGGGCGTAGGATAGTAGGGGTGGGAGGGGGCGGACCCCTCCACCTCGGCCCCTGTCGAACTTTTCACTCAGTAGTGAATAATATAGAGTTATTGCCTATAAATTTTTTTGTAACATTTGTCAAAAACGGGTTTCCAAAACCCGCTCCGTTTTGTAATCGAATATCAAGTTATAAATGTCACGTTGTGTATTTATGATTATTTTGATTTTTAATGATACATAATTAATAAACAAACTAAACTATAAAAATTATATTTGATAAAAAGTGAAAACAAAATAAATAAAAATGAAATGTTGCTGCCGGGACTCGAACCCGGGTCAGCCGGATTATAACTTCAAAGACTTAACACTCACTCGCATAACCACTCCGCCACTTGTTTGTTTTCTGTCAACTTAGGGAAACAAATAACTCTTATACACAAATCTAGTTAAACCGGTTGCGCCAACTGAGAAACCGAAATCGGCAATTCAACCGCCTAATCGTTTGATTAATCGCACATTCATGTTTATAACCGATGCACCGACGATTTTTAATCAATTCAGATTTGAATGAACTTCAATTTTGATCATCATCGGTTTTTATAACCGAAAATAATCAAAGACTTAATTACTTCAATCAAGACCCTCTCGCGACTCAGAAACACCATACAAACCTTCCATTTCACTTTCGTCATACTTTCAGTCCATCAGAACGCTTAAATCAACTCGCCGGAAATTTCTGCAAGTTCGCCGGAAAACCGTATTCATCATCAAAACGGTAATTCTTTCAATACCGTCGTAGTCTAACAATTGTTAAGCTATTTCTAACTTAAACCTTGCAATTGAAATCGAATTCAGACACCGTTATCAGATAATTCCAGTTCGCCGGAAAATTTCTGGAAATCTTTATTTCCGTCTGTGAAACGGTAAGGACCTTCAATCACACTGTTAACGTTTGTTTATCACTTCAATTCCACGATTGGCTAATCAAAACGGTTAATTGTTTTGTTCAGTTGAGGTGCACAAAAACAGAGCCGACGCATTGCCGGAAATTCTGTGATAATCATTCCTACGGTATTTTACTTCCAACACCGTCTCTGCCATTTCATTTTAGCCTTAAGAATGATTGTTAATCGTAAAAACAAGAAAACGGATTAGTAACACCGTCGACTGTAATTTGAGTGAAGAAGACGAAGATAGTTAAGTTATAAGTATAATTAAAATTGGTATTTTAAACGGGTTAGACACACAGTCCAGCGGTGGACTTTGTGCAAATAATACGCGCATGTCACGAGTTCGATCCCTGATACACGCAACCCCTATGTAATAAAATGCCTTTTTGATTAAAGCTGAACCGGGTTAACTCCGTTAGTTGTTAAGTATAATAAAAATTGGTCTATTAACCAAGTTAGACACACAGTCCAGCGGTGGACTGTGTGTGATGTTAAAGCACAAGTCCCGGGTTCGAAACCTGTTACTGGCACCGGTTGAACGAATTAAAATGTTTTTGAAATTAAAAGAATTTTGGTTAAATCGAATTAGTATATAAATATAATTAAAAACAAGATTATTTCGGGTTAGACACGTAGCTCAGTTGGTAGAGCTGCGTGCACGCGTACGGGAGGTCTCGGGTTCGAGTCTCACCCAGCGCATACTTGCACACTGACCGAACCGGTCAACAGGTCAACAAGTCAACGGTCAACGGTCAACGCAAAAATAAACAATTTTTTATATTTTTATTTATTTAATTTAATTTAAAAATCAAAAAATACTTAAAAATAATATTTTTAAATATAGAAAATAGCCTTAAACTCATAAAAATATATCTAAAAATTCTATTAAAATCCTTAATAAAATCCACTCATTTACTATATTTTTCCGTCATTATTTAGGTTAGTAATTCTCGTTGTTCAACTCTCCCGACTCGTGCGCATCTCATCATCTCCAATCAAACGCACCCAATGTGAGTGAATCTTACAAATTCCCCGTTTTAATCACGTTTTAGGGTGTATCATGTGTCTTGCTATATATATTATATTTAAATCATTGTGCATACATCATATCATGAACATGTGTATTCAGTTTGTTTCAACTGTTGTGTGGTTATCGTTAGATGCAATTTATTATTTTCAGTACATGCAATTTCATAGGCCGCCGCTCCCCATTACATTATGAGCGTTGAGCATGTTCCCCATTACATTATGAGCGTGAACCTGGCGTGCCCACATACGATCGGCTCCGTTTGATTGAGCCTTGATCGCACATACATTTTTCATTTTCAGTACATGCAATACGATCGGCTCCGTTTGATTGAGCCTTGATCGCACAGACATTTTTCATTTTCAGTACATGCAATACGTTTCATTCATGTTATTTATCGTATGATGTTGGTATGTTAATGTACGCTATCATGTGTTATTGTATGTTATAGTTGTGATTGCTATTGCTACTGCTTGGTTATTTACATTTGCTCATTTATGATTATGCACAATTTTTCATTGATAAACTAACAAGTAAATCAATAATAAATGTTTATCTAACAAGGTTCACTCGTCAACTTATGTTGACCCAAAAACCCTCATTTTTACACATGATACAGGTGAACCAGCTGCAGCCAGAAACACATAGGATTGGACTAGAAGAATAAAATGATTTAGAGTTTGGGATTGTTATGTTTGGTTTATTTTCTTTGTATTGTATGGACATGTTTGGATATTTGGAAATGTAACTTTGACTTTAATAAATATGAAACATCTTAGTAAATATCATGAGCTTTGGTGATAACCCAATTATGCCCTGACTCTTATTCCGCTGCGGGTCGGGATGTGACATTTTTGGTATATACGTTTTCGACCCCCGGTTTTATAGAATTTTTGAGTATATACGTTTTCTACCATCCGGTCAGAAATCTTAAGCTTTACCACTACGTGAAAACAACTTTTAACCTCAACTGCCATTAAAATGTTATCAATGACACTTCCCTCACTTAAATCATTAACCATCTACACCATTTCAAAATATAGTTACCGTTAATATAAAACGCGGAATATAAACATAAACTTGTAATATTAAAGAGTACATGTCCATCAACTTTAAGTATTATAAATCATCTCACTTGTTTTATAATCCATTACACAAAGCCTTGATTAATAACCATTCATGTATAGGATCGATAACTAAATGTTAACTTATAAAGTTAATCTCAAGTGAAAGATCCATTAAAAAGTGAGTTTTGCATAATTCGACTCTAAAAAAATTGTAGAGATGACATATAACACTTCTTATAAGTATCATGAAATAGTATTTTGATCCAAAAATACAAACCCTCGCTCTTTTATTTTCTCAAAATACAACACAAAAAATCTAGCATAAAATATGTATTACAAAAAATTAACGCTGTCATATCGTGTCAGACACGAACACGAAACAGGTAAACACGAACATGACAGGAAATCTTATCGTTTCAGTTTTTTTCAAACACGAACCTGATAATAACTAGGTTACACGAACACAATCGGTTAAGACATTAAAAAACTTACAAGCGTATTATACAACCTATAAAGACACAAACATGACCTGTTAAGACACGAACACGACCTGTTAAGACACGAATTCGCCCTAGAGGGGTGGAGTGTGGAGTCTAGTGTTGGTATATCGTGTCAGAAACAACCTATTAAGACACAAACACGATAAGATACGGACACGAAATAGGTAAACACGAACATGACACGAAAATTAACAGGTCTTATCAAGTCGACATGTTTAAGACAGAAAACGTGTTAAGGCTCAAACACGAACCTATTAAGGTCGTGTCGTGAATTCGTGTCCGTGTTTGAAATTGTCAGCCTTACAAAAAAATCCAACACAAAAAATGCAGTATAAAAATATAGCACAAAAAACAAGTACAAAAAATCAAACACAAAAATTATATACAACATAGAAATATTACACACTTTTAGGGGTTTTAGTTGTCTTATTTTACGTAACAATATCAAATTAAGTTTATGACGAAAAAAAAAGAGTAAGTGAAACCTGGAAACTAAACATTGTGGTCATGTTTGATTGTACCTTTATTATCGTAAGTAGTGGTGGATCCAGCCCTCTTTTATGGGTTCACATGAACCCATTTGGATGAGAAAAATAGTGAGAACCTTGTATGATTTGTAAAAAGTTAGTGAGAATCTACCAAAATGAACCCACTAAAAAAAGTTTCTGGATCTATCACTGATCGCAAGTTTTTCATAATTTTGATACGAAAAACAGATTAATGATTTTAAAGAAAGAAAATGAAGGTTGGGTGTCGAGTGTATATAGCGACTGAATTGTCAGGGAGGGATGGAAGCATTCTTCATTACTCCATATCTAATTATCAGATAAAGTCAACATTTACTATTGGCTTTTTGGCTAATTTTTTGGCTTTAATTATGCACCGTATAAGCCTCCTCTACCACAATTTGCTTCATTATGCTTTTAACAACCCTTAGATGTTCAACAACCCTTGATTTTGGATTAATATTAATCAAAGATTCAGCCCAAAACCTTGATGAATGTTTTGCAACATCAAGGAGAATATAAGAGTTAGTTAACAAAGTTTGAAACCAAACAAAAGAACAAATTGCCAAATAGTGATCGATGCAAAATCGTGGAGACGGATTTGTTCTTCATCATTAGTCGACGGTGATCATCATTATACTCAGTAAATCTCATCAATAGCAAAGCTAAGGTGAGGTAGAAGCAGGGCAAGATTTAGACAACCTTACCTCTATCCACCCCGTAAGAATAGAGATGTTGATTTTATTGAAACTCCTAGTTGCATAGTAGTTTTACATCTAGGGTTGTTCATGTGCAGATCGGCTCGGCTCAATTATAAATCGAGCTGGCTCGGTTCGGATTTGAAACCGAGCTGAAAATATAAGCTCGGGCTCGCTTGGTTTTAAACCGAGCTAGCTCAGCTTGGTTTGGCTCGAATTTAAAAGACAAATTAATACACAACTCTCAAAATTCAGTAGTTTCAAATATTATTAAATATTTCAAAAGAAAATATCCAAAACAAGATTAACCTAATACATTGCAAGCCAAAATCAAGTTCAACGATATAAAATAAGTTTAAATTTCAACGATATACAATAGTAGTTAATTAGCATGGTAATCAACATTCAAATATGTCATAGATATCAAATTATAATGGAAAATACATGTAATAATAATCAGTTTTGTAATATATTTTAATATGTAAAAATAAAATTTATTATAAATAAAATAATCCGAGTTAAGCCGAGCCGAGCCAGGCTTACTTTCTAGCCGAGCCGGCTCGGCTTAGTTTCAAACTGAGATACCGAGCGAACTTTTTTCCGAGCTAACTCCGAATGAGCTTTGAGCGAGCTCCAAGTCACAAGCTTTTTGGACAGCCCTATTTGCATCAAGCGTTGGACATAAGACACATAACACGCAACAATCGAGACAAAGACTGATTAGTGCATGCACCATTTTGTCATCCGGTTATCAACGCCACCACATGATGCATGATTAACTGTTTGCCGCTTTTAACGTTATTTTTACGAAATTAATAAAATAACTTTAAAATTAATGCAATTTCACTTTTATCCTCCAATGGCCCATACATATATAAATTATATGTGCATACTGCAAGTGGGGCGTATTAGTCGACGGTGATGATGATACGATAAAACGGCATCGTGTTAACTTAATAGGATGTTTTAAGAAAATTAAAAAACATATTTGTTGATATTTTTACGAACAATTCGCTTATTGATAGAGAATGATGTAATTTTGTAGCTTGCTAAAATTAAAATAACAATCCAAAATAGCTAAGATGTCAAGAATGGTGAAATGTCAAAACCATGTAAATATCTATAAGAACCAAATGGAAATTAATATGGTTCTTTTGCCTGTGTGCACCACCTACTATGTTTTTTTTTTAAAAGAAATTATTAATACAAGAAGTAAAATATTTTTGTAAAACAAAACCGTTGGTGAGGCTTTTTCATGTTAAAATATAGTCTTTTTTATACTATCATTACAGTTAATCGATAATAATTACTTGGATCAACAAGGAACATCAGCTACATATAATTTTATTTGGAAAAAAGAATGATAATGAGAATGTTTAGGAATACATATACGTGAGTGAGTGTAAATCTCAGATATACTTTAGAAGTTAGGGCCGTTTAAATTGATTGACGCTCGACACTTATTTGATGCTCACTTAAAAAATTACTCGGAATTTGCTCGTTTGATTTAGTTAGATTGAAAAAGATGTGTGGGTCAGATCGGTTTGTTTTGTAAACGAGTACGAACAAAACGTCTGCTCGATTCGGTTCGGCTCAGTTGACTTAATTTATTTTTTTATTATGTATATAATGACTAGAGGCTCGCATTAATAATGTTTGGTTTAAGATTCAAATAAAACAAAGATCTAAATAGAACCCATTTAAATAATTAGGATGTACCGCCATGATATTAAGGTCCAGTTTTCTCTTAATTTCTTGACAAAAAGGTCTTGTCCTTGATTTATTAATCACGTCATATATACGAATGACATGTACGACGCTTGTTTGTCAAAGTAAATTTCGACTCTCGAGAAAACATAAATTTCGACAAAAGTGCCCAACAAACAAACATTTATAGATTTCACTCAGATTTCTTTTACTGCCAATTATCTCAGTGGAATATTTATATTTTTTTTTTGGGAGATCAAAGTTCAACTTTTACTTGATGTTGAGTAAGGCACTGATGAGTAATGATAGAAGACATAGAAAAAACTGGGTTGGATTCTTGAGTCAAACGGGTTTTACTGATAATTTCATCGTCGTGTCTACAGGCGGGTAGGTTAACGGGTTTTCCCCAGAATTAATGGTGGACCCCGGTTACTTTCGTAGTACTCCATTTGGTCCAATGGGTGGCCCGAGAGTGCTCGGGATTGATTTTGTTTGCCGTTAAAAAAAGATTTTTTTTACATATTCATTGTAACCCCAATAAGAAATTAAAGGTAAACCATATTTGTAATATTTCAAAGAATAAATAAATAGTTGTTTAAAAGTAAGAATAAAGGTGGATATATTTGCCATGACATGTTACTTTAGTAATAAATTAAAATAGTAATCAAAGGACCCGTACGTATCCTGTATCAAAGAGTGCGAGAAATGTAGAGTTTTTTTTAACATTATAATCCAAAACAAAGTAGATTTGTAGAGTTTTTTTCTTTAACATTATAATCGAAAATAAAGTACATTTAGGAATAGATTTTTTGTATGTGTGAGTAGTGGCGGAGTTTAATTAAAAGTTTCAAGTGAGCGAAAAATCATGAGACTCAAAAATATTTTTCGTATTGCTATGTTTCGAGTTATATTCGAATCAGCTGTTCGATTCGGGCCTGGTCGGGTTAGATAATAATAACTCCAAATAAAAATAAATAATTTCCGTTCATTCAAAAATCTCGTTCTTACACATAAAAAAAAAACTAATTTTGAGCCTTCAAGTTTTATTCATATAAAAACTAGTTTCAGACTTTATTTAAACTCGAGTAAAATGCCCGGATAGTCCCTGTGGTTGTGTAAAGTAACACCTATAGTTCCCAACTTTTAAAAATTACACCGATGCTCCCTGTGGTTTACTTTTTGTTACTCGGATGTCCCTGGAGTGGATGTCCGTTAGTTTTCACCGTTAACTCCATATGAACTTACTTATTTACCCCTCTCTTTAAAAAACCATTTTTAAGCCCTTGTATGCCACCAGCAGCCACCATTGAATCAATACCATCTCTATACCCATAAACCACCCAACCCAAAACCAACAATCCAACCGTTTCATCTTTTTGATTCATCCATCTACCACTCTTTGACTCCAATTCTCCCCAATTTCCCCCAACATTTCACCCTTATAACACAAAATCCTTTATTTTTTCCGGCCAAACCAACCACCATGTCGACGGAGATGGCCACCACTGATCCCGAAGGTCTCGACGGCGTCCGCCTCACCTGGAACGCCTGGCCTTGCACCAAAGTCGACTCTAGGGACCACCCAAGTAACAAAAAGTAAACCACATGGAGCACCAGTGTAATTTCCAAAAGTTGGAGACTATAAGTGTTACTTTACAAAACCACAGGGGCTATCCGGGCAATTTAATCTTTAAACTCACTTCAAGTTTATAAACAATGATAATAAGTTTCTAATAGTCAGAGTGTTCACGTTTTTTTAACTTAATACGAAAATAGGTATAAAATTTGAACAATAAAGCTTGGTAGAGGCAGGGAATTTTTAGGCAAAATAATTGTGGTGGGTGGACCTGTAGAAAAATCATACTATTAACCGAAACATTAGCGGGGACAAATGTACCCCCTTACCTTTTAAAAGCTCCGCCCCTGTATGTGAGTTAGCCGTTTAAAAAACACAAAGATAGTAATATATCTTGTAACAATTTAATTCCGAAAACTAACATCTTGTGACTCACAGACATAAAGTTCTTGACGCCCAACAAGAAAACACATTTGGAAATTGCAAGCGATAAGCAATATAATGTATGTTTAGATAACAATATAAGTATTATAGATGATGAATGTTATGTTATATCTGATTGACGTGATTATTTAGAAGTAAAAACCACCAACTTGCATACTTGAAGTACCACAACCGAATTTCAACATTTATTTGAAAGGTTTAAACGTTAACATAGAGCTTATCATGCAATTCAATTCGATTTAATGGAAGATATATGGTCTCTTACTTGAGTAATAATAATATTGTTGTTTTGTAATGGTTTATATAAGTCAATTTTCAAAGTTTTTTAATTAACCTTCAAATATTAAGTAATCTGTAAATTTTAAATTTCAAAAAATTTGAAACTTTCCCCATTTTTATAATACTCAAATGTAAAGTTTTACATTTTTATTAGTTATATTGATTACTACAAAATGAATAAATAAACAGTAACGTTACTAATAATTTTTATAAAAGATGGTGATAATGTGACACCGTTTATAAACGTTTTTAGCCTTTAAACTTTTAATTTTTGAAATTAATTTATCATCAAAGAAAAAGAGATTGAGTTCCTTTGAAGAGAAAACGAATGTTTTTATATATATAAATCTTATTATAATCTGACAATTGACTAAACACATATTTTTTTTTTTGAAATTTTTAATCATTTCCATTGTGCATGATTTTCTGATATAAACTAAAACAATGGCAAAAGTCATAAAATATAAAAAAGAAAAAAAACCATTCATTCATTAATTATTTAAATCACAAAAAATGATGATAATATATGAGAGGGAAAAAGCTATAGTTCCCCTAGACTCCAAGACAACTTTTAGTGTCCAAAGTGCTTTCATTTTAACCATATAAAGCCACAAGAACACACTTTAACATTTCAAACCATAAATCATTATACAACCTTCACTCAACTCCTCATCCTTTAACCCCCAAAACCTTATTTCTTTCACCCATCAAAAAATATGGACCTAAAACACACCACACCCCCCCCCACCCACCCACTCGCCGCACCCGATAGTCCTGATACCGATACCGATACCCCACTTCACTCCCACCAAATCCAACATTTTTCTTCCTTTCCCATCCAAAAAAAACCACCACCATCACCACAACCACCACCTCCAACCACCGTCTACGGTGGTTGCATACAAAGAATGTCTCAAAAACCACGCCGCCACCATCGGCAGCCACGCCTTAGACGGCTGCGGTGAGTTAATGCCCTCACTAACATGCACCCCACATGAACCCACCTCACTAAAATGCGCCGCGTGCGGCTGCCACCGTAACTTCCACCGCCGTGAGCCAACTAACGACGTGTACACTTACACACCACACTTACTTCTACCCTTTAACACCACCGATCACCACAGCCAGACGGGGGCCACCCCCGGAACACCCGAAGCTGTTAAACTTGAAACCCTGCATGGCCGGAAAAGATTCCGGACAAAGTTCACTCAAATTCAAAAAGAAAAAATGTATTTTTTTCCCCGAAAAACTCGGGTGGAAGATGCAACGATGTGATGATAAAATGGTGGCGGATTTTTGCAACGAGATTGGCATCAAGAGAGGAGTTTTTAAAGTTTGGATGCATAATAATAAAAATACTTTTGGGAAGACAGAGAAAGAGACTGCTGTTTCTGCTTCTGTTGCTGCTGACACCACACGCTGCCATTTGCATTGCAGGTGTCAGCAACAACAGAAGCGATGGTATTTATAATAGTGGTGGAGTAATTATGGAAGAGTGTTGTGAAGAGGATGATAACGTTGATGGACGTGTTGATGATAATAGTAATGGTGGTTATCGGGAAAACGGTGGCGGTGGTTGTGGTGGTGGTGTTGATCTTCATGCTTCTAATAATGGGTCGTCTTCTTCAGGTTGATCATGGTGTTTGAATTATGACTTATGAGAGATATGTTTTATTTAAAAGGAGAAAGTGTTATCTTCTTTGATTCCTTTTGTGTTAACAAAACCCTAACCAAAATGTTAAGAATTTTATGGATGCTAAGAATTTAACTATTTTCTAGAAAGTGTTATCGTCCCCTTATATGATATATAGTTATATACATGTATTGCAATGTGGTTACGTTTGGAAAACATAGGCATTTCACTGATTGAAAAATAAGTCGGTAATTCTATTTGTATGCATGGGTCGGTTTTTGACTCAAACTGTACCAAAGCATAAACAATTCGGTTTTAGGGTTTTGAAAAATCGTTCGGTTTTAGTTTTTTCGGTTTTACCATTTGATATTTGATATTGAACTTTTTTTTTTGCATGAATGTATCTATTAGTGAATGATTAATTAACTATTACATAGTTTAGCCTAATAGTTATGGCTACACCATTTATTAATTTTTTATAAATTAATTGTCATTCAAAAAGAAAATACACTAATCATAAATGTTTTCTTTTGGTTTCTTCTATTATTCGATTTGGTTTTCTTCGTATTCAAAAAATCCAAAACAGAAACCAAACCTTAAAATTCGGCTTTAGAAAATACAAAATTGTTCGTTGGTTATTTTATATGTTTTGTTATTTATGCTCGATTTTGTTGGTTAATTTGATTACGATCTGGTTAATAGGTTTCCGCTCACCCCTAGCAATCCCTTGGTAAGGTAAGGCTTATCGATTATTTTGTATGTTTTGTTACATTGCTCAAAATGTTTTTAACATTTTTAATACATAACTAACCTCTAATAGAGAATCGTTTAAATGTGCACATTGGCTCAAAATGTTTCTAACGTTTTTAATACATAACTAACTTCTAATTGAGAAGCGTGTAAATATGCTTATGTAATATCGCTGAGGGATAGGAAAGTTATAATATAGTTAAATAACCGTGTGTATTACAATAAAACTAACAGATAAAGTTTCCATTTATAGTTCTCGACCTAAAACTTGTTATATATTAAACTACACTTAATATTATACTCTTTATAGGAGTTAGGATCAAATACAAAGTTTTCTAAAAATAAAAAGTCGTAAGAAGGGTATCAAACGAATTCTGATTGACCTCATTCAAGCGGTATTGGAACTGTCTTATCGAACTCTACGATGTGAGATTTTATGCTTTTGTTCTTAAATGCTAAGCTTGTAGATTTTAAACGTTTTGTTTACATCATTGTGTCTTTTTATTTATTATTGTGTTTTTTGTATTTTTGCGTTATTTTGTCTTTTCCATGACTCATTATGTCTTTTTCTTCTACATTATGTTATATTTTATTCGATATTGTGTTATATTTTGTGATTCATTGTGTTTTTGTACACTTCTTATTTTTAAGAGTTTTTTTGTAGAATAACTTAACCCCCCCTCCCCCCTCCTTTATAGGGTGATAACCCCGTTTGGGGGTCATATAATCACTTGTTAAACATAGTTTAGGATCTTCATTAGTTTTAGTAGTGAAGTATTGAATAGTTGACAAAGTCAAAGCCATGTTCATGAAACAAAAGTGAATATACCAATCTCTAATTTCTATATGTTGATGGTACGCAATTACTAAAAAAATTGTTGATGGTGACTTTGGTCTTTATTTTGCAGTGAAGTTATGTGCATGTCAGGGCAGCACACACTTACTTACCTTGCTAATAAATTAATTGCGGTGGTTGGCATTTACACTTTTGAATTTTGATTGAAGCAAACCCCACAACCCTAATCTATTCATATTGTCTTCTTATTAATCATTTCGTATCCATTGTCAACAATTAAACATACTCATACATCCAATCATGTCTTTGAATTCTACAACTTATAAATATTAAAATATAGGTTTACTCACATTAGCCGGTTATAACATTTTGTCCATGAGATCAATACCAACTTTGCCCTTGTCGGTCACACTAGTTTTTAACTTTAAAGTTAGATTCTTAGGGGTATTTTGGGTAGTTCGAAAGAATTCACAACTGTTGAATTTGGGTTGAAGCAACGCCAACCCCTCAACCCAAATCTAATCTTACTCCCCCATCATTTAGTGGGTCATGGGCCTTTCTTATATTGGTAATGCCCATGTGAAATACCGACTATTTTAGATCTTGTTGGTGTATATCAATATTGGTTGAGCTTTGAAGGGTTATTGGTTATGGTATAGTGTATAGTGTATACTCTACCTCTCAACCATGCATGATATATTTTAATCCTCCGTCAAATATCGTTTCGAGCTCCATATTTAAAGCTTGAGCTTGGCTCATAAGACAATTTTAGAAATTTGTTGAATGGATATTTAATATATTAATAATTTATGAAATTAAAATATTAATTAGAATTTTCATGTGGTGAATAAAAGAGAAACTCTTGAGTAGAGCTTCTTATGACATTTATTATTTTATTAGAGTTTTTAAGTCTCTAATTAAGTGACTAATTAAGTGAAACATTTCACTAATCTTAACTCTTGTACAATTAGTAGGCTATGTGCTTCTTTTTGTGTATATAAGAATATTGTATTGTTTGATACAAAAAGGTACTAGAAGGAGGACGAACACTTGAAGACCAACTAGGAGGGGAGTACTCTCTACTTGTTTTTCCACCACTATCACATCCTTATTTGTTCCATAAGTTCAAACACTACAATTACCTGGTTATAACCCTCAGGCGCGTGAGACATCTTCAGCAGTACATACTGTTTCACTATTGTATCCTGGGAAACAATCGCGTCGTCTTTAATAGAGGCGCGAAATCTGTTTTAGAGAAGCGTGTTGAACATGTGCCTCAACCAAAATCGTCAACGTTTTAGTGTTGCTCTTTGTTGCAGTCTAGGTGCTATCAAGTGCGGGTGAAGGACCCACCAGAGATGCTGCTTGAATCAAGATTGGTGTATATAATTATATTTTATATTCTTCTTATTTAGTTATTGCAACCGATATTGTACTATGATATTTTTATGAATAACGAGAGTTTCGTTATTATATATTTTGTAATTATATTTTATAAAAAGTTAACCTAGTTCCTACAACAATTTTAAGACTTGAGCTTGGCTTGTGACTTGGATCATTTGTTATTTTTTTATCATCCACTTATATTATTGACGGATTTCCGACACTATCACTAGTTGCTACTGAATGACTCATACTGTTGGTAATTCCCGACGGATTTCTAATGGTATACCCAAAAAAAATAATTTAAAATGTTTTTTAAAAACACCTTATTTCAAAATTTCGTCGGTTTGATGGGAGAGCATTACCATCTGACTTCCTCGGTAGTTCGTCAGAAGTATGAGATTGGATATTTGATAAGATTCCTACCCGTTTCTAGATTTAACTATTTTTTTTTAGATTTTAACGACTTTTTTATGCTTTAATATAAAGAGTAAATGCTTTAACCTCGTTCTCTTGGAGCTTTTCTTCGAAGATGGAGCCTCTAATATGGAGGGAGAGACACCCCGTTACTGCAGGAGTCCCCAACATCATGTTCAAAGGCTTATCCTCATACATGTTTAAATAACAATGCAAGAGACATGTTATTCCTATCTGATAAAATACACCTACCCTAAGAAGACTCGTCGGGCATCAATCATTGTCATAGGCCCATATTATTGACAATCCTTCGCCTAAGGATACTCTTTAGTAATGACTTTCGCCGCCGACGTACTTCCAATGAAAGTATATGTTGCTAATACTCATTTGTTAGTAGTAGCACTGGTGGATATAACTTAGACGCGTGGGTAGCTTCCGCTACCTACAACTTTGCTGGACGCTGTGAAGAGTAAAACTTTTTTTTTCTTCTTCGTTTTATATATTAGGATACCTCTAGGAAAGAATTAGGATATCTCCATGTCCAATTTTTTTACACTACTCCTAATTGAATGATAAATTAATTAATAGAAAAACCTGACACATGAGGTTGCAAAAATCTGTTGGAGAAGTTACTATTCATGAGTTCTAAAGTGTATATATATATATATATATATATATATATAAATAAAAAATATTGGTTTTTATAAATAATATATGATTGTTTGTGCTCGTACTAATATTGGTATGTGAAGCCCAAGCTCAATTCTCAAGCTCGAATGAACATAATAATTGTTAAGCTCGAGTTAAGCTCAACTTGTTTCGTTTAATCAGCAGAACCACCCGATCATATCCATTTCCACTATACTATAATGTCTATACACTAATTCAGGAGCAAACCCAATAAATCTGAAAAAAAACCCTTATGGAAATCGAATCCATGACCTCATAGTCTCTAAGACTTATCCCACCCTAAACTTCCACTAGGCTAATCTAACATGCAAATTATTAGATGTCACAATTATTTTTACATATGTTGGATGAACTAGTTTATAAGACATTGATTTTTTTAAATGACAACAAGAACCTCTTTATTATCACAAATCAAAAAACATAACAAGATGCTACATTATACAAGCTTACACAACTGGAAAAAGTAAACAAAACAAAAACTAAAAAAAACTCTCCCTGCCCAAGTTACATTGATGATGGCTACAATTCTCGTCAGATGTTATTTTGACGATAGAGCATCTTTAATACATCATTATTCAAACTTTATAAACGGGTCAGGTTAGTTCTAACATCAAATTTTCACATTTCATTCAAACACACTTATTTTCTCTCTGACGCTACATTCATCGGGACCCCTCTTCTCATATGTTCCTCTGTTTGGAATTTCGGATACCAGACGCCATCTCTAATGGGAATAGGCCGTCCAGCCGCATCGACGTTTGCTTTACCATGTCCACTTCTCTCCATCGGAGAGTAGGTTTTATAATAAAAGTTACATTGAGAAGGGTTAAAGTTTAAGGTTAATTTATACTCAATAAATCAAACTTGGCTAATCCCAAGTCTAAATGTTAATAGGTTATCCATACAATTGATCAACATGCCGGTCTATCATCCAATTGTTTTTGTCAATCAAATTCAGAAGCCAACTGTTTTAATGTGTAATGGGTTAATGACCTGACCCAAATCAATAAACAAACATAATGGATTAATAAATAGACCCAAATTTTTTATCTCGTACAGGGCCAAAAAAAAAAAAAAAACCTGGTCGATTAAATGGGTTGTTAAAAAATTAAATCAATATATTTGAGATATTATGAAATTCGACAATCTTATCCTAGTACTAGCAATCACACAAGTGCTATTATCATTTGTTATTTTCTTTAAGCCACTCATTTTTACCGAACCTACTATTATCATCATTTAGATGAATCGATCTTACAAAACAATGTACTTACTTAAGCAATTGATTGTGGACTAAAAGTCCAGCATGATAAGGCCTGGCAGCTTGATTCATCTAAGCCCAATAACAGCTGAGCTTTTACTAGGCTACATCAGTTGGGCCAACATACTGTTTTATTTTTATTGATCTTTTTTTTATTTAGAGAATGCCTATTGGTAGAGGTGTGTAATAACCGAATCGCTAATCGAAGTCGAACCGAACACCAAAGAAAAAGGATTGAAATTAACCGAAAGTCGGTTATCGGTTCATTTTTGTACCATCGGTTAACCGAATTAACCGAACCGGACCTTTTATATTTTCATATATTTATAGCTTTTACACCTTTATTTCATGATATTTCATGTTTTATACTTTCATTTCATGTATTTATACCTTTCTTCATTTATACCTCTATTTCATTTATTTATACATCCATTTCATGTATTGTATTATTTCATCTATTTATACCTCTGTATTTCTAAGCAAATATTTTTAGCCTTGTTTGATTTGGTTATTAACCTAAACTATCGGAATCGAAAGCCGACAAATTAACCGAACCGGTTAACTGATGACTTGATTACGTTTACGGTTAATGCTAATAACCGAACCATGCACACCCTAGCTACTAGTTTATGTAATTTTGTCATTTTGTGTACAACTTAATAAGAAACGTTTAGTTAATCCTTATTTTTTTTACTAAAAATTATAAAGATTTACAAATTAAATTAGTATGTTATGGTTAATATTATAGTAAAAATCGAATACACATATTTAATTTTTGTTACAAATAAATTTAAATAATAATATTATATAAAAATAATAACATAATTTATCTATTATAATAATAATAATAATAAAAAAAATAATAATAATAATAATAAAATGTTGATTTACCCATTTATTTTTCTGAAATATTTAAAATCGAAAACTTTTATATATTTAAAAGTGATAAAATTCCATTTTCCTGACTTGACTTGGTCAATGTCTGTGTTTGTGTTGGTCAGGAAACTTGAACAATTCTTCCACACGGCTAACGACGCCCCGTAAATTGTCCGGTGCGAAGCATCACCTGTTGAATGAAAATATATCATATTTTAATCTGGAATACTACAAACAATTTTATTTTAAATTACCTAAAATTTATAAAAGAGGATAATTTAATTTTCAAAAGTTTTTAAATGCTGTTAGGAATGCATCATTATGTAGTGACTTTCCACATGTATAACCCATATCTTGAATGCATCCATTATGTAGTGACTTTCCACATGTATAACCTCTTTCTCTTATTTACTATTATAATAATGTGAGTGCCTATATATAAGCATTTGTATATGATGTTAGATGAATGAATAAGAATTCTCCATATTCTATTCTCTACATGATTTCATAGTCTAGCTCTCAGTTTATATACATATATATTATTTGCTAATAGACCGTTGTTTCACAACACGTTATCAGCACGAACGTGCTCTATGTGTTTTGCCACCCTTGGTATCCCTTTTTCCTTGCCTTTAATGTGTATTATTTTCAGCCTAACTCAATCTCGACGTTGAAGAAAGCAACCCAATAATTATCCAAAATGATGAAAGATGGGTTTCTTGTGCGATGGAAAGTTGGAAACCGTAGATGTGTAGCCACTGCTGACAAAATGTTTGATCTTCGGATCTGCAATCTCTACTAATAAAGGTATGATTCTTTGTATGATTATTTCAGATTATATTTGATGATGATGATGATACATTAATCTTACTGGTGGCACTTATTAATATACATATATAAACTTAAAACTGATCATTACTATAAATTCTAGAATGTAGTCTCATGATTGAACTTTTATCTATATATTTTTTTTCATTTGCTTTTAGAAGTATATTATATATATATATATATATAATATATATATATATATATTAGCATGTTGGTATTAATTAGAATTTAGATGCTACATCATAAATTATGACGTTACAATTGACTAATTTATCTTTTTCTAATACTCATTATTAATTGAATAACTATAGTTTTCGTTGACGACGACGATATTACGAATATTTATATTATTTTTCTCTTTTACAAATGATCCATTCTATTGTTCTAAATTGGTTTGGGTTATAATTTAATTAGTTAATTTAATATATGTTGTTTAGGACTCTTACAATCTAGTGATGCTCATCTACATATTTTTTGAGCCACCATAATCATATATTTATACTCCTTGTTAAGTTGTAAATAAAATTGTTGAATTATTATGATTTGAGAAAGTTAATTTGCAATTTAGAGAATATTATATGTGCATTTTAGAATCTATGAAAAATAAATTCAATATTCAATATTATAAAGTATGAATAAGGACTAAACAATGCAATTGTATTAGGTATATATGCTTGTATTGGTGGTAATATATACATGATGTGTGTACTAGATTTTTATTTTGTATAGTTTATAACTTAAATGGATATGAATTTTGTAATTAATTGTTTCCATTAGTCATTGTTAATACATAGCATGCCAAAAGACTTTTACATAATTAGATAAATGAGTTATGTGAGTAAACATCAATTGATTTAGTTTTAAATAAACTATACAACTTATAATGCAATATATTATTATTATTATTATTATTGTTATAACATGATTATGCAAATATCGTTTGGTACTTATACTAAGGTTAATGCTATAACAAGTTTTGCATATAAGAAATTGATATAATAGATTAATATTGCTATATATCATTAGTTGTTTTTAGAGAAACATTTTCTAGCGATGTCGGTACCTCTCATGCATTCATTATGCCATGTCATAATGTTTAACAATATATTTGCATATTAACTATTACTATTACTAGTATAAAATGGTGACTATTGTTATTGCTTCATATGTAGAATGTATAGATTGCTTACATAATGTCATCAGTTGTTTAAATATCAATATTTGAGAAGAAAAAAAAATGAGTATGTTATGTAATTCATCAGTATTACAATTTTCAAATAAAATTTTCAAATAAAATTTTCAAATACAAGTAATAAATGATCTAAGAACTTGAAAGAGATATATGTTTAAGTTTTAAAGTAAGTGTTCAAAATATATAACATATTATGTTTGGTTATACCATAATAAGTTATTACATAAATTATATGCGTTTGCTTATTAGTGATAAAAAAAGTTTCTACCTTGAAGAAACCCTAGATCAACAAGACCGGAATCACAGTAAATCTACGGAATGGGCTCTGCATAAAAGGGTTAACCCTCCGTTTGGTTTCACGATGGATGATGAATAGAACAATATTCCGGCTGATTCTGCAAAACAGAACACCGTTAGCTCGCCACGTGGAGAAAGGGGGTTCTCTACGTGACAACCCTCTAGCGTGAGAATAAGTACAGGTAGTCGGAAGTAAGTATTGTAAGTGAGATAGTAGTTGAGAGTGAATACCTTTCCTTGAACTCCAAGTTACTTATTTATAGCCGGTGTTTGGCGCCAAAAAGAGAGATCGTTAACTTTAACGGAATCTTTTGTTATTCCGTTAACGTTTGTTGGCAATCCGTTAGTGCACACGGATCGTGAGCTCATCAGCGGTTAGGGAGGTGCCACGTGTCAACATGAGATCACTACATCTTATAAATGTGAGCATGCCATCACCGTGATCTTCCTCAGCCGTCCAGATGCTGCCATGTGGCAATAGGTTATAACCGAAAAGATGCTTGCACGATTGGGTGTTAATGGCTTCTAGAAGGTTTCACAACTGTTACTCATCTATTATTCGCCACGTGTACATTCTGTTACAACAGAAAAGATTCCATTTGCTTTTGCACTAAGTCAAGGATTTTGCTAAGAGAAAGTTTATCAGGATTTACTGTTTCCTTGCGCGAGAAGCGCAAGTTAGTTAACTGATCTTTCTTCTTCTCCTTGCTGCTTAGCGCACGTTTGGTGGATGCTTGCTTTGATATAAATATCTGCGCAAGGTTTATGTATGGAGCATTATCAAACAAGAATGTTCAAGGTTAACTTTGAACCTTGCGCGAGCCCGCGCAAGGTAGTTAAATGAAGCATCATCAAACAAGAATGTTCAAGGTTAACTTTGAACCTTGCGCGAGCCCGCGCAAGGTAGTTAAATGAAGCATTATCAAACAAGAATGTTCAAGGTTAACTTTGAACCTTGCGCGAGCCCGCGCAAGGTAGTTAAATGAAGCATTATCAAACAAGAATGTTCAAGGTTAACTTTGAACCTTGTGCGAGCCTGCGCAAGGTAGTTAAGTGAAGCATTTATCCAAAGAGAGTGTTCAAGCTTAACTTTGAACCTTGCGCGAGCCCGCGCAAGGTAGTTAAATGACGCTTTCCTCTCTTGGATATTTGGCGCATAGTTCTAATAAATCTTATTTTGGCAAAGAAGTCTGCGCGCAGTTTTCTTAGAAGTTATTAATGGGTATGGTTTCCTTGATTGGCTCAAGGTTTTTGGGACCATACCCCTTCAAGTCCCCTCAGTCCAGTGTTGCTCCTATGCAAGAATAGAAGGTAGGTGGAGCACTGGACTTAAGATAAATGTGCTGCGCTAGGTAAGGACTAGCTTTTTGTTGCTTTATGCATCTTGATGACGTGTCGTAAGTGAATTTTGAAAAAGTATTTGAATTTCAAATATGCTTAGACACGTGTCACTTATCTGGATGGTGTAGTTGGTGACGACGCACGTTCTTGAGACGTGGTGGTACTGTCGGCAGGTGTCCAGGCGAAAATATCTTTGTTGCGAAACAACAGTAGTTTAAGCTTTGCGCGGATTTCAATACTGACTGCAGGCCCTAATAAGATTGTCTGCTCAGTGTACTTATTGTTGAGTACCTATTTTTCTGGTTTGTTGCTTGGCAATGTCTTGCCAGCCTTCATAATTGGTTCCTCAATTGACATGATTTCTTTTCGCGCATAAAGTATAGCTACACCATTTGGTGTCGGAAAAGCACAAGCAGCATGCGGAGCGGAGTGAAGCATTTATCCAAAGAGAGTGTTCAAGCTTAACTTTGAACCTTGCGCGAGCCCGCGCAAGGTAGTTAAATGACGCTTTTCTCTCTTGGATATTTGGCGCATAGTTCTAATAAATCTTATTTTGGCAAAGAAGTCTGCGCGCAGTTTTCTTAGAAGTTATTAATGGGTATGGTTTCCTTGATTGGCTCAAGGTTTTTGGGACCATACCCCTTCAAGTCCCCTCAGTCCAGTGTTGATCCTATGCAAGAATAGAAAGTAGGTGGAGCACTGGACTTAAGATAAATGTGCTGCGCTAGGTAAGGACTAGCTTTTTGTTGCTTTATGCATCTTGATGACGTGTCGTAAGTGAATTTTGAAAAAGTATTTGAATTTCAAATATGCTTAGACACGTGTCACTTATCTGGATGCTGTAGTTGGTGACGACGCACGTTCTTGAGACGTGGTGGTACTGTCGGCAGGTCTCCAGGCGAAAATATCTTTGTTGCGAAACAACAGTAGTTTAAGCTTTGCGCGGATTTCAATACTGACTGCAGGCCCTAATAAGATTGTCTGCTCAGTGTACTTATTGTTGAGTACCTATTTTTCTGGTTCGTTGCTTGGCAATGTCTTGCCAGCCTTCATAACTGGTTCCACAATTGACATGATTTCTTTTCGCGCATAAAGTATAGCTACACCATTTGGTGTCGGAAAAGCACAAGCAGCATGCGGAGCGGAGGTAATCATACTAAAATCACGTTGCGCGTGGCGTCCCAATAGTACATCGTGACGGGAATTTGCCGGCATCACCATGAAGTTGACGTTACTCGTTCGAGAACACCTCCCATCAGATAAAGTAACAGGAAAGAGGATTTGTCCTAGAGGAAAGACAGCCTCATTGCAGAACCCAGTTAATGGAAAATCAACTGGTTCCAAGCGTGCCTTATCCTCAGGATCTAGTTGCTTGAAGCACTGCTCATATATGATATCCATGGAACTACCCGGATCTATAAACATATAGTCTATTTGGTAGTGCCCAAAGATACCAGTGATAACTACTGGCCGGTCTTCTTGAGGACCTCCTGGAACGATAGGAAAAATGACTTGCTGTTCGCGCCAAGTGTTGTTTTGAAAATGTTGAAGGCTACGCTTGTGCGATGATCCACCTTGAATCATGGAAACGTGCTGTTTCATTTTCTTATTGCTAGGCCCTTCGTTCTCGCGCGTGATCTGCTTAATCTCTTTGCGCACATTCTAGACTAGATGTGTCAGCTTCCCACTTTTTAATGCTTTCTCAATCTCCGTGCGTAGACTGATGCAGTTATCTGTTGTGTGGCCTATGTCTCTATGATAGTCACAGAACAAATTTGGGTCTTGCCCTTTTTTGTTTTTCATTGGTTGCGGCTGTTTAAACTAATAATTCTCAGTGATGAGAACCTCAGCCGGAGATTTCGTTAAGGGAGTCCACTGACGTTCCCTATTCTCCTGCTTAATTGCTTTTTGAGTTGTTATCTTGTTGATTGTTGCTCGCGCATCAATTGGTGAGTAAGGAGAATACGAATTCTGACTTGACTCTTTCCAATTTCTCTTATACTTGCGAATACCTCTGCTCAAGTCTTGCGGACGATTCTGAGGCAGAGGTGGCCTGTTAGAACTTAAGTTGCGCTCAGTCTTGGCGTAAACCTTGGCTGCCGCCATGAGTTTATCCCAGTTTTTTGGAAGGCCAGTTGTACCGGACAACACTTTAATCATTTCGTTGCACCTTACCGCATACTTGAACTGCGCGCGTATAAGATCTTCATGGACATCTCCAATCTCCAACACCTCTCTATTGTAACGTGTTATAAAATCTTCGAGGCTTTCATCGTCCCTCCGCTAGATGTTCATTACATCTGAGGAGTCGCGCACGTATCGCCGTTGCTGACTAAAGTGTGTAAGAAAATTTTCTTTTAAGTCATTCCAAGAGGAAAGTTTGCCTGCCGGCAAATTATCAAACCACAGGCGCGCGCCAGTAAGGGTTTGTACAAATAAGTGACACCACATTGGCAGTGTCCAGCACCCAAGTAACCCTGCACTGTAAAGAGGCGCATGTGATCATCGGGATCGGTCAAACCGTTAAACTTTCCAACGTTGGATGGTAATTTCGCTCGCTCCAACAGAGCCAGTGCTATCTCTATGGTAAACTTTGATTGTTCAGCTGCATTGGTTGGGCGATACACCAAATTGTAATCATGCTCAGCTTCTGGATTGTATACTGCGCGTACTTTTGGCCTGTAATTAGCATGATCTGCAGATATTCGATTAAAAATACTTGCACTATCCCCTTCCTCATAGGTTCTGTCGAGCTCATCGTGTTGGGTGTCCCGTTTCTGCGAAGACCGCGGGCCCAAACGAGAGTGGACAGATGCGCGACGCTGAACGTTGTCTTCTTGCCTTCTATTACCAGAATGAACAGGATCATTCCTGGTTTTAGAATACATTTATGTTCCATCTTCAGGCATGCGCGAAAGGGAACGAGCATGACTTTGAGTATTATAACTCAAAACTCGAGGTGCCGGCGAAGCACGGACCTGATGAGCGTTAACCGGAGCTTGAAAAGCTGGAGTTTCGGTTTGGGCACATAACTGAGCATACATAGCGTTTAGAGTCGCTTGAGATTTGATTAACCACGATAATGGAGTCTCTCCAGGTGGTAAAATCGACGTAACATCAACCTGAAGAGCCGCCGGCGTTACAGGAATACTCGCATGATTAGGATCATACTGAGCATTAGCTTCGCCGGAAGAATCCTCAACTATTATCCGTCGACCTGAGGTCCGACAACAACGCGTCGAATCCCTGATCGAGGACCTTGAAAAGATGATCCGTCAGCCATGACGCTGCAGATCTAAGTGAAACGAAACGAAAGGTGAGAGAATCGAAATCGGTGGCGCCAATGAAGAAACCCTAGATCAACTAGACCGGAATCACATTAAATCTATGGAATGGGCTCTGCATAAAAGGGTTAACCCTCCGTTTGGTTTCACATGGATGATGAATAGAACAATATTCCAGCTGATCCTGCAAAACAGAACACTGTTAGCTCGCCACGGGGAGAAGGGGGGTTCTCTCCGTGACCACCATCCAGCGTGAGAATAAGTACAGGTAGTCGGAAGTAAGTATTGTAAGTGAGAGAGTAGTTGAGAGTGAATACTTTTCCTTGAACTCCAATTTACTTATTTATAGCCGGTGTTTGGCGCCAAAAAGAGAGATCGTTAACTTTAACAGAATCTTTTGTTATTCCGTTAACGTTTGTTGGCAATCAGTTACTGCACACGGATCATGAGCTCATCAGCGGTTAGGGAGGTGCCACGTGTCAACATGAGATCACTACATCTTATAAATGTGAGCATGCCCTCATTGTGATCTTCCTCAGCCGTCCAGATGCTGCCATGTGGACAATTGGTTATAACCGAAAAGATGCTTGCACGATTGGGTGTTAATGACTTCTAGAAGGTTTCACAGCTGTTACTCATCATTATTCGCCACGTGTACATTCTGTTACAACAGAAAAGATTCCCTTTGCTTTTGCACCAATTCAAGGATTTTGCTAAGGGAAAGTTTCTCAGGATTTACTGTTTCCTTGCGCGAGAAGCGCAAGTTAGTTAACTAGTCTTCCTTCTTCTCCTTGCTGCTTAGCGCACGTTTGGTGGATGCTTGCTTTGATATAAATATCTGCGCAAGGTTTATGTATGGAGCATTATTAAACAAGAATGTTCAAGGTTAACTTTGAACCTTGCGAAGCCCACGCAAGGTAGTTAAATGAAGCATTATCAAACAAGAATGTTCAAGGTTAACTTTGAACCTTGCACGAGCCCGCGCAAGGTAGTTAAATGAAGCATTATCAAACAAGAATGTTCAAGATTAACTTTGAACCTTGCGCGAGCCTGCGCAAGGTAGTTAAATGAAGCCTTTATCCAAAGAGAGTGTTCAAGGTTAACTTTGAACCTTGCACGAGCCCGCACAAGGTAGTTAAATGACGCTTTCCTCTCTTGGATATTTGGCGCAGAGTTCTAATAAATCTTAGTTTGGCAAAGAAGTCTGCGCGTAGTTTTCTTGGAAGTTATTAATGGGTATGGTTTCCTTGATTGGCGCAAGGTTTTTGGGACCATACCCCTTCATACCTTGTATTCTATATGCTATAACTTCTATGCATCGATAATATCGAATATGAACGACTAAACAGAGTTGTGGTTTATTGTCATTCTCATGAAAAAAGTAGAAATATGCTTCGATTTGACACCAAAAGTGTCATACTCCTTGTATCTTATTATCAAGTATAAAAGATATATTATATGACTCGGATATATAATTACTTCTCAATTGACGTTATACGAAGATAAGTTTATTTATAAGGGAAATCGGATTAAAACAATTTTGTTGTCAAACCTCAAATATGCTCCTGAAGTAACAATATTATTTAAAGGGTATAAACGGTTTGAAACGATTGTATATCTATATGTTCGAGAAAATAATGGAAAACCGTAAAAATTGTATGATTTTACTCTGATTCATGAAATGAATATATATTGATCATTGTAATCATGGGCATCATTGAGAAAATTGTAATAATGATCATATTAATATTGAGATTGACAATTAAAGTGTAACAGTCATCATGTTAATAAGAGATCAAACTATCAGAAATTATAAGATAGCCAAGCTAATAATGAGATCAAATATCAGTATTATAATGATAGTCATGATGAGATCGACCACCAAAAGTGGTAAACTAGTGATTACATAGTACGATGGTTTGAACTTTGAAGTTATAATACATTCTTTCATATCTTATGTTTTGTATTACATACGTGTAAGTAATACATATACAATATCATAAACCATAAGTTTATGGATCATGATTATTTACTTTATTGGTATGACTGGTTAGACCACACCGAGTCAATGATGATGTGAAATATAATGAAGAACTTGAAGATTCTTCTAGTTGATAGCATATTATGTTTGCTCTTAAGGGAAATTATTTATTTACCAATTAATGGTATAAATCCCTAAAATATTATGGAATGAATGAAGGATGTATATATCCAAACATGATACCATTTAGTGTTTTTAAATCGATGCATCGTCTAAATGGTCATCAAATTTACAACTTGAAGTTGTGTGTAGCTTAGCTAATGAGATAGCAAGCATATTATTCCATATTATCATATTTATGGTGGTTATAACATTGAATTAGTATCCATGTTACTAATGCTTAAAACACAAATTGCTTTTGTTGAACACGATGATCAAACGTCTACAAATTGATTGCAAGCTAATAATCAAGAGAGCAAAAGTTTATATTTGAGCACATGTGATTTTACATGCGGTAACATTATTTCACATCAAGCCAACTTGTTGTAATAGTTTCTCCCCATTATAGTTGGTTTTAGTCAGGAACCAAATATTTCCCGTCAAACTTTTTATTGTGCGGTATACATTGGAATTGATCCACCACAACGCATAAAGATTGAAACTCAAATAATGTTGGGAATATATGTTGGATGAAAATACTATTTATGATTACATACTTAGAGCAATTAACGAGAGATTTATTTATGACTCGTTAAATCTTACTTTAAGTAAATTAACATTTTCAACATTAGAGGGAGATTAATGGCAGTTGAAAAAGGAATGGGTATGCGTGAATTATCGTTGATCCTCAAACGAAATTGTGTGGACAAGAAGTTCAAAAGATAATTCGTTACCTAGATTAAAGAATCAATCACCAGACATGTTAACTGACCTAAATACAGTGACTAAGTAAATCATGTAGTCAACTGCTAATGCTCCAATTAAGTTAATTGTCCTAGTATGGCAAACCATATATTAATAAGTCTATTGCACGCCTGAAGCGTGGTAGACTAGTCGATTCCAAGAAAATAAAAATTCCTCGGAAAATTGGAGCAAGTAATGAAGAAGATGGTCAAGTCGAGGTTATAGTAAAAAAAATGTTTCTTGAAGAGACATTAGACATGATGGTTCTGGAAGAACCTCAGGTACCTGAAAATAAAGAGCTCTTAGTAAATTATATCATGTCTAGAAGTGTATGGAAGCGAAACAAAATCGACGTCATTATACTTTTGTATATATAGCGCTTGAAAAGATGAAATGATGCAAGATTTAAAATCTGCCAATGAATAAATACAAAGAAATGATTGGCCAAAATGGAACGACGCAAATGAGACAGAGTTGAATTCTCAATTGAAATGGAAAGCTTGCGGGCCAGTAGTCCATAAAAAAGTTGTAAAATATATTTAATATAATTAGGTCTTTATGTGGATCAACAATAATGTCACAAGAATTTCGCAAAGACCTATGATTAATTATGAGGAGACGTATTCTCCAGTGGTGGATGCAATAACTTTCTAGTATTTAATTAGTCTGGTAATATAAAGAGAGAATTGATATGCGTCTTATAAATGTTATGTATCATTTAGATACTAAAGTTTACATGCAAGTCCTTGAATGATTTAAATTATGTATTTTATGTAAAGTAAGTTCTCGAGAACAATATGATCTTTGTATATAGATTCATTTTTGAATACGATTGAACTCCTGATGAGTTTCTTAAAGCAATTGAATTATTTAAAGGTGAATCAAAACACCTTAACGATGTAATTCTTGTGCACCAATAAACATACATTAAAAACTTGTACCCAGTGATTGTGATATCTCAATAAATAGTGTATACGCATGGTACAATATGGATTTTGGAGATAAAAGCAAGTGTTCATGACACTTTTACATGATATAGGTATCTATGTGTTAAATGTGCAAATTTATATAGCAAAACTCCTGAAGAGTGAAAGCACATGCATATATGGATAAGATGGAACAAATTCCCTCATGGATTGATAATGCTAGAAGCATTGATGTCAAAACCTCAAGAACATACTATATGAAGTTGATAAAATATGTGTGGACTAAAATAGTCGAGTGAAATATGATATAATTGACTCACCAGTGAGCTTGAAAACGAGAAATACATATGGTGAAGTTGGTCCATTTGTTTTCATTAAAAGAACAATATGAGGTTTACAAGTATTGCATTATATGTTGATGATGTCACTGAATCTCCCGAAGAAAAAAAAGAGCTCAAATATTTAAGCAAGAATTTGCAAATGAAATACAATATTGCAAATTTATGGCTCGATACGTAGAAGATACGTTTATATTATAATCCATCAATCATAATACATCTAGAAAATGTTGGACATTTTCATATGGACAAAGCTTTTGGTGTAAGTACATTTAATAATGTTCAAATATTTGATATAGATAAAAATGACTTTTATCATCTTCTAGCAAAGAAGTAAAGATCATTGGTCATGAAGTACCATAATTCAATACAAATTGTATTCATATATCTTGATAGCTATACACGAACATATACCATTAAATTCATTGGCAAGATTTAACTCGTGTACGACGAGGAGATAGTGTATGTCACACCCCGACCCGCAGCGGAATAAGAGTCGGGGCATAATTGGGTTATCACCAAAGCTCATGATGTTTACTAATATGTTTCATATTTATTAAATTCAAAATTACATCCTCAATATTCCAAACATGTTCATACAATTACAAAGAAAAATAACTAACTAAACAATCCAAAGTCTAAACTGGTTTATTCTTCTAAACCATCCTATATGTTTCTTGCTGCAACTGGATCACCTGTATCATGTGTAAAAATGGGGATTTTTGGGTCAACAAAAGTTGGCGAGTGAACCTTGTTAGAAAACATTTATTATTGATTTCTTGTTATATTTATTATGGAAAATTGTGCAATAATCATATGTGAGCAAACGTAAGTAAACATACAATAACAATAACAATAACAAACAATAACATACAATAACAAACCACCTTGCATGAATATATAACATGAATGATAATGTAAAATGTTGGCAACGTCTCGTTCACGCTCATAGGTAATGGGGAACGGCTCACGCTCATAGGTAATAGGGAGCAGACGGCCTATGATGAAATGTATGTGCGATCAAGGCTCAATAGCCGATCGTATGTTGGCAACGCCTCGTTCACGCTCATAGGTAATGGGGAACGGCTCACGATCATAGGTAATGGGGAGCGGCGGCCTATGATAATGTATGTACTGAAAATGATAAATTTAATCTAAACAATAACCACACAAACAGTTGATACATATTGAATACACATTTGATCATGGATATGATGGATGCACAATTGTTTAAATGTAATAAATAATAAGACACATGATACACCCCAAAAACGTGATTAAAACGGGGAATTTGTAGAGATTCACTCACATTGGGTGCGTTCGGTTGAAGATGTTGAATGCGCACAAGTTTAGAGGGTTTATCGACGAGGATTAACTAACCTAAATGATAACGAAAATGTACGGTAAATAAGTGGATTTTATTAACAATTTTAATAAGGTTTTTAGGTTTATTTTTGTGAGTTTAAGATTATTTTCTAACTTTAAAAACATTATTTTTAAGTATTTTTAATTGATTTTTAAATTAAATAAATAAATAAAAATATAAAAAAAAGTGTTGACTTTTTGGGTTTGACCGTTGACCATTGACTTTGACTTGTTGACCGGTTCGGTCGTGTATATTGTTTGCACTGAGTGAGGTTCGAACTCGTGACCTCCCGTACGCGTGCACGCAACTCTACCAACTGAGCTACGTGTCTAACCCGAAATATTTCTGTTTTTAATTATATTTATATACTATTTAATTTATTCCAAAATTCATTTATTTTAAAAAGGATTTTAATTCTATCGAACCGGCGTGCGTAACAGGTCTCGAACCCGGGACCTGTTGATTAACGTTGCACACAGTCCAACGCTGGACTATGTGTCTAACCTGGTTAAAACACTTGTTTTTATTTCTCTTATAAACTAACTGAAAGTTTTCATATTTGAGTTTTATAAAAAGTCTGAATATTGTGACGAATCGGAACAAGGACGGACTCGAACCCGGTATCGCTATGTTTCAATTGCACACAGTCCACCGCTGGACTGTGTATCTAACCCGAGATATAACCCGATTTATATTAAATTTATATACAGACTAACTTCATCTTCTTCGTTACAATAACCCAGACAACTGATTTTCGGCTGATCTTGTTTAATTCAATTAACAGGCATATAAGTGATTAAAATGTAACGGATAGGAAAGGTTTTGGGAATGAACATACCGGAAGATGTTCTTTCTCAGAACTCCGGCGAAGTCGTCGGCTCTGTTTTATGAACTCCGTCTGAACGGGCCAATTAATAGTTTTGATTAACCAAATTGTGAAATTGAAGGACTTAACAAGAGTTATCAGAAGGTTTGAATGATTATACCGTTTCACAGCGCAATGTAGGAATTTTCAGAAAACTTCCGGCGAGTGTTGATTATCCGATATCGTCGCCTGGAACTGATTCTGATTGAAGGGTTTGAGTTAGTAAAAGTCTAACAACTGATAGAAGATGAAAGAATCGAGAACTTACCGTTTTGATGAAAGACACGGTTTTCCGGCGAAAGTCCGGTGAGTTCAGAAAGCGATTCCGACGATCAGAAAATAGAGCAAAAGTGAAATTGAGAGTTCTGTGGGTGATTTCGAGTCGCGAGATGATGATTTTGATAGAGTAATTCAGAAAGTAAAAGATTTCAGTTTCTAACTCCCAACTCATATGAATCGAAACCATTAAAGACTGAATTGATTAATCACGTGAGTTTATCGGTTATAATCAAGAATCCGCGATCACTCAAAAGTCCCTGGACGTTTGGAAGCCGATATCGGTTTCAGTTTGACGCAAACAGGTTGATTCACGGTTGCACTTATGTTTTATTTGATTCCCAGATTACACAAAGACAGCTAGTGGCGGAGTGGTTAAGTGCTTGATGGTAAGGTTTCCGGCTGACCCGGGTTCGAAACCCGGCAGCCCCTTTTCATTTTTAATTGTTTTAAATTTTATTTTTTAACAATTTTAATTTCCATAATCTAAAATGTTTATCAGTTATGTATTGTTTAAAATTAAAATAAGCCTTAAATGAACAACGAAAATATGAAACTGATTATTCGATTAATAAACGAAGCGGGTTTGGAAAACCCATTTTTCGACGAATGTTACAGTGTAATGAGTAAAATATTTATTTTCTATACCCTTAGGGTATGTAAGGTATGAGTTCATAATTTACTAACTCATCAACAAGTTTGGTTAGTTTTGTAAATGCAGGGATTATAACAAAACACATTCATGGATCTTATGGTATCTACTTACAGATGAGGTAATTAAAGTTTTACATGAATATCATACATCAAGTTCATTAATAGATTGCACATCAAGTGACAAATCACTCACTACAAAAGTTTTTCAACGACTTTCATAGAAGATTGGCACTTGTTACTTGAAATGACACATATTATATTGAGGGGGAGATAATACGCGTTGCACTCTTTTGCCCTTAGCTGAGGTTTTGTCCCATTGGGTTTTCCTAGCAAGGTTTTAATGAGCAAACATCATTAAGCGTATTAAAGAATAGTATTCCATCATGTGGATAGTTAAGGGGGAGTGTTATGAATGCATCCATTATGTAGTGACTTTCCACATGTATAACCCCTATCTATGAATGCATCTATTATGTAGTGACCTTCCACATGTATAACCCCTTTCTCTTATTTACTATTATACTAATGTGAATGCCTATATATAATGGCATTTGTATATGATGTTAGATGAATGAATAAGAATTCTCCATATTCTATTATCTACATGACATAGTCTAGCTCTCATGTTTATATACATATATATTAGTTGCTAATAGACCGTTGTTTCACAACAAATGCAACTTTAATATATACAACTCTTGCAATGTTTAATAGTAGTTATAATCAAGGCTATAGATATACAAGTTGTAAGAATAATATATATATATATATATATATATATATATATATTATATATTATATATTATATGGGAGTGTTATCTTGAGAACGCTAAATATTGCGAGAACCGTGAGAACAGATGAGAAAACTAATCAAAACCATTTTTTAATGCAATTATCATTTTAATTAAAATACAACATAAAAAAAAAGAAATTACAATATCAAATAATTCATTTATCCTCTCAAAATCATTTTTATTAGATTTTTTTACACATGTGTAAATATAATAACAAATTTACACATGTGTAAATGACAAACTTACACATGTAAATTTTCTTTATTTTTGAATTCATGTAAATTTAAATTAAATTTCTAGCATTGTATTCAAGTAATAATGACAATGTAAAAAAAAATTTTGAATTTCACTTGTCTTTTACTAAATTCTAGTAGTTTTTTCTTTCGTTTTTACGATTTTCGCAATATTTAGCGTTCTCATTTAAACCCTCCCTATATATTATATTTTTTGAATGTCGTCTCTTTCAACTGATCAACATAAGTAACCTTGTTACTTTTTCATAGCTACTACACATTGCAAGAGTTGTATAAATAAATCAATTAACAATTGATATGTCACATAAAGAGCGTCACAATCATTGTATTAAACTTTCTTTATTAGTTTTTCAATGATATGAAACCATTTACAAATTTGAATTTTTTAGATAAAATCTTTATTAGTTTTACAGTAATATGAAACCATTTACGAAGTTGAATTTCTTAAATAAAAACTAGATAATAAACGTAAACGTAAGTTTTTTTAGGCATAATGCAAAAGTTGTATCTGAAAATTAATTGCTAATCAATTTCGGTTGATATGTAAATTGAAAATCAAATATATACAATTTATTTTTCTTTAGTAGAATTATTGTTGGAATTTCAATTCAACAAACATGTTTAGTCAAAGCTATAAATACAATTGGACATCATCGTAAAATATTAGATAATTCAAGAAGAAATTTAAATAACCCACTCTTTTACGACTACTATTATGAGATAATTTAAAAAGAAAATAAAATAACTCTCTCTTTAACGACTAATGTTCTACCATTGTCATCACCATCCTCCTCGTGGACGCCAACTCCACGGCCATCGCCGCTAACTCCACGACCATTGCCATTATTGTTGTCACAGTCACACTCACCGCTGTTGCGGCCATGACCACCACCACGTAAACATTAAATTAGGTATATGCATGATACACATAAGTATTGGATTTTTTATGCATAATGAACAATATGAAAAGAAATTAAAATCAATTTATCGTTTGATGATATAACATCATTGGTTTAATTCAGGTTTATTGAAAATATCTCAAGTAATTTTTTTATTATTGTTTATATACTAATCTATATCTTTAAAATGAATATTTATATCTTTAAAATGACTAATTGTCTTTTAGATATAGTTTAACATAAACTTAGTTTTAATAATATATACGAAGCACATAAAGACACGCATTGTTGATTGTTGGCACCGACTCTCACACAAGACAAGTCGTGGTTCCAATGCTTCAATTTTCATGAAAATCTTTACATCAACCTTTTTAAACAAGGAATAATGAATTTTAATACTTTCATTTATTAGTTGTTGGCCGACACATTTCTAAGTTTAAAAATAATCAGTGCTGATTTTATTTTTTCACATGTTGTAAAGCAATGTACTTTTACTAAATGAAAATGATAAGTGGACAAAAAAAAATTAAGGTTCTGTTAGTAAAGTTTCATTGATTTAAAATATGTGAAAAGGTGAGACTATCATTGGTTATTTTTTAAATTAGAACTGTTGTTGGCTAATAATTAAGATTATTAAAACTATTATTTCTTTAAATAAGTATTTATTAAAAATTAAAAACACTAAAAAGGTAAAGCATTCAAAACCCCAAAGGACATGGTGTGATAATATAGTTTTAAAACACTAAAAGTAAGTGTTCAAAACCCTCAAAGGATATGATGTGATGTATGGTGTTTCACATGTATCTAAGGTGATGGCTCAAATCCTATAAGTTATAGGTATAAAAGTAATTAATTATATGTTAGTTAGCCATTGAAAAAAAATAAAAACACTAAAAAATTAAATAAAATAAAACTATATATAAATAATCATTGATATTTTGTACCAAAAAAACACATATAAAGTTAGGGATACATACATATACAAAAATATATGTAGTAACGAGGTTTAATAAATATATAACTAAAAATATGATAACGATACTATCGTTATTCATGGAAAATTCACTTAGTACAAAACCGCATACCACACCGAGAAAACTTAAATATACAATACGGACTTAAGAAAATAAATAACTCAAAACAATGTCTTTAGAAGAACTTCAACTACAATGTCTTGTACGAACCTTTGTTGCAAGAATAAATAGAATTGTTGTTGACGGTTTAGCTAAGAATCGTGTTTAGCACTTATCCCTTAAAATAGATTATGTGCTTCTTCTTAGACGAACGTGTCTGTCTCCCACGCTACAACAAACGGAATAATTATGTACTGTTGGAGATGACTCTCGTGCTCAAAAGTACACCGGTTATCATGATGTTTCAACTTGTATTAAAAATAAAAAAAAAGGTGAAGTTGATGATGGTGAAATAATTAAAAAATATTTTTCTCTAGCATCCGACTTTTCTCTTATCTATTTCACTTCTTTTTTTTCATATTTTTCCATGAATAGAAAAATGAATCATCTAAGGTTTTTTTATACTCAATCTCAAAAAAAACTTTCTATTTAATTTCTTTATTTAAACACAATAAAATAATTTTTGAGTCAAATAAAACCTTTATGTGACTATGACATGTTAATGTCAAATGAAATATAATTTGGAGACGTAATCAAAGCTCCATAACAATTCTTGAAAGAGTCAAATCAAAACAACTATTTTATGAAAAAATAATTTTTTTATTAGAGTCATTAAAGTTTATAAATATTCAATTCAACCACACAACTTCGAGTTTTGATACCTCATTTATCCTAACTCTTATTTGGATGTGGTTTGATTCGTTTGTGAAACTCTCACATCATAGAATACAAACTCATAAATAATCATCTATATAATTCATATATATAAATACAATTATTTGTTGTTCAAAGTTAGTAAAAAATCATTTTAACTAACATTTTTTTTCAAATAACGTGAAACACACTAGATTAATTAATATGGTAATACAAAGAGCATATATCATCTCCAACATTTAATTTGATCATCGTTAGTAGATTCTAGATCGTGATAGCATTGTATATTTGTGTAGTATTTTTCACATGCATGATATTTAAGTTAAATCATAGGTAGTAAACATAAATGTAAAATACAGTATATACACACACATATATTTAGTCCTTATCGTCGTTGGGTAGTCGTAATGCGTAATTATATTACGCCAAAGCTATCAATGTAAGCACGTGCAAAAACTGTTTACGATAACAGTACCGAAAATAACAAAACAAAAAAAGAGTAAAAAACACAAACCAAGTATTGTATTGATTATGGCGGTACAGTACCGGTATTGAAAAGAAAAAAAAACCATAAACGACTTGTATTGAAATCAAATATCATGAAATTAAAATGGGTACTCATACCGATGTTGTTCAGTTAGTGGTCGTTCGGTTTCGTACGATATCGATATAACGTAAAAAATGCTAATCCCTAGTTTATGACACTAAAAAAATACTTTATTTTGAATACAAATACGTTTTTTAATAAAATTTTCATTGAAAAATGTCTAAATAACAAACTCAAACTATTAAAGAAAATAATAAATGGAAAATTATTAAAAAGAAATACAAGTTGACTTCTTTAGCAAAACTTGATCGAATTAATTAGTCTAGTGATCCAAGATTAATGTAACACTATCAACATATTATATATCGTTTCTTAAAGTAACATATGGTAGATTGGTAGGTTCGCTTTAACTTAAATAAATTTTTAGTTACGTGCAATTTTCAGTGGGCGGATCTAGAAAATATTCGTATGGTTAACGTTTTATAAAAAAAAGTAACGAAATAAAAAAAAGGTCAAATTTTTCCAAAATTTACACTACCGTCAGAGCGCCAAAAGGCAGCGGAGGCTACCCCTGGGACTAAGGTATGTCCGCCCCGGGCAATTTTTACAAAATTTTCCAATTAAGGTTTATTGGATTATTGGAAAAAAGAAAGTACAAAAGTGGACCTTTTATAAAAGAGGCTAATTTTTGCAGGCTTTATATTTTAATAACAAATATGACGTAAAATGGGCAAAAATCACGATTGTTAAGAGTGCCAATGACTACAAACACATGAAATAATCTATCCAATGATAAAGAAAGGGTCCGACTTCTATTATTTTATAGATTGATTGAGAAATATTTAAACTTTTAAATAATGGGGCGATGTTCATAAAAAGACTGAAAATAAACAACTTTCACTGAATAGAGAAAGTATGCATTGATTTCGAAATCGGATCGAGAATCGTCTATACAACTGGTTTGATTAAATACTCGTTATCGCCTTTATGAGGGAGGGTAAGATGAGCCGGTTTCATGCTCACGAACCCATTACACATGCTTTTAATCGAAACCAATATTTATTTGTATTTTATTTAGCTTTTAAATATGTTTAAAAAGTTTGATACTTCCTTAAATTACATTTTTTTTGTTTCTCTCAATGTGTTAATACAGACCTAAAGTGTATTTTCAATTAAAAAGGTGTATTTTTTTTTTTCATAAATATTATTAAAAAACCTATACAAATTGAAATACTTTTATAAATTAATGGTTTGACTATAGTGAGCACTGTATAATAAATAAATGGCTTAACTATACAAATTGAAATACTTAGAAGGACATGGATACCTCTATGCCAAAAACTATCCTTTTCTACGTGCTCTCCGCATGTTAGGTTCGTGACCATGGACCACATGAAAAGACTTGTAGCCCCAGGTACCATCCCAACTCTTTGCACCCTCTAGTCTACATGGTAATGGTTCACAATAGACACGGGTCAACTTTTGCACACAACATACATACTTTCGTTTGAGTAATATAGGTTTTTCCTATACTGTGTGGCGAAACATGGTGTCTCTGTCACACGGTTTGGTGTGAATCTTCTAGAGAACTAGGCTCCACTTCAGAGAGACCTGCGAGATGATCCGGTTGGTTGTCCCGAAAGTCATGGAGAGGCAGGCTAAGTGAAATAATATACTGGTCCTTCTAGGTTTCGCCAATCACTGACTAAGGTCTTACATGAACCAACCTTTCGCTATACATAACAAGTTTCGCCACTCGATAGGTTTTAGCAAGCTTAGGTTTTGTTACAAATGAAGTTTTGCTACGGAGTTGGTTTCACCCATCACTATTTAGGTGTTCGGTGAGATAAATATCAATTCTAATTAGACTTTGGGGGTTGCTATAATAGTACCATAACGTACCAATCAATACCGGATGGACAACAACGGTGCTAGTATTCATTTATGGTTTTCGATCGATACAAAACACCTGTCGATGTCATTTTGGCTGTTATATCGAGCGTGGATAATATACCAAAACAAATTGATAACGACCAAAAATTCGCTGCGGAGCATGATTAAATCATTTTCCTTTGACCTAGTGGTATTAAGGTGTTGATTGTTGAATTAGGTTTTGCTTTTCCATATGACGGAGGTTCAAATCCCATTGATAACATAAATTTAGCTGTTAAAAAACACAAAAATTATAAATAAAGATGTAACACACACATTAGGTAAACAAAATATTAAGAAAATGAGACCGTGCATTCAAAGACCCAACCGACAAACCTTTATTAAGAGACCACTTCTTTTACCCATTCTCTTTGCTTTTAGTCCAAATAAGCCACACACGTTCAGCTATCAATATTTTATTGGACCATTTTCAATTGGTATTTTAAAAACACATCCTCAATAAAATAACACTTCTCAAAAGGACAGGTGGAGAATAGTATCATCTTATTGAATATTGTATATATAACTAGTAAACCAGGGGCGGATCTACCATACAATAAGGGGTAGTCTCCGTTACCCTTAACGGTCGGTAATAGTGTAAATTTTGGAAAAAATTGACATTTTTTTGACGTTTTTTCGATTTCGTTACCCCTTTTCTTTGAAATGTTACCCCCAAAAGATTTTGTAGATCCGCCACTGCTAGTAGACCAAAAACTTTGTTGAACCAACAATGGAGAAAAGTTATCGTTGTCAAATAGTTACCATCGTCAACATGAAGTTATAAATTTACAAATCAATAAGTTGTATAAATATTTATTTTAGCTAAAATGCAGCATTTCACGACTCGAAGGTCTATTTAGTTGTAGTTACATGCATTTTAATCTAGAATCGTAAATTTGTAATATTAACGTGTTTTAAGTGTACACAATATTAACAATTATATCATAGCTTTCATGTTACATGTTTGTTAGAAGTAGTTGAAACTAGATGACTTTTTTTTTTAAATTGAGCTTCTAAGAGTTTCGAAAAGATACACATCAAACATTTTATATATGTAGAATTTTGTTTATTTTTAAATTAAAAATTAAGCTTCTCGTCAAATAAAATCAAGTATTGTTGGAAAAGTAGGTTTGGATTAGAAATTTAAGACTGAGTTAAGTTTGTTTAAACGCTAATTTTACTCTTCAATTTAATATACTTAAGAAAAAAACTATTAAATTATATTTAACCAACTTAAATTATACAAGTCACATAATCTTCGGGATTCTAATTAATATTATAATAATCACATAAAGTTTATGGAAAGTAACATAGAAGAGATGTATATGTAGGTCTCGTCTATACACGACACAATAACACACAAAATTAACCTTATATATGAACACGACTAATAATTTATTATGTTTTTTTTCAAACACAAACACAATCTATTTTTTAACATGTATATACGAAAAATACATGTCAAGACCTGTTTACCTTAACACTATAATAATTACGTATTTAGGAACCCGATATACACGAAAAATACTATTAAGACTTATACTTCAAGTAAAAAAACAAAATAGAAGAGCAACCAAAATGTCGTTATAAACATATTACATACACACTATACCCTACATTATTTCACATCCTACTTTTTAGTTGATAAAAATTCTAAACATGTATTAAGAGGTGCTTAAACATGTAATCAGATATTTAACCTGTTTAGACAGGAAAATTAACAAGTTCTCTCGTGTCTACCTGATTAGTGGTTAGTACACGAAACATGTTAAGATTGTGTAGGTTTACGTCGTGTAAACATGTCTGTGTCTAAAATTGCTAGCCCTATCTATACGGATTTCAAAACTCAAAACTATTGACTTAGTCAACATGACTTTGTAAAACATCAAGAAAAGGTAAATTCCGAATCCGGCAACACATATATTAAAAAAAAGTAGATTATACAAAATATAACTTTCACATAAACACGTAACCATTTTACTCAATTTTCCAAAAATAAATACATATATACATGTAATGTAATAGTGTAACACTTATAGCCATAAAGTTAGATTACATTATTAATACAAAATAAAATATTCATTGACCCCTAAATTATTTTTAATTTTCTCAATAATTTCAATTCCGTTCAAGTACCTTTCTCCCCAACATCATCATAATGGAAATCTTTATCACCCCACAATACTCGCCAACATGGGCGCACATAACACAACTCTCACTTGAATTTCACAATCATTCACCAATCTTCTTCAAGAATGACATAATTTACACTCTAAATTTCACTTAATATGGTCACCCACATGCTGTTTATCCTCAAATCATACTTCATGTACATCTGTGAATCGTTTCCATATGAGTTGGTTCAGCAAACCATGATGAAAGTTTGCAGTTTTATATGGGTTTTGGTTTGGAATTTTGTTTTGAGCTCGTTCAGACATTTGATCGAACACCTGGCGGGGTAAGTTTGGGATTGTGGTGTTTTTGTTTTTGTTTTTATTTTCTGTTGATTTTTTTTTTTTTTAAAAGGGTATCACTTATTTTGTTTGCAGATCACGGATTGACGATACCCACGAGAGAAATTTGGGTCCACTTGTGGGTTTCAGTGATCATCAAGAAGATAATAAAGTTTCAATCTTTCATGAGTTTAGTGATCAAGAAGATGATAAAGTTTCAATCTTTGATGGGTTTTGTGCAGAGGAGAAACCGAAACCTGAATTTACTTTCGGGTTTCGGTTTCAAATGAAAGAAGAAGATTTGATCACCTATAAAGATACCCCTGTTTTAGAAACAGAGGAAACAGGGGATTTTTCAAATGGTTTAAAGATGAACACAAGTAAATACCAATTTGTCTCTGTTAAAGATTATGGTGGGTTTGTTGAGGAGCCAAAATCAGGTATCTTTACTGTTCATGAATTGTTTGTTGAACTCCTTTAATGGAAGATAATACTTTCATCATTAAACAAAAGAAAAAAGGTCAAACTTTAGAGGAAAAAGAAGTCAAAGATGAACAGAAAGAAGTGAGTAAAACTTTTGATCTTTCATCAGATGAAAAAGTTAATAATTTCCCAGAAAAGGAAGTCTCTATTGATGTTTCCAGTTGTAATGAAGTTCAAGAATTACATGAGAAAAAAGAGTTAAATTTAGGCGAAAACCGCGGTTTAAAGCTGGATGAGGTTAACTGGCTGGGAGAGTTTATCATGCGAAACGATAGTTTCGACCCGCTTGATTATCACCCGGAATCCGATGACTCAAGTGAAGGATTTTTCTCAATCAGTCCACAAGATGTCGATTCTGTCATCGAACCAGAGTCCGAAATGTTGATTCCATCGTTTTCAGACGATGGAATCGACGATTACATTGAACTCGAACCCAATGTAGAAAAAGAATTACAAAATTCTGAGTCTTTCAACAAACACGAATCAGATTCTTGTGTCGAAAACTCATTGGAATCAGAAACCGAACAGATAAGAAACATAAGATCATGGGAATTTGATTCGGACGAAGAAGAAGAAGACGACGATGATGATGTTTTGATGGAACATCAAGAGTTGATTGATCAAATGAAAATGGAGTTGCGGAACGCAAGAACAGGCGGGCTTCCTACCATACTTGAAGAAAGTGAGACACCAAGAGTGGAAGAAGATTATAAGCCTTTGCAAATCAATGAGAAATTGGAGCATAGAGATCAAATGGCTCAAATTCAGAAATTTTACAAGAGCTATAGTGAGAAAATGCGAAAATTAGATGTCTTGAATTACCAAACATTGCAGGCCATTAGTAAGTTCTCTTAACCTTTTATCCATTTTCATAAACATGTCTAGTAGTTTTGTTTTCATACGACGTGTTGCAAGAATCACTAGGCGCTAGTCGGCTTGTGGGGTACTTATTAGCGATTAATCAAGATTAACAGAGATTTATCTGGATTGAGATTTTTCTACGTAATCTTCATTTTTATATATAATATAGCTTTTAACCCCCGTCAGCTTATTTTTCTTTTCAAGTAGACAAGATTAATCACCAAAATTTACAAGGTTTGAGCGGAAAATGGCCAGACATTGGCCGGAACCGCCGATTTTTGGCCGATTAGGACTGCCTATGCCACTGTTGATTGTCTAGCGATTAGTTGGCTGATTAGAGAAAAATTATCTGATAAACCTCCGACTAACGATTAATCGGCGACTAATCAGATTTTGGTCAAGAGTTTTACAACGATGGTTTTCATAATCTTGCATGCTATTGGAATGACTTAATTAATTATGATTTTATTTCCCAAATGAATCCCAATATGAAAAAGGTTCTTGTTTGAGAAAGTTAACATTTTGAACATTAAAATTTGGGTACAACCAACTTTAGTGTTTTCTTTGTTTTTGTTAATTTTGACTTTTAAGTTTTATGCATAGATTCTGCTTGTACAAATTGCTTTTACCAAGTTTTATTGCTTTTATATCATCAATATTTGATACCAAGAACCTTATTGGGATTCATATCGTGTACGGTGAATAGTGATCTATATGTCAATTACATGCTTTTGATATATTCCCCACTTCTTTAAACCTTTACAATAATCATTCATTAGTTTATTGAATCTATGGCTTTAAATGTAAAATCACAAGTTTATTCAACTATTCACGCATCCTCACTTTTATTGTAAACTATTTCAAGATCCAATTTTTACTGATTTTTATAAATTGAGTTAACTCTCATTTCGTTTCTATAGTTTGTCCAGTTATGTGAGTATAGACTGGATTTCAAATTTATACCATTTCCATCCCTGATATTCTTGAAAGATGAGAGTTCCGTCAAAAGAACTAACGTCTGTTATGCCAGTTTGGATGGAGCCGACATGTTTCAACAATGTGAAATAATTCAAATTAGAAATTTGGTATGGACTGGTATTATTGGAAAAACCTTAGGGACAAAAATAGCAATTAACTCTTATACATAGCATGGTTGTAGAACTCGCTAGGCGCTAGTCGGCCGGTGGGTGGGGACTAGCGATTATTCGATCGGACTTTTTATGTATAATTTTTAGTTTTATATATATATACAAATAATTTTATACGTACTTTTTTTAAGTAGACAAGTTTTGTCCTGAATCTGGCAGGTTTTGGCCGGAATTTGTGATTTTTTCCGATTTTTCCTATTTTTGGCCCCTCGATTAGGACCGACTAGCGATTAATGGACTGATTAACGAAAAATTAATCAGTAAAGCGCCGACTAGCAATTGATAATCATTATTCACGATTTTTTCAACGGTGATAGATAGCATGGTTTGAGTGGATATCTTGAAAAGAAATTGATATTACCAACCCTTGCTTATTTATCTTCTATTAATTTTTTTAATATTTATTTTTGATGGCTTTTTTCAAGAAAAGTTAAACAAGTATGTAAGCAGGCACGTGCATATATTCTCGTGGGGATGGACGATATCATTCTCCATACGTTGACGGAGATAAGAAAAAAGACTGTTAATTTTCTTTTTTTTAAAAAAAAAACCATTTTTTGTTTGGTAACTAAAAAGTGTCCCAACGTTAAGTTAAATTTCATATTCGATACTATCAACTTGCAAATTGATTATTGTCATATGTAACGATGTCTCTATCACATCCAAATGAAGAACTCAAGGGGCAGCCCTTTGTAATCATGCCACATGACATCACTTTACATGAGTCTTGCCTTACAATTTTATATAATTGTATTATATTATATTATATTATATAGCATGTTAGAGAATAGTGCTAGTCAGCTGTTTGTTACTTTCTCATTAGCTCGAATAAATTATGATTTTATCTTTATTTCAAAATTACGATTTTGCCTCCCGTTTGACAAATTGCAATTTTAACCCCCCTATTTTGATAAATTACGATTCTACCCCAGTCAAAATTACGATTTTCCCGTAGTTCAGAATTACATGAGAGTCCCATTGGCCTGAACAAATTACGACTTTACCCTCATTTCAGAATTACGAGTTTGCCCCCGGTTAAAATTACAGTCTTGCCATTGTTGTAGCTTTTGCCAAGTTACGTTTACCCTATCAAAATACGATTTTACCCAAGTTCAAAATTGTTGTCTTGCCATCTTTATAGCTTTTGACAAATTACGATTTTCCCCCGGTTCAGAATTAAAGTCTTGCAATCGTTTTAGTATTTTTAGCAAACCTATAGTAGCGTTCTATTTTAATAGGTTGGCTCAATGTAATTTTTTTTTCGTGTCAATAGCTGCCTAGCATTCGCTAATTGGTCCTGACAAATTATAGTTTTGCCCCCAGCTCAAAATTACAATTTTGCCATCGTTTTAGTTTTTTTTTTCTAGCAAAACCATGATATTGTTTTATTTTCATTGGTTCAGAAATATTTAGCGTAGCACACCACTAACACCGGCAGGACATAAGTTAATTCAATTGTAAGTTAAATAATAATTCAACTTTCCTTTATTTTTTTTGTTTAGATTTTCTAAAGATGAAGCATCCGGACCAGACCAACGCAGGAGAAAACACGTCATTGTCAGCGAACAAATCGGTTTTTTACCAAGTTTATGGCCATGCAAATTAAGAAGAATTTATGCAGACCAACACTTAAATCAATAACCGAATTGCATAAAGATTTAGAAGTTGTTTACGTTGGACAAGCTTGTTTATCATGGGAGATGCTACATTGGCAATACAAGAAAGTAAAAGAGTTGCAGCTTTACGATCAGCAAGGGTACCGGTCGTATAACCAAGTTGCTATCGAGTTTCAACAGTTTCATGTTCTTCTTCGACGGTTCACCGAAGATGAGCTGTTTCAAGGGCCGAGGGTTCAGAATTACACGAAGCAACGATGCAACGTTCGTGGGCTTCTTCAAGTTCCTGCTATTAAAGGTAATCTCGAGTTAAACGTGTTATGTAGAGGTGGCGAACTAGGAGGCATTGGTATAGCGATTAGCATAGCATAGCAATCATTTGTCGCTATTTGATTTTGGTGCCTACGTAACGGGATTTTAGGTTTTTTTTTGTTTTTATCTCTGATTTAGTATATAGCTGGATTTTAGGTTTTTTTTGTTAAGCATACATATAAAATAGCGTATAAAACAGCTTATTTGGATATAACATACATATAAAATATTTCTAAAATCTTCTTCTAGTGTGTAGCTAAACATAAAATCAGTGTTATAAAATCGCTAGGCGCTAGCGGTCGGTAGGGTACCGACTAGCAATTAATCGAGATTCATAGGGATTAATCAGATTAAGATTTTTATATGTAATTTTAGTTATATATACATACACGTTTTTAAACGTAGTTTTTTAAAGTAGACAAGTTTTAACCCCTAATTGACGCATTTTTTAAGTAATTGACAATAACTTATTAGGTTTGGTTGAAAATTTGGCTGAGATCTGGCCAGAATAGGACTGCCATTAACCACCTAGTGATTAATCGACCATTAGTCGGTGAACCTCCTATTAGTGATTAATCGGCGACTAATCAAAGACTAGTCGGGATTTTTACAACCATGTATAAAATAGCGCTCGCTGTTTCATTGCTATCGCTGTATATGTGGTTTGTCGCTATCGTTCGCTATTCACTATTAATAACTATGCTAGGAGGGTTGGGGTTGGTTACCAATTTATGCTTCACATGAAACACCTTTTGTCCAAAAGTTTTAAATTATTCTATAATTTTCGTTTGTTATATATATATATATAATAATTTGACTACAATGATTTAGGAGGTTTTATATAATAATAGTAATAATGATGATGACAATACAGAAGATGAAAAATAATTAGATGTCAAACCACCAAGATAGTGAAAGTTAAGAATGAAACCACCACAAAACATAAGAAAAATGATACCTCAACAAGACTTAAAACTGTCGGTTGGAGGAAAAAACATACATGTTTGATGAATAATATGAGTTTTTTTAGGAATAGAACCACTTCCAATAAAAAATTTGGGGGCAAAGTAGTCAATATGGTGATAGTTGCCTTATAACAGATAACTTCTATGTGGCTATGATTTTTTTTCTTGGTTTGAATCTAATGATTTATGAGGTCTTATCTATTGAAAATACACTTTATATGACTCTGGACCAGTTTTTCTTTAAAGCTATTATTTTTTTATTTGACCCGCTTGACATGTCCTTGTTTTATAAACAAACGTTATCTTGGATCAACCCGTTTATTTCTGAACGGGTCGAAATTCGCACCTTTGGTAGAACATCATACATACAACCTAAGAGTTGAAATCTTTTTATTTCATCCTTGAAACTTTAAACAAGTGACATCAAATTAGAAAAAAGAGTTAACTGCCATTTTCGTCCCTGTGGTTTGTCTAATTATGTCAGTGCAGACCAAATTTCAATTTCTACCATTTACGTCCTTGACATTCTTGAAACGTGCTACTTCAGTCCAAAAAGTTAATGTCCATTTATTTTGTCTGTTTAGTGAGGGGTAACATTAACGGAGTTAACTTTTTGGACAAAAGTAGCACGTTTCAAGAATGTCAAGGACGGAAATGGTACAAATTTGAAATTTGGCTTGAATTGAGATAATTGGAACAAACCAGAGAAAAATGAACACAATAAATCTAATTCAAACAAGTCTAAAGTTGACTTTTTGAAAAAGAGCTTGTTTCTTGATTCTTATTATAGATGACAATTTGAAAGAAAAGAAAGCAAGGAAAAAAGAAGAAGGCGATGTGGTTTCGATATCAACTGTGGTTTCGATATCAACAATGGCGAAAATGATCAAAGAATCCATGATGGTATTCTGGGAATTTCTTCACACCGATAAAGATACCACGAATTTGTTCTTAACCATAATCCTTCAAGGCAGGAGAGCACATCTCCAAGACCCTGCGGATTCCGACCTTTTTGTGGACATCAAAACAATTCATCAGAAGGTTTTACTCTTACATTGCTCGTCGTACTCTATGCAATCATGTTTGTGCGTTCTAAAACGCTTGTCGGTTTGGTTTACAGAAGGAGAGGAGGCTAAAAGACATGCTAAGGACAGGAAACTGTATAGTGAAAAAGTTTCATAAACAACAAGAAACTATTTTGGATCAACATATGTTTGTTTCACAAGTTGAGTTAAGGTTAGTTTCAAGAGTTTTGAGCCTGCCAAGATTGAGCAGAGATCAACTGGTTTGGTGTCAAAGTAAGTTAAATAACATAAGGTTCGTCGATCGAAAGATTCAAGTGGAAGATAGCTTGTTCTTGCTTTTTCCATGTTGAAAATATAAATTTTATGTAAGTTGTTAGTAGAATTTGCAATAATCCCACTTCTATGTCTTTGATCCATGGCTTTTATAAAGGAAGATGAAGTAGTGGATCCTGTAGTTATTAGTAAAACTAAAAGCTAGGAATTGGTTTAACTTATTTTGTATGCTACATATGGATTTTGATATCTTCTATTAATTGATTTTCTTGTAAATTTTAAGTTTTGATTAAATATGAATATGTGCAAGTTTTATTGTGTAGAATATTTATGTTAGGGGTGGTTCATATGTTGATAATTATTCATTTGTAACAAGTAACATGAAAGAGTGATAATCTTAATATGTAAATATAATAGAAAAAGTTAACAAAATTACCCATTTTCTATGTAGTTATATTAAATATAAAAGTGTTTAGCAAAACTAATTTAAACTTATACCATTAACATATTTAGTTACATTTTTTAATTAAATTTATACCGAAAATCAACGACTTTTATTTATTTTTTTATTTATATATCTTATTGTAAGTTGACAAGATTCTAAATAAGTGAAAATCCCTAAAATGTCCCTTTTACTCTTTTACATCTTTTTTATGTTTTGTCACATTTGACTTCTCATTGACACAATGTCCATGAAATTGGGTGGTGACGCCGATGTATTAAGTCAACCGCTCATGTTTAGATCCACCAAAATCGAGTCAAGTGTCAAAAAGGACGATATTTTTATAAAAGGCAGTTGCGTCCACTGGCATTTATTTTTAAAAAACAAACGGTTTTCTAAACATAAACAAACATAAGAAGCGTACAAAAACAGAATGAATCGCAAAATATAGCACAATATCGAGCAAAATATAACACAATGCCGAAGAATATAACACAATGTTGAAGACAAAAGACAAAATGACGTAAATATAGAAAAGACACAATGATATAAACAAAATTCTAAAATCTACAAGCTAAACATCTAAAAGCAAAAACCTGAAATCTCATGTCGTAGGGTTCGATAAGATAGTTCCAATGCTGCTTGAATGAAATCAATTGGAGTCTGTTTAACATCATTCTTACGATTTTTTATTTTCAAAGACTTTATATTTGATCATAACCCTCTTACATCAACTTCTTATTTTTATTTTGACACCATTACATAAAATATATTTATAAATGATATAATATATATATATATATATACATATATATTATATATAGGGTGAGGTTATTGTACGAAAATATAAAAGTGTGACAAAGATAAAAAAAAATCTAAACCATTAGATATTTAATCTAATGGTTAAGATCATAATGACAAATTCTGTAAATAGTGTTGACTATTAAACTAATTAATCTTCTATATTAAGGGTATAAAGGTAAATTTAACATTTTTAAATTAAGAAAACTAACATTAATGCACATGCAAGTTCACCCCTTTTTTAAATGTCAATAACTTTTTATACGTAACTTTTAAAAAAAAAATTACATCATAATAACGAGTGTTTTTTTATCTTTAATATAAGTACCATATTGATATACTTATGTAGAGAAAAAAATTACGTCTCGCTTGGATGTTTTAGTCCATGGTGTTTTTTCTATGTTCATACAATGGTGTTTTAATTGTAGGGTGTATTATTTATATTTCTTTTCTTCGTAAGATGTATGTCATCAACATACATGCTGTGGTGTTTTTATGAGTTAGGGTGTTAGTTTTGTTTTTATATATCTAGAGTGTTATTTCTGTTTTAATTCTTATTAAAATGTTGACTGGTGTTATATTTAGGTTGTTATTCATGTTTTGATTCTGATTGAAGTATTGTGTTTTGAAATTGATTTATTAGTGTGTTATTTATGTTATATTCAATGTTAGGGTGTTATTTATAAGATGTGTGCCTCCAATATATCTGATGTGGTGTTTTTATGAGTTATGGTGTCCAAGCGAGACGTAATTTTTATTTTCTCTACATAAGTATATCAATATATACTCATATTAAAGATAAAAAAACACTCGTTATTATGGTGTATTTTTTTTAAAAAATGTTACGTATAAAAAGTTATTGACGTTTAAAAAAGAAGGGAGAACTTGCATGTGTATTAATGTTAGTTTATTATTTTAAAAATTTTAAATTTAATTAGATTCTTATTAGTTAAATTACACTTATACCCTTAAACTACAAAATAAAAGGTACACGTGTCACCTCCATAATCTTTCTTATACTTCTCAACACTTTTAAATTTTCTTAAATAACCTCTACCCATATATATATATATATATTAAACATGGTTTATATAATTCTTAAAAGGCCCAACATTATGTTTACAGGCCCAAACCCTGTGAAACCTAGGGCACCTTTATAAACACACATTCATCTGCTCAGATCATCTTTCTGGCACTGAAACAATCACCGTATAGCCGACGATCGAACAACAATGGTTCAGCGTCTCACGTACCGCAAGCGCCACAGCTACGCCACCAAATCAAACCAACATCGTGTCGTCAAAACCCCGGTAATCCCTCACTCTTTCTAATTTGATGTATTGCTTGCGTAATTCGTATGATTAAATGGTTTAACTTCTTGAAATGCCTACTTATTTGATTTGCGTTTTGAATAGGTGGAAAGCTTGTTTATCAGACCACCAAAAAGCGAGCAAGTGGACCAAAATGCCCCGTTACTGGCAAAAGAATTCAAGGGGTACGTCTTTTAGTTATTTATTTTTTTTACGATTCTATTTTGATTGAAATATTTTTTATATTATGTTGTATTTTTTTTGTTTTTTTTTTATGTTCCAACTATTAAATGATAGGTTGCCTGCAAATGAACCGAACGAACAGAAAAAGCTCTTGTTTGTTTGTTAAGAAATATACGTGTTCACGTACTGTTCATGAACGCTTACATAACGAGTTTTTATGTTCGTGTTTGTTTTTATGATGAACATAAAGGAGCACAAACTAACGTTCATGAACATTGATGGTAACAAACGAACACAAACACACGTTCGTGAACAAATATATAATACGTTGACGCTTATTAAATATTTATTTTTTGGAATTTTGAAGCATTTAAATAAAATGTAAAAGCAAAAAACACTAATGAACTATCGAATACAAAGGAACACGTTACCGAACATTCACGAACATAAATGAAGGAGCGCGCCCTCTTTACATGTTTGTTCATTTAACTAAAGGAACGGAATTTCTTGTTTGTGTTTGTTTGTTTAATAAACGAACGAACACAAACGAACTTCCTGCTGAACGGTTCACAAACTGTTTGCCGAACGTTTTGTTTGTTCGCAGCCCTAGTTGCCTATGTATATCAGTTTTTTGTTTGGATTTGAGTTTTTAGTTTTGCTAGATTATAATTTAATATTTAAAGCATCTAAATTTTACTTGCTATTTTTTATTTATGTTTTTAAAGGTCTTTTTTGGTTAACTTATTTTTTATGATGGTCGAACTCAAACATGAAGTGCAAATTAAAAAAACGAAACATTCGAAATGCAGTATGGGACCAAGTATGGTATTAGTTATTGAAGGATGTATTTTATAGCTTATCATACAATTTTTAGTGAGTAATTGTTCATCTTTGCTATAGATATTTGGGACATTCAAAGTTCATTGTTGGTTTCTAGAGCTATTAATGTTAACATGCTATGCTATATTTTTTGATATTAAGTTGTTAATTGGATATTGATTAATTTTAATGGTATCATTTGTATGATGATAAATGTTTGATGAATATCCAATGATTTCTCTTTGTTTAAAGAGAAGGTGATTTGTAACCGGCTACTTCTGACTCGTTATCAAACATCGATACCATACGCGTTTACGTTTCGACATTATTCTATTTGTTATTTTATAAATTGTTCTCTCTGATTTATGTTTGCAAGTACCGAATGATCAGTTTTGCACCGGTTAAGCTACTTATATGTTGTGAAAGTGTTATTAAATGATGAACGCGTGTGTATACTTCAGATTCCGCACTTGAGGCCTGCTGAGTACAAGAGATCAAGATTATCGAGGAACAGAAGAACTGTTAACCGAGCTTATGGTGGAGTTTTGTCTGCTGGTGCTGTAAGAGAAAGGTACGTCTAGTAATTCTCTGTTCAACACCTATGTGATCGTTTTGTTATGCATTTCTTACATTTTTCGTACTCGTATATGTTGTGGGATTGTTTGCAGGATCATTAGGGCGTTTTTGGTCGAAGAACAAAAGATTGTTAAGAAGGTTTTGAAGATTCAGAAAGCTAAAGAAAAAACTGCTGCAAAGAGTTAGATATTCGAATATGTATTGGGCTACTTTTGCCTTTGCTTTGTGTTCTTAGGTTTTGTTCACAGTTTAATCTTTTTGGATTTTTTCAGTGTTGTATTTACTTCGAAGTTGTGTTGTATTTACTTCGAAGTTGCGTTCTCTAAATATCTGGTTTAGATCATAAGGTAATCTCATAGTCGTCAATCATCATCAGCATCGCAGTAACATTAGGCCATGGGGTGTACTCTAACATTTAAGGTATTAGCGATGACATAATATGTTAACCAAGATTGCAAACCACTCCCTCCTTGTGTTAAGAGGCGTTAAATTGGTTGTATGTTAACCGGATGTTAAGAGACTGAAATAACCAACATAGTGAAATCCAACACAAAGCTGATGGTAGGGGTGTCAATCATGTCGGATTAATTGGTTGGCGGGTTAGTGGGTTGATAATGTTTAACCTGAAACTGACCCATATTATTTGGGCAAAGATTTCAACCCTAACTCGACCTGTATAAATTTGGGTCAACTCGAACCCAACTCGTTTAACTCATATTTTTAATGAGTCATACAAGTTAATGATTTATAAGGGAGTTGTTGGGTTTTAAGTGGGTTATAGATAACATGTTTAATGACGAGTATGATTAAGACATAAATAATATAATGTGTCAAAACTAACATTATTATAACTAACCATGTAAAATAGAAACAGAAAAAACAAAAATATATAAGAGTTTTTTTTTTAAATAGTACAACAGATTAATGGGTCAAACAATTTTTATACGGGTCAACTCGAACTTGACTTGTTTTTTAAACGGGTCATGTTAGCCGATCCAAACTTAAACCCGTGTCCCTTAAAAACCATACCAAGCTCATAAAAACCAAAATCTGAACTCATAGCTTATGGAGAACAACTTCTATTCATGTTAAGTATTTTATAAGAGCCAAAAGGCCTTCTTTAAATGACATTGGCGAATTCTTTACAACCAATGAGGTTTCAAACCCTGTTGTGAGAATTTAGACGGATTTTAGGTGGTGCAGAATTGAAAGTCTATGTTGTCGTCTTAAGAAAAACTTATTTTATAATTTTTATTAAATTATAAAATGGTGTAGCTCAAAAGCTTAGGCCTAAATGTGCACCAATAATTAATGAAAAAAAAAGCAGGCCTAAAGATTCAAACCAAAATTCATTATTAATATTATTACCTGCTTTTCTTTGGCACAAGAATTTCAAACCCAAAAAAGGGCAAACCTATCTTAGGGGAAGGGGTAGCCTTCGCTACCTCTTAACTCTCATGCGGTAGTGTAAATTTTAGAAAAAATTAACGTTTTTTTCGATTTCGTTACTTTTTTTTTATAAAACGTTACTCTTACGAATATTTTCTAGATCCGCCACTGAACCCAAAACAGCAAAATCAAAACCAAAAAGCTGAATTTTTGGTTTTGGTTTGATTTGAGCCGAAAACTGACCCGACCCATATATGCACACCCTACTATCTGCTTTTGTAGTACTAAAATGGATTTGTGTTTGTTGACTAGATTTTGGTAACTCAAATCTTTTTATAGTTTATCAGCCTGACTGTTATTTGCCAGAAAATTTACAATTGAAACCAAGACTATCTATATACTCATCGATCGCCATTTGTCGGTGACGTTTCAGTTTTTTAATACTTTCATAGTCCATTACATGATGCTTCTTTTAATTGTTCATTGTATTGCAATTGTTCATAAGCTTATTCTTGTTCAATTGTTTGTTATACGTGTAATTTACTTCAACTATCATTCAGTGGCGGATTCATTAATTTTTTTCAGTGGGTTTGTTTTGATATATTCTTATTTTTTTTTCTAAATCATATAAGGTTTTCATTATTTTTTTCCTCCAAACTAAGGGTGTGTTCATATGAACCCACAAAATAAGGCTGGATCCGCCTGTGCTATGATTCCATATTAACGTGCTAAATGGAAAGGTTGAATCTAGTCATTCAAAAAGGCCATACGTGAAAAATAATCAAGTAGTCATTTGACTTTTAAGAAGGAGTAAACTGTCATTTTGGTCCCTTAGATTTGGTCATTTTTGGCACTTTAGTCCAAATTTGAAATCTTTTGTATTTGGGTCCCTGTGTTTTCATTTTTTTGTCATTCTGGTCAAAACATGAAATCAGTTCATATCTCTTAAATTAAATCCTGGTTTTTTGTCCTTTTCCTCAGGGGTAAAATGGTCATCATATATACACTGATACACAACTCTCACGTATTCAAACAATATCGAACATATAACACACACCACTACAGCTCGTCTCCGGCAATCACCCAACTCGTCTCCGGCAACCACGCAGCTCGTCTCCGCCATCAACCACCACCCCCACCATTTTCGCCATCGTCTCGTCTCCTTTGTTGGACCCAACATCGTTCACTGTCACTTGCCGACAACCTTTCCGGCCACTATCACTTCCTCTTTAACAATTGGCATGTCCATATTCAAATCTCCACCTTAAACACTTTAATTCAAAAACCCTCTTTCCAAACGCCACCACCATCCCCATTGTTCACCTAATCAAAACACACCATCACTACTGTTCACCACCAGTATCACTGCCGTTCACCACCAGTATCACCGTCGTTCACCCCCACCATTTTTCACTTAATCAAAACCCACCACGTTCACCACCGCCACCACCACCCCAAATCAAAACCCACCACCGCCCACCTTATATAAATAACGTTGTTCTGTAAAAGATTACTGATTATGTATCGTCGGAATGCAAAGACAACCGTATTGTAAGAATTTGGATAAACGATGTAGATCTGCAACCATATCGCTGGAATCAGCCTAATTGACTGAATCTGTAGTTGATGGTGGTGGGTGGGTGGCGGTGTGGGTAGTGGGGGTGATGTGGGGTGGGTGTTGATGGTGGTGCCTAGTGTTGATGATGGTGGGGGGGGGGGGGTACTTGTGGTGGGTGGGAGTCTAGGATATGCAGAGATGTAGAGAAAGATGGGTTGAAAGGAAAAGTGAGAAAGAAAGAGTTTGGGAGATGCAAAAAAGAGAGAGTCTGGGAGATGTAGTTCAATAATGACTATTTTGTTCCTAAGAAAAATGACAAAAACCAGGATTTAATTTGAGAAATATGAGCTGATTTTATTTTTGGAAAAAAATGACAAAAAAAAAATGAAACCATAAGGACCCAGATATAAAAAATTACAAATTTAAACTAAAATAACAAAAGTGAACAAATTCCAGATACAAAATAACAGCTTACTTTTTAAGAAACATGTAAATCACGATAGTTCAAAGCTTTATTGAAATACCATCCTGACACGTAAAAAGCAAAAACCATGCAGATTTACATGACAAAAGAAATAAAAAAAGAACCTTTTTAAAATATTATAGCTTTAGAAACAGAAATCGCTTCAAAGTTCAAATATGAATGCATCCGACTTAGTTAGCCTCATAATTTATATAAACCAGTGGGTTATATCCGTGCTCTACGGTGAGGTGACCCAATTTTTAAGGAATTGTAGAGGCAATAGTATAAATAACGTTATTGGTAGGAATTCGTTTGATATTGGTTCGGTTCATTAAGATACCGACACTTACCAAAAAAAGAAACAAAAACAAGTCATACGACCAAAAAAATACCGAGATGTGTTTACATTGATCGAAACAATGTTTTTGGTCAGTATTAGACCGTTCGTTTGTTACATGTACAACACCAGACTCGATTGAAACTTAAAAAAAAAGAAAAAGAAAGATGAAAACAAATTCACAAAAGACAAAAATCATAAAAGTACAAGAATACTTTAGCTAAAAAGTTCATAAATTATATACATAATAATATCTTTGGGATGCGAAAGGCCATAGGAAGATATCGTATGCGATCCAGGGATCCTTGATCAGGAAACTGTATCCAAGCTTTCAGCTAGCCTATTGTCACGCCCCGCACAAATGCAGCCCAAAACTCTGCATTCTAGAACCTTCCGGGGCCATCTACACGCATTAAGAGCCGCCCGGAAGACTCCGGAACAGCCCAGATTTTTCCAGCAACATGATGACACTAGAAAGACCATGAACCAGCCAAGAAAGGCCTAGAAATTGCTAGAAATGGCTGGTTACTTCAGCCATAAAAATCTGCCCAAGAACATTCTAGAATTCAGCAAATATCATGATATTTTGTAACAAATATCTTAGATATTTCGACCTGATATTTTGTAAGGAGTGTTCTAGATATAGAACACTCTAGATAGGCATCAAAGTACTATAAATAGCCATCATGGGTGCTCATTTGAGACATCCCCAAATACTTGTAAACATCTAACACTTGTAAGCACTCTTGTATAATACAAAGTTTTTATCTTGTATACTTGTGTTCAAGTACTACAAGCAATACTCTTGCGATCCAACGTTCCCTTTTGCATCTTTCATAGCCAAAACCCAACGATACTAAGTCGGCAAGGCTTACTTAGACCGTGTTCTAAGGCCGCACGAGAGTTGAAGAAGTAACTCCGTAACAAGTGGTATCAGAGCAACGTTTCGATCCTCCAAGATGGCTGAAGATAAGACTCAACTTACAACCATGGCTACTGGAGAAGAGACCCATGGCGCGATGAAACTCGCAAAGTTGGAAGAAAGAATCGAGACATGTCCAAGGACTTGGTCGCAAGTTTAGACAAACGTGTGGAAGACGTGGAGACATCGATAGCTGAATTCAAGACACACGTTGAAGAATTCAAGGCTGAAGTCGACATCTTCCAAACAAACACTAACGAGTCGCTAGAACAAGTAGGTGGCAAGCTCGGCGAGTTAAGAGACGACATCAAACTTGTTATGCAGGTCATGCAAGCTGAACGAAAAGAGATGTTTATGAAGGAGCTGGGGCAGTACAAAGCAATATAGAGAGCAAGTTTGCTGAAAAATTCAGTGTGTTGCAAATGGAGCTAAACATTTGCAAACAAGCACAGCAAACCGAGGCGACTCTGTCATTTCTTCAAAGTCTGAAGTCCCAAAGCTGTAACATCCGTCGAAAAACGGGTTTTCCAAACCCGCTTCGTTTATTAATCGAATATCAGTTTCAAATTTTCGTTGCTAATTTAATGCTTATTTTAATTTTAAACAATGCATAACTAATAAACATTTTAGATTATGGAAATTAAAATTGTTAAAAAATAAAATTAAAACAATTAAAAATGAAAAGGGGCTGCGGTTCATTAGATTAGGAAATTAATGTAAAATAAATTAAAACATTAAAGAAAGGGCTGCCGGGTTCGAACCCGGTCACCGGAGAACTTAACCACCAAACACACAACCACTCCGCCACTTGCTGTTTTGTTGTATAATCAGGGAAACAATAAAACTTAACTCTACCGTGAATCATCCGTTTGCGCCAAAAACTGAAACCGCTCATCGGCTCTCAACGGTTCAGACTGTTGAAGTTCGATACTACTGAATATAACCGGTAAACCGACGTTCTTAATCAATTCAGCCTTTAATGAACTTGAATTCATGTGATGTTCGGGTTTAATAACCGAAAACATTCACTTCCTGAATTACTCCAACAATAGCATCATCTCGCGACTCAAAATCATCCACAGAACCTCCAATTTCACTTTCGCTCTATTTTCAGTTCGTCGGAAACGCTTCTTGAACTCGCCGGACTTTCGCCGGAAAACCGTGTCTTTCATCAAAACGGTAAATTTCTAAATTCTTTCATCTTCTATCTGTTGTTAGACTTTTACTAACTCAAACCCTCCAATCAGAATCGGTCCCAGACGACGATATCGGATAATCTGCAGTCGCCGGAAAACTTCTGAAAATTCCTAAATCGCGCTGTGAAACGGTATTATCATTTAAACCTTCTGATAACTCTTGTTTAGTCCTTTAATTCCACAATTAGTTAATCAAAAACTGTTGATTGGTCCGCTCAGACGGAGTTCATAAAAACAGAGCCGACGACTTTACCGGAGTTCTGGGAAAAGTCATTATTCCGGTATGTTCATTCCCAAAACCTTTCCTATCCGTTACATTTTAATCACTTATATGCCTGTTAATTGAAATTGAACAAGTTCAGTCGAAAATCAGTTGTCTGGGTTATTGTAACGAAGAAGATGAAGTTAGTCTGTATATAAATTTAATATAAATTGGATTATATCTCGGGTTAGACACACAGTCCAACGGTGGACTGTGTGCATTTGAATCATAGAGTCCCGGGTTCGAGTCCGTCTTTCCGATTCGTCACAATATTCAGACTTTTTATAAAACCCAAATACGGAGACTTTCAGTTAGTTTATAGAGAAATAAAAACAAGTGTTTTAACCAGGTTAGACACACAGGCCAGCGGTGGACTGTGTGCAACATTAATCAACAGGTCCCGGGTTCGAGACCTGTTACGCACGCCGGTTCGATAGAATTAAAATCCTTTTTAAAAATAAATGAATTTTGGAATAAATTAAATAGTATATAAATATAATTAAAAACAGAAATATTTCGGGTTAGACACGTAGCTCAGTTGGTAGAGCTGCGTGCACGCGTACGGGAGGTCACAAGTTCGAACCTCACTCGTGCAAACAATATACACGACCGAAACGGTCAACAAGTCAAAGTCAATGGTCAACAGTCAACCCAAAAAGTCAACAATTTTTTTTATATTTTTATTTATTTATTTAATTTAAAAATCATTTAAAAATACTTAAAAATAATGTTTTTAAAGTTAGAAAATAGCCTTAAACTCACAAAAATATATCTAAAAATCCTATTAAAATTATTAATAAATCCACTCATTTACCATACCTTTTCGTTATTATTAGGTTAGTTATTTCTCGTCGATAAATCCTCTAAACTCGTGCGCATTCAACATCATCAAACGAACGCACCCAATTGCGAGTGAATCTCTACAAATTCCCCGTTTTAGTCACGTTTTTGGGGTGTATCATGTGTCATATTATTTATTACATTTAAACACTTGTGCATTCATCATATCCATGATCAAATGTGTATTCAATATGTATCAACTGTTTGTGTGGTTAATGTTTAGATTAAATTTATCATTTTCAGTACATACATTATCATAGGCCGCCGCTCCCCATTACCTATGAGCGTGAGCCATTCCCCATTACCTATGAGCGTGAACGAGGCGTTGCCAACATACGATCGGCTCCGTTTGATTGAGCCTTGATCGCACATACATTCATCATATGCCGTATGTTCCCCATTACCTATGAGCGGAACCGTTCCCCATTACCTATGAGCGTGAACGTGACGTTGCCAACATATACATTGTCATTTATGTCATATATTCATGCAAGGTGGTTTGTTATTGTTTGTTATTGTATGTTATTGATATTGTTATTGTTATTGTAGTTTATTTACGTTTGCTCATATATGATTATTGCACAATTTTCCATAATTAACTACAACGAGAAATCAATAATAAATGTTTACTAACAAGGTTCACTCGCCAACTTTTGTTGACCAAAAAACCCCCATTTTTACACATGATACAGGTGATCCAGTTGCAGCAAGAAACATATAGGATGGCTTAGAAGAATAAACCGGTTTAGACTTTGGATTGTTTAGTTAGTTATTTTTCTTTGTAATTGTATGAACATGTTTGGAATATTGAGGATGTAATTTTGAATATAATAAATATGTAACATATTAGTAAACATCATGAGCTTTGGTGATAACCCAATTATGCCCCGACTCTTATTCCGCTGCGGGTCGGGGTGTGACAAAAGCCATCTCCGTTTGTTGGAAAATGGGAGGCACGAGCCGTTGACGACTTCATTTGGGAGATTGAGCAGTACTTTGAAGCTATAGACAACGTTGACGATGGCAAGAAAATCAAGACGGTGACTGTATACTTAAAGGAAACCGCGGCTCTATGGTGGCGACGGAAGCACATGGAGATCGAAAAAGGTATGTGCACCATCAACATGTGGGCTGATTTTGTAAAGAAATCAAAAAGCAGTTTTATCCGGAAAATGCCGAACACGATGCAAAGATTCGGCTACGAAACCTGTAACACCCAAAAAACGGGTTTGGAAATCAAACCACGTTAATATTAAAGAATGGGTAAAGGACCATTAGTGGTGAAAGTGAACCCGTAAACAAAATAACTAAGAACAAATAAACCTAGTTAAAAACATGCATACAAGTGACCAAACAATGAGTTGTAACTTGATATTTAATCGAAACTAAACTTGAGGGACCAAAGCTGCGTAAAATGGATACTTGTATTTTAAAAACAAAAGTTTCAAACACAACACACACTTAGTGTGTGTGTGTTGTCGACCATCAGGAGAAAGAACAAGGGTAAACCCTTGTTCAGCCCTAATCCACCAAAATTGAAGATCAAATCGAGACCCAAATTAGTGCATGAACACAAATTATTGATCACATCGATTAGGGGATCATAAGGTATGTCTAAAAACTTAGATTTGGTGAAAGTTATAATTTGAGACAAGTAGAGTACTTGCAATTAGATAGTTGGATTATGATCCAAAGATGAAATTAAGTGTATGTGTATGCTTGATTTTGTTAAACATTAAAGAGATTACGCATTAATTGATGTAAGATTTCTTGTAGGTTATTTACAAGTAGATGTTGAAGTGGGTTTTGATTATATGATGACATAGATGATACATAAGTGTTCATGATCATCATACTTGTATGTATGTGTAAGATATTTGAACAAATTAGAGGTTCGAATAAGTGTTTGTACATAACTTGAAATGGGGTTTGTATAATATAATGAAATTGATGTTATGACAATGTTAACTAGTGTTTGAGATCATGTTGTCTACTAGTTTGTATGTAGAAATTGATTATATTAGGTATTCGGATGAATATCTAGTAAATGATGATATGAGTTGTTTTGTGATAATGAAACAATTCCAAGTTCTTGTGTAATTATCGATAGATTAGCATATGATTGTAGAAACTATGTTAATTTGATATTAGAAATTGCATGAACTTGGATTTGGGAAATGTAGCTTAATAGTGGCCTAAGAATAGCGCTTACCGGGTAATTAACGAAATGCTAAAGGGGTTGTTAAACTTATTCGTCAGTTTGTATGTGTAAATAGGCAGTTGACTTTTAAAAGTCAAACTGGCCTATAATAAGATCGAATGATAATTTGATATAAAATTAGTAAGATGGAATAGTCGTTTTAAATGATGACTAACCTAACCATCTTGCGAATGATAAATGACAGTTTGACGCTTGACAAGCTAGGTGGAGGCTTGGGAAAGAAGCGGGTCAAACAGGAACAAGTACGCAGAAAAAGGCATAACCGGATTTCAAGGTAAGTGAAGCTTACATCCTTAAAATAGTAGATTTACTTATATAGTTAAATAAGCGTTTTGAATATTTCGGAATGAGATATGAAAATACAAGGTTCCGACGAGAATCGACACGGGTCGGAACAAGTGAAAATGGTATTAAAACCTTATTTGATGGTAAAAAGGGTAAAACAGTAATTTAGTCATGTAATGACAAGTAAACAAAGAATTCAGAAAAAGTTACCTTATGACGTAAGTCATAAGGAATAAAAAGAGTAAATTGACAATTCAGTCTTGAGTTGACAAATAAATATTAATTTTGAAATAGACACCCTAAGGCGTATGCCATAATGGATCGAATGAATTGAGAAATGAATTTAAGTAATATGATTATGTGGTGTAAAGTGAAATGGACAAATGGTGAGATGGTAAATAAATACCATCTCATAATGATAAAATGGTCATTTAGACCAAATGGGTCAAATGGTGTGGTTATCACCATTTGACAATAATATCTAAGGAACGCTTGTCGAGTTTTGTAATCACAGGGAAATGACGTTTGGTTCGCATCGCTATTAATTGGTATATGTGCACGGTATTTAAACGGGTCAATGCTATGACCCGAGTCAGGTACATGTAATGGGTCAAACTTCAACAAGGATTTAAAAGTCCGATGAGTGTTAAATGGGTCTTGAATGAACAATAGATTAACTGAAGGTAAGGTAAATCTAATAATCTAAATCACGGACATTTTGTTCTTAAGAACATAATGATTTTAAATAGGTTAGAGTTAAATGTTCATATTTGGTCGAAGTACAATATTGAAAGTCCTTCGACGTAAAAGAAGAGACTAAGTTGACCAAAATGCCCTCGAGTGGCGAAATAAGCAAACACTCTAAGATTAGTTTAAAAATGAGTTTTATAATATATACCTTTTCGGTAACATAAAAGTGAAAGGCATAACCCTTTTTGGTTTGATGTCTTTAAATGGTCTTTTCTGAAATCGGTCGAACCAAAAGGGCAGAAATTGGACAAAATGGATTTATGATAATAAATTTACCACAAATAAAGTTGTGGTGGGAAATAGATAGATATCCTAGTGTGGATATAAAAAGATAGGTAAGGTTTGGTCGAAATAAGCGTTGGATTGCGCTAAAACAACCAAACGGGTCAAAATAGCAAATAAATAAAAATCTAGTTTAATAAGATGATGTTTTTGCTAAGGCAACTATGTGGGTAATAATGAAATGTTAATGCATACCGAATTGGACGCATCAATGTATAGTTTGGTCAAAAAGGGGTTAAATCGAAAAATAAGAATATAAACCGGAATTAAATGTTAAGTCATTGGGAATAAGTATCCGGTCAAGGATTTCGGGTTAAATACGTAAGAAAATATTCTACAGATATTTAGACACAAATTTCGGGTAAAACAGAGAAGAATTGAGCGAGTTACAGAAAATACGTAACTAAAATAGCAAACAAGAGAAGATTTGCAGCACACCACCATAGGCTACGGTGGCCTACCGTAGCTTACGGTGGGCGGCTGCTGTAATGGACTGGAAGTCTGGACCGTAAGACAGAAAGTCCGGACCGTAAGGCTGGACCGTAAGCTACGGTGGCCAGCCGTAGCTTACGGGGAGCCTAAAATTTAAATTTTGTTTTTATCGTTTTAAGCCTTCGGGTTTATTCGATTATGTTATAATTTGTTATAACTAAGTATTTCTTAAAATATGAAATTTAGGTGATGTTTGGAGTACCTTAGGAGGGAGATCAAGCTATATGAAGAACCGAACACGATCAAAGACGAAGCTTCCGCACTTGGTTTTGATTATAACAAAACTAATCATTGTTAACATGTTAAATTGTTAAATATGTTTTAAAAGTTTTAATTAACTTGCAAATTTGAGTTTACTTGTATTCACAATTACATGTTTAAATTCAAATAATTTTAAAGAATTCAGTAAAGTAAGATAGGGTCTTACAAAACCTTAGGCAAAAGGTAGCATCAAAGATTATATCAACGAATTCACTACCCTTGTGCTTGAGATTCCGGACTTGTCGCCCAATGATGCTCTCATTTACTTTATCGATGGCTTGCAACAATGGGCCAAAACTGAGCTTGAACGAAGAAATGTTCAAGACTTATCATCGGCAATCTGTTGCTGAAAACTTACACGACCGAAATGAAAATCGTTCGATAAGATCAGCAACCACAGAGACTGGCGATGCAAAAGTTGGGGGAGCAAAACCCACCAACCAAAATCAATACCGGAAGAATGATGACCGGGCATTAACGTTATATAACAAAGGAAAAGCCGTAAACCAAGGCTGCTTCCTTTGCGATGGGCCTCTTAATGCTCGAAACTGCCCAAAGAAATCCAGATTAACGGCCCTTATAAGGACCAGCGATGATGAACCTGAGCAAACCGAAGAGGTTCGCCTAGGCGAATGCAACTGCAAGTTTTAAATGCTATGGCCGAGATGGACATAAAACCATTGGCGATAGCAAAACAAGCTAACCCGACAACAGTCGTGGGCAATACAAAGGGAAAAGGTCTTCGCTTTGTCAATCTAGAGATTAAAGGATAAACCATAGAAGCATTGGTCGATACCGGTGCTAGCCAAACTTCATGACAACAAATGAGGCAAGAAGACTCGGCTTAAGAATCACAACCAAAGAAGGCTGGATTAAAGCCGCTAACGGAGATCCCATACCGATCGAAGTGTTGCTTGGGGCGTAAAAGCGGAAATCGGGACATGGGCAGGCAAGTTACACTTCTCGATTGTTCCAATCGAAGACTACAATATAGTGCTTGGGATGGATTTCTTTCGAGAACAAAAGGCCATGCCAGCACCATTCATGAACACACTCTACATCATCAAAGGCGATGAAGTGCACACTGTACCCTTGAAGTCCAAGAACCAAGGCAAAATATTATCCACAATAAAACTCATGAAGACTCATGAGGCATTCGGGCATCGCAACGAGGACGTTGCGAATTTAGGTGGGGGAGGATGTCACGCCCGCACAAATGCAGCCCAAAAACTCTGCATTCTAGAACCTTCCGGGGCCATCTACATGCATCAAGAGCCGCCCGAAAGACTCCGGAACAGCCCAGATTTTTCTAGCAACATAATGACACTAGAAAGACCATGAACCAGCCAAGAAAGGCCTAGAAATTGTGGAAATGGCTGGTTACTTCAGCCTAAAAATCTGCCCAAGAACATTCTAGAATTCAGCAAATATCATGATATTTTGTAACAAATATCTTAGATATTTAGACCTGATATTTTGTACGGGGTGTTCTAGATATAGAACACTCTAGATAGGCATCAAAGTACTATAAATAGCCATCATGGGTGCTCATTTGAGACATCCCCAAATACTTGTAAACATCTAACACTTGTAAGCACTCTTTGTATAATACAAAGCTTTTATCTTGTATACTTGTGTTCAAGTACTACAAGCAATACTTTTTGCGATCCAACGTTCCCTTTTGCATCTTTCATAACCAAAACCCAACGACACTAAGTCGGCAAAGCTCACTTAGACCGTGTTCTAAGGCCGCATGAGAGTTGAAGAAGTAACTCCGTGACACTACGCTCTCAAACAAGGGGTATTAAAAAAAGAAAATTCTACCATGCAATCATACAATAATAAAAATGATAATAAATACAATAATCATAAAAGATAATACCTAATAGATTTGCATCTCTGTTTTTCACAACTTGAAATCGTTCCATCACGTCGTCGTGTTTTCCTTTATCAAAAGTTTCTTTTCGAATGCACAAACCATAGTAGAGGTGCACAAACCGTGTATTTTTACTAACCGGTTTTAGTTTCTCGTTTTAAGAGTTGAAACCGGTTATTGCTAGAACCGGTTCGCTTCCGGTTCCGGTTATTTGATCAAAAAACCATCCCTATCTGCTCGGTTTTGTGTATTTATTTTTTATTATTATTAAAAACCCATACCACTTATAGATATGTACACAAATGGTCCCTGTAAGTTCTAAAATTAGTAAAATACCAATTAAACCCTTAACTTTATTATGTTTATAACATACCACCATTAAACCACCTAATCTACTAGTAATTATATATATTATATATATAAAAGAATTAACTTTTTAATTTAATTTTTTAAAGGTTTAATTAATTTAATTAATTAACAAACTAGTAATCATATACTTAACAAGTTGAATGAAAATTAGTTTAATGAGTATCAAGTTTCATTGCGTAATAACAAATTGAGAATTTTGGATAATATGATGCTCCAACATGATTAAAATAGTTTCATTCTCATTATGATCAATAGTCTCAATTACAAAAAAAAAAAAAAAACGAAAGTCGATTACGAAGAGAGTACAAGGGACGCTTTCTAATTATGGAAATACGAAAAACCGGGCGTTACAGTCTCCCCTACTTTAGGAGATTTCGTCCTCGAAATCTTTAAGAGGAAGATTGATCGAAAAGTTGGTAACTGCCTCCGAGGTAAGGAAATCACCCCTAGCTCATTGGTGAAGTTGAAAAGTGAGCGAAGTTAATCGTCAAGGTAAGGAAATCACTCCCAGCTTGATGATGAGCTTCCATGTTTGGGAATATGAGCACTAGCATAAAAATTTTGAACGATTCACATGACATACCAGATTAACGTATCACTGGCATGTGAATAAGCAGGTCAACCCATCATGTACCGCAATTGAATGACTTAACATGACCCCAAGACTCGTGGGCAGTGCGCTACTCCTATAGCACTACGCATAGTGCTATACATGTTAAGGTGTGGCTTCTTACGAAGTTAATGACGAGTTTATCACATAAGAATCACCCAGTGACATGAACCCAGTACATAATGTTTCAAATATTTCACATAGCATAACATGAATTTCACATAGTGCCACATGTAAAATGAAAGTGTCGTAAATTTAGTTCGTTCACGAGAGATTATGATTATTAATTGTTTTAGATTGCGAAGATAGTGTGTAACGTGTTTCCAAGCTTGAAATGAAAGTAACCTCAAATATAAAACACATTATAATTGAGATAGCATAAAAGAGGTTTTATCATAAAACATGGATTGTCACGGAACGTAAAGTAAGACTATTCCAAAGTGAATCGAAGTCCTTTTCGAACTAGGGAAACGGCTTTGGCCTAATAGACAAATACTCTCATCGAGAAGCGACTAACGATATTTGCCCTTCCAGTTACTACACGTCCTTAATCGATTGGGAAATTGAAACTTTGGCGAGATCGAAAATCGAGGAGTGGGACTAGTTAACAAGATGCGAATTTCACCTCTAACTTGATAACGTCGTACCCTAACGTGGTTAGTACTTATCAAAAGATAAGGGTCCACTAGAGTAGGAAATGGAAGTTTTCCATCAAGATGTGGATGTCACTCCTAGCTTGATGTCGTAACTTCGTGCAAAATTGAATACACGGAATGAGGGACTTCACAAAAATTGTGGGCCATTGGGCCTATCTTGGTGCAAATCGCCTCGTTGGTAAAATATGAGTGTTTTCAAAGCTTCAAGTGTATTTGTGTTGGCCTTAGGAAAGGCATATAGTTTAATAGACCAAGAAGGAGAAAAAGAAGCAAATAAGGTAGAATCAATGAAGTTTTAAACAACAAATAAGAATCAAGTTCCTAAAACTATAGACTAGGGCAAAGCATTCCGACTTTTCCTAATTCCCTATAGTTATGGCTCTGATACCAATCTGTCACACCCCAACCGATGGCGGAAACATCGGGATCGAGACGAACAAATTGCTCAAAACTTCATAACGCTATGTGACAATATAGATTAAATTCAAATTTCATTCAAGACTAAATTTCATACAAAATTTCTAAATAATAGTCAACAATTGTTTTAAAACGACATAACATCAAAATAGATAAATTAATCTAGGTGTGTATCTAAGTCCACCTAAATCTTGTTTCATCTTGTAACATCACCTCATCAATCAACCTGCAACATGTATTAAAATATATCAACAAAAAGTTGGCGAGCATACAAGTTTTGTTACATAGCACAATATAGAATAAATTTGTTTAAAGTCTCATATCCAACATGAACCATAATATGCAAGTTTACTAGCATACCGAAACGGTGTACTATATGTTCAAACCCAAGAATCCAACGCGTTAAAATAGCCTATCCCAATAGAGTAGCGGGAGGTTAACATGTTTAACTTAACAATACCCCAAGTTTCGTGGGCAGTGCGTTAATCCTATAGCGCTATAATTGTTAAGGTAGGCTAGCAAAGTTAATGAAGCATATATCGACACAAATAGTTTACATTAGCATAAAAGTCTAAACAAGCACCACATAGTCTCATGTTAAGCATGGATAGAGATTAAAATAGTTTAAGTGTCGTGCGATTTTGTATAAAGTACATGTTGCACCCAAAGTGTAAAAAGGAAAAAGGGATCAAGTATGCTCACGGTTTTGCAAGCTTTCCCACTTGAAATCCCGCGAACGTTGTTGGTTGATGGATTAGTTTCGAGCACCTTGTCCTTCTACACGAAGAAACATAGGCATGTGAGTATTGGGAATTAACGGAAGGTTATGGATTCGGAATTAAAATAACGTGAAATTAGTATTATGAAAGTAATCATCTTGTACTCATAACACTTGTTCTTGACACTATAGAACCTCAAGGGTTTGGTATGTTTTTATGGATTCAAAGATCCATTAGAATCGTAACAAGTGTATGGTCTTTAGATGATGTAACCTACTATTTTGACAATTGACCACTTGTTCATCATCAAGAGTTCGGTTACTTTGATAATATATAAGTATTATATAGTGTACATTAAGTCATATAGGTCAAGCATGAGGTAGGAGGTTGAACCATCCATTTAGGAACCTCTTTGTAGTTTACATAAGTCAAGTAGGAGGTGGGAGGATTTACCATCCACTTAAGACCTCTTTGGATTCACCACTACACATGTGTCTTAGACACAAGGAGGGTCATGAACTTACAAGTAAGGAATGAAATGAGACAACTAAGCTATGAATATCATCAAGTAGTGTGTGGATTCAATGATGGATAGCCCAAGCTAGTCCAAATATCACACATTCATCAAGCTTAACTTGAACATTACTTGTGGGTGTAAACCCTAGTCGAAAACAGAAAGTTTGTGAGGTTTATCTTCTAGTTTGAGATGTCTCAACCTTGTTTTTAAGCGTAACCAACCATAAGTGAGGTTGTAAGCATTCGGACGTAGGTTTGAGATGAGTTAGATCAAGTTTGAACAAGTTTAACAAAGTTTGAAGAAGTAAAATGAAAAAGTACACTTTGGAGCCTTTTTCGTGACACTCCAGAGTTTGGAAATGTTCACAAGGTCAAACCAAGCAAGTGGGAAGAAGAATGGATGAAAAAGGTTAAGAAATGAGTGAGATATGCTCACTTTTGTGAAGAGTGGTAAATCTGCTCGAATTCTTGATTTTCAGCTTGAGTAGTGATGATTTGAGAGTGTTTAGATGATTAGAAAAGTGTAAAAAGACTTGGAGAATGATGGGTTTTTATAGGGAAGGATTAGGGTTGGGTTTGGTGAAGTATTAAATGTTAAAACATGTTTAAAACTCAAAACAAACACAAAAAACCCGCCTAAATTCGCTGCTGGAGGGGCTGGTCGCGCTGCTGCTGGTCGCTGGGAAGGAGAGCTTAAATGCTTTAAGTTCCCGGGTTTAAGCAGATATGGTGCTTTGGTGGAGTGGCTAATGTGTTGTTTATTGAAACGGGTGACCCGGGTTCGAGTCCCGCGGTCACCGGTTTTGTGTATTTATTTTTTATTATTATTAAAAACCCATACCACTTATAGATATGTACACAAATGGTCCCTGTAAGTTCTAAAATTAGTAAAATACCAATTAAACCCTTAACTTTATTATGTTTATAACATACCACCATTAACTACCTAATCTACTAGATTATTATATATATATATAAAGAATTAACTTTTTAATTTAATTTTTTAAAGGTTTAATTAATTTAATTAATTAACGAACTAGTAATCATATACGTAACAAGTTGAATGAAATTAGTTTAATGAGTATCAAGTTTCATTGCGTAATAACAAATTGAGAATTTTGGATAATATGATGCTCCAACATGATTAAAATAGTTTCATTCTCATTATGATCAATAGTCTCAATTACAAATAAAAAAAACGAAAGTCAATTACGAAGAGAGTACAAGGGACGCTTTCTAATTATGGAAATACGAAAAAACCGGGCGTTACAGTATTCACAATTACATGTTTAAATTCAAATAATTTTAATAGAAATTCAGTAAAGTAAGATAGGATCTTACAAAACCTTAGGCAAAAGGTAGCATCAAAGATTATATCAACGAATTCACTACCCTTGTGCTTGAGATTCCGGACTTGTCGCCCAATGATGCTCTCATTTACTTTATCGATGGCTTGCAACAATGGGCCAAAACTGAGCTTGAACGAAGAAATGTTCAAGACTTATCATCGGCAATCTCTGTTGCTGAAAACTTACACGACCGATTGTTCCAATCGAAGACTACTATATAGTGCTTGGGATGGATTTCTTTCGAGAACAAAAGCCCATGCCAGCACCATTCATGAACACACTCTACATCATCAAAGGCGATGAAGTGCACACTATACCCTTGAAGTCCAAGAACCAAGGCAAAATATTATCCACAATAAAACTCATGAAGACTCATGAGGCATTCGGGCATCGCAACGAGGACGTTGCGAATTTACGTGGGGGAGGATGTCACGCCCGCACAAATGCAGCCCAAAAACTCCGCATTCTAGACCCTTCCGAGGCCATCTACACGCATCAAGAGCCGCCCGAAAGACTCCGGAACAGCCAGATTTTTCTAGCAACATAATGACACTAGAAAGACCATGAACCAGCAAGAAAGGCCTAGAAATTGCTGGAAATGGCTGGTTACTTCAGCCATAAAAATCTGCCCAAGAACATTCTAGAATTAAGCAAATATCATGATATTTTGTAACAAATATCTTAGATATTTAGACCTACGGGGTGTTCTAGATATAAAACACTCTAGATAGGCATCAAAGTACTATAAATAGTCATCATGGGTGCTCATTTGAGACATCCCCAAATACTTGTAAACATCTAATACTTGTAAGCACTCTTTGTATATTACAAAGCTTTTATCTTGTATACTTGTGTTCAAGTACTACAAGCAATACTTTTGCGATCTAACGTTCCCTTTTGCATCTTTCATAACCAAAACCCAATGACACTAAGTCGGCAAGGCTTACTTAGACCGTGTTCTAAGGCCGCATGAGAGTTGAAGAAGTAACTCCGTGACACTACGCTCTCAAACCAGGGGTATTAAAAAAAAGAAAATTCTACCATGCAATCATACAATAATAAAAAATGATAATAAATACAATAATCATAAAAGATAATACCTAATAGATTTGCCCTCTTTTTTCACAACTTGAATTGTTCCATCACGTCGTCTTGTTTTCCTTTATCAAAAGTTTCTTTTCGAATGCGCAAACCATAGTAGAGGTGCACAAACCGTGTATTTTTACTAACCGGTTTTAGTTTCTCATTTTAAGAGTTGGAACCGGTTATTGCTAGAACCGGTTCGCTTTCTGTTCCGGTTATTTGATCAAAAAACCATACCCTATATGCTCGGTTTTGGTTCTTAAGAAACCGGGTATTAAAATACCCTATTTCCGAGTTTTTAGTGCTATATTTTCATATTTTTTAATACTCTATTGCGTTTTTATTACCCTATTTTCTTGTAATTTTTGTTTATTATTATTAAATATGCATTGTATAATGTAAGAAAATTAACATAAATGCAGTAACATAAATTTAAAAGAAAGATATTAGAATCATGTATCGGGTATAGTAGGGTATAATCAGTTTCAGTTCCTGTTCTTGTTTGGTTTCGAATATTAATCAGGTATGATCGGTTCCGGTTTCAGGTATTGAGATCAAAATGCATACCCTATCCATAACCTACAGGTAGGGTCGGTTCCAGTTTCAGGTATATAATACCTAGGTATTAAAAATCGGTTACAGGTTTTTTACCAGGCCTGGTTCCAAATACGGTCTTTTTATGCATCTCTAAACCATAGCATTGTTCAAATAAACACAAATATGCGATACATATTGTTATTTATAGATCTCTCTTTTGTGTATAAATAAACAAATATATAAAAATACCACTAAAGAAGAGGTAAATAGTTTGTTTGACTAGCTCCGTATAACAATGTTTTCACGACTAGATGTTGAACAAGTCTCCTTACCCGTCCATTTATCCGACTGAATTCATAAGCATATGTCGGTTTCTTTTTTCTACGGTTAGTATATTGCAAAGTATGAATTATTGCAGACTATTTTCAAAAAGTATTTATACAAAAAGATATTTTATGTGATATAAATGGTATAAACTAAGTACTAAAAGTTAAATAACAAAATAGATGTTAACAACGTTTTATATCAATATTAATGTTAATATTAAGTTAAATGAATAAATAAAGGAAAAGTAATTAAATAGATAAAAATGTTTGAAGTTTGACTTAATTGTATTTGTTCTTGTCGAGTTGTGGTTGTGGGCTTGTGGGTTAAAAACCTGAAAACTATATTGGGTTGGGTTTTATAAAAAGTGGCCCACTTCACTAGTGTTACACTTAGGTTTATCACTTTAAGTCATCTTCTTCATTGTTTATTTACTATAGTAAGGATACTAGGTGTGGGAGGGGTAGTTCTTGGAGGATGATCCTCACGTTAGCGTCACGTAGGATGGTGTAAGGATAGACTTAAAGGGGTGGACCTAAGAAATGGAGGATGAGGCTAAATATATATATATATTATTATGTATATATATTATATGTATGTATGTATGTATGTATAGACTAAAGGGTGACCTAAAAATGGAGGAGAGGACATAAAAGTATGTACTTAGTGTAATATTGAGTATTACGAAGACGTTCACGACGCCTGTGACCCCAAGGAAATGGTGTACAGGGCCGGTGATGGGGCGCGACGGCCAAGGCCGTCCCCCGTACTGAGTAGTCTAACAGAGCAGCCGCCACTCCTCAAATCATCTCCACTGTCGGCCAGAAAATTTCTGATCATCCCATATTATAACAATAACTCTGGTCGGCACATGTACGGTGGGCAGATGCCCACCCTCAGTTGTACATAAATCCGCCATTGATCCTAACGTATAAAACCAAAAAAAAAAATACAGTGCAATTACGGGTTGGAGCCGTAGCACTTATCCGCCCCTGCTTCGGACTGCCTATGCTCTTTGGACTTCTCAAACTTAGTGATTATATATATAATATATATATATATATATATATATATATATATATATTATATAAAAAACACTACATAATATATATTCATCATCGTTATCATACTCGGTAAATATTTTCATGTACACCAAGATTCTTCTAGGTGACTGAGTTGTTTAAAGAATCGAATTCCGATAGCAAATGTCGAGTTTTGATATAAGTTGACATATCCCTACGTATTGGGCATATTGTGAAATTGGATTTTACCATTATGACATTTATATTCTCTATTTTTTTTGGAATATCAAAATTGTAATACGATAAACACAAACGGATATGGAATTATGGATAGTGTAAGAGCAAATGTCCATAATATCACAAACTTAATCAATTTTCGGGTTCACACATTCTTAACGATTAACATGTTGGTAGTAGCAATATATATATACTCTTATATTTACAAAAAGTGGTGGAACCATAGCTTTATTTTCTAGAGGGGCGATAATGGGTTTAATCGAACTTTTTAAAAGGGTGAAAACCAGAAATTTTGCATGCAAAATACACTAATTTCTTTAAAGGGGGTCTCACCCTACCCTTATATATGGCTCCGTCACTATTTATAACTAGTTAGAAACCTGTGTATCACACGTGTTAAATAAACATTTTTTTTTAAATATTTTGTAGTATAATCCATGTGCTGCATTTTTTATTCTACAATTTGCCCATATTTTTGACCTATATATACGTTACTAGTAAATCTATATGACTCATTGATACCATGTTAATCAACAAGACTAAATAAAACACATACTATCTACAAGACTCATTGATATCATGTTAATCAACGAGATAAATAAAACACATAATGCTTTAGGCAGTTGACCTTCATGACGAGTGTATATGAGTGTCCAATACTATTTGTTGAATACATAAGAGAACAAAAGATAGATTTTATAAACAATATAAGATCATTATGGTTACATGCGATTTTATAGTACTTGTATCATAGTCAAACCTTAAACGGAAACAACCAAGCCCTATAAAAGCATCAAATACAACATTAATAACATAAAGTACCTAGATAGACACGAACGTGTCATTTATGACTTAACAAAAGCCCCAAAACCTCAGTTTTCAAGCTTTTAAGGAACAAAAGAGCCACGATACCTCCTCGTGGCCTCATGACTATCAATAGCACCCCCCATGTTGGTGAAGTGATTACGAGCATCATTAGGTTTAGCCCCAAAAGCAGGCCGTGCATAACGCCTCTGTGGTTCAAGCGGTTGTGCACGGGTGGACAAATCATCAAGCACCCCTCTTCGCCTTGGGTCCGCACGTGGGGAATAATACACGGATTCTTCTAGTAATCCCAAAGCTTCATTGACATTATTAGTCGAAGTTGTGAGTGGATGATGCGTGGCTGGTGGACCAGCCGCCTGCCAAGCCTTGTTAGGACCCGAAATGTTTCCGGTCCTAACATAGGCTGGTCCAGAATGTCTACGGTTGGAGTCTTCAGAAAAGTAACCCGGGGTATACTTATTTGGGCTGATGGGTGGGCTTGAGTTCTCATAGTTGTGGCCATAGTTTGGCTCATAGTCATCATAATGGTTCTTGAGTGCGTATTTGGGCCCACCCGACATGGTTGTTGGGGCGTGCACGTATTCTTCAAGAGCTCAGCTTTTGAAGGGGAACCAACATAGTCAGTGTACCCAGGAGCCGGGGCACGAACCCGCTCAACGGCTTTGGTCTCAACCACATACTGGTTGCCCAAGTGTTTGTATCCTGATCATAACCATAACCACCTCGTTGAGCCGGAATATTTGTGTAGGTCGAGTAGCCTTTCGTCACATACGTCTTATTCACCATTCTTAACTTCTTCGAAGGTTTTGTGTGCTTGTTTTTGCTTGGTTTGGATATGTTTGTGAAATGATAAAATGTGGTTGATCTCTTATATAGTACATCGGGTAGTTCGATGCAATTAAGATATTTTCAAGTGTTCTAGTGTTTTAAGATTAAGATTCTGTTCGTCGATTTTAAGAATCGAATTTAGGCATTAGATCTTTTAATCATGCAAGTTGAATATATTCCAATTTATCAGCTTCATGGTGAAGAAATTTGGTCGTAACTACTTATAGTAATCATTGAGACCAAAAACCACTTTTGACGTGTGGACTATAGATTCTATTACTGTGTTATACTGTTTTGTATACTATTATAAGATATTTTAGGTCCAGAAATGATAATAGTTGAAAAACTCTATGAATAATAATAATAATATAAATAATAATATAATAATAAAAAATACATAATAATAATATAAAATGTCATTACACGGATAGCATGTGCTGTAAGATTACAATACGTTTTTGTTACAATTTTTGAAAATGACATTTTTAGTCCTAACTTTTCACACAGTAGTTGTAACACGGCCTCACATAGATGGTCTAGTTAAGCCACTCGGTGTGAGGGTCGTCCAGGCCGGTCTGGCCCGGCGACGCCCTCCAACACCACCCAGGGTGGGCCGGCGGCGTCAAGAGGGTCTCCCAGAGACGTTGAAGACGGGGCGAGTGGAACAAAAAGTAGCCGTTCCAGTGCGAAACGGAGAAAACCTAACAACGAAAATGAGATCGGAGAAATTACCAGTGCGAGAAGGAGAGACATAACTCCGGCCGCCATTGAAAAGTATATTAGTAAATTTATAAAAAGTTAAGAGTTTTTTTAACATCAATTAGTGCAAGGAACTAAACTTGTTAAGAGTGAATGAACGATTAATTATAAAAGTGTAACTTTTAAAATCTTAGCTAGAACACTTTACCACAAGAACCACCTAGCTCTATAGTTACTCAAATCTTTTAAATTTTTTTCAATAAGAAATGAATAAAAGAAAAAAGGTGAGAATCATTCGATATATAGCTATATATAGTGCTCTCGATTCCAACCTATCTAAAAGAACATATACGTACTCGCATCCTTTGAAGTGTTAAAAGAATACAACTACGTGTGTGATTATAAATATATATATATATTATATATATATTATTTTATATTATGTGATAAGATTTGAAGTTTTAAAAGAATACAAATACGTGTATATATATTATGGGATAAGATTAGAAAGTTTATCTATGAATAGCGACACCCTTCTATTTTTTAGTGAGTAAATTGCGGTTTTGGTTCCTGTGGTTTAGTGTTTATTGCTATATCTTACAAATTCTAAATGTTTTGCAATTTACATACCAAAGTTTCTATTTTATTATAATTTAAGTCCACCATACTAACTCCATCCACCTTCATGTTAAAACCTTGTCACATGAGAGGCATGTACAAAATATTTTGGTAATTAACCACCTTTGTGTGAACTCTCCACCAGTGGCGTCTTTGAGAATTCACGTACCCTGTTCGAGCTCGAAAAATGGGCCCAAATGCTTTAACGATAAACAATATAATTACGAAAATGACAAAAATTGTAGTATTTGATAAATGATGCAATTATGATAATGACAAAATCATAGTATTCTAATGAGTTACATACCATAATAACTAATAAGTTAATAGCTAACTATTGATTCGTGCAATCCTCCTTGCGTTCTTCGTAGCAAATTACTGGATCAACCCACTAAGTCTATCTTGAGACATTGTAGATCGTAAGTAAGATTTAACAACTTCAACCTTGAAAAACTTCTACTTCAACCTCTTCTTGTTGATTTTCAACATTAAATATAGGTGGATTAGGCGCCAAAAACTTTAGTATAGCACCGGCTTAAGACTTCACAATTCTTCCGCTCGTTTCCTCTTTTGACGTTTTTACTACCGGATGCTTGTTTAGGAGCCATTAACGCCTAAAAAGAATAAACAATGTTCAATTAACAAGAATTCCATACTCAACAACACTTATGAATTATAAGATAAAGCAATTATGAATTATCAAACCATGTATTAAATATCAAATATTCATGTTGAATGTTGATCTTTACCAAATGAAGGCAACTTATACAAAAATATACAATGATGAATGATTGGTTTACAACCATTCGCGGATCACAACACAACTCAATAGTCAATACATGGTTTACAAATATTGAATCCAGTATGATTAATATACCAATTTACATTGTTATTTGCAGATTATTGCAATCTACCATTCTACCAATATAGGACTAAAGTTATTACTGTTTCAAGAAATCATCATAGCACTTCTTCATAAATAAATAAAATAAGAACAGTAAAAGCATATTGTATCACAGGTATATACGCAGAAGAAATTGGGTTAGATGGTATGATTTTAACGCCCGTATAAATTTTAAACCATTTGCTTTTCAGTTTTTTGTTGGCCCGGTTTTTGTATTTATCGAAACAATTCAATTCTATAAATAATTTAATTTCTCTAGCATCAAGTTTAAAGAATAACAATGATAAACAAAGAATAATTAAAACTGTTATATTTAATATATACGATTACAAACTGAAACTGAAATGAAACTCTTAACTAGGGCTGACATATCGTGTCAACCCGACCTGTTAAGATCCGAACACGATAAGACACGAACCCGAAACAGGTAAACACACAAACACGACACGAAATCTTATCGTGTCAGATTTTCCAAACACAAACGCAAACCTGATAATAAACGGGTTACACGAAAAGCCCTGATTAGACACGAAAATTTACCAACGTATCAAAAACCTGTTAAGACACGAACACGACATGTTAAGACATGAGCATGACCTTTTACTACATGTTTGATATTTAGCCATTAACATGTCTTAACAGGTATTGTATAATGGTCTTAAGTCTTAACAGGTCATGTCGTGTTTGACATGATCTGTTAAGACACGAACATGACCAGTTAAGGCACGAACACGGTAAGACACGAACACGAAATTAAACAAATATTATCATGGTGACCTGTTATAGACACGAAACCTATTAAGGTTAAATACGAAACCTGTTAACTTTGTGTAGGTTCGTGTCGTGTTATCGTGTTCGTGTTAGAATTGCCAGCTCTACTCTTAACAGATGTAAATGAATAGTAGATAATTTTTATTTTTAACCTATACTATATATAATATGCGTTTTTAACCTATTAACTTTTTTAAAATAAATTTGATTGTCTTTTACAACATGCGTTTGTTAGCTTCTAAAACAATTTAAATACACAATTGTGTTTAATTTGTTTTTTCTCGATATTTAGATACAAATTTTGTTAAAAACGAAGTTATGTTTGAAATGGAATATTTTTCCTGGTACCATAGGTTGTATGAATGTTGATAGTGTGAATAAAGAAACCGGTGCCGACTAAACATCAGTATCAGTGTGGTGTTATGAGAACCGGTGTCTATATTCTTTTACACTCGAAATAAAAACACGACTTTATTTTATGGGTTAAACGGCTTTAATTTTTTGGGTTACATGAAGCCAATTTTCGTGTAATGAAACTGTTCTAAATAAACTTTATTTTGTATCGTAAACTATAATATACGTACCGTAACAATTGAGTTGTGTTAAGAATTGTTTTTTTGTGTCGTAAGCTACACAAATTGCGCGTAAATGTTTTTTGTGTGTCATAAACTTTTTGGGTCGTAATTTACCGTATAAGTAATATATGTATGAAACAAAGGTAACCAATATCGACAACCACCAAGTTAGACAACCGCCGCAACACGCTACATAACCCACTTGTATGCATTAAACCTGTGTAAGATCCTCCTCATATAAACTATAATACATTTTTATTTTATGACTGTCATGTGTTGATACATAAAACCTTTCAAGCTATGATTATTTATACATTGACAACATTACTCCCAAGTGACAATACATACTTAACATGGTGCCCAAATGTACCCATTTTTCAGGCTACTTATGGCACATAAGCGCCATTGTACCTCCTTACGGCCTCGTGACTATCAATAGCGTTTGATCTCAAATAAGGTCGGTTGGTTACGCCCTCGGATGTAGCCCTTGCGTTTGGTTGTGCACGAGGGGACAAATTATCAAATGGTCCTTCTCTTGTCAGGTGCGCCTGTGGAGAATACGATTCTATTAGAAAACCCAAGGCTTCATCGATATTGTTGGTAGGAGTCGTAAGAGGATGACGTGTTGTAGGCGGGCCCGCACTCTGCCAATTGTAATTTGGGCTCGAAACGTCTACTAGTCGGCCTCCTCCTCCTACACCAAGGTTCTTATTGGGGCCTGACAAGCCTTGGGTCCTAATGGGTTGGCCTTCTTTTATGGGAATTCTATGGACTGGGCTTGTAGCTCGATACTTATTCGGGCCATGGATGTTTTGGGGCCTATTCATGTGGTCTTCTTCAGGGGGATAGTTGTGTGTTGGGCTTGCAGGCAGGTACTTAGTTGGACTTGTGGGTTGGTACTTTTTTGGGCCTGGCAAGGTTTGGGCCTTCGTGTTGGCTTCTTTGGAAGGATAGGTATATGGTGAGTTTGTAGGCCGGTACTTACTCGGGCTTGTAGACTGATACTTTTCTGGGCTTGAAGGGAGGTACTTATTTGGGCCTGGCATTTGGGCCTTCATGTTGGCTTCTTTCGAAGGATAGGTATATGGTGAGCTTGTAGGCCAGTACTTACTCGGGCTTGTGGACTGAAATTTGTCTGGGCTTGAAGGGAGGTACTTATTCGGGCTTGTTGGCCGATATTTGTTAGGGCTTTTAGAGCGGTACTTATCGGGGCTGTTAGGGCGGGTACTTGTTCGGGCTTGTTGACTCATATTTGTTAGGGCGGTACTTTACGGGACTAGTAGGATAGTATTTATTCGGGCTTGTTGGCCGATATTTGTTAGGGCTTTTAGAGCGGTACTTATCGGGGCTGTTAGGGCGGTACTTGTTCGGGCTTGTTGACTCATATTTGTTAGGGCGGTACTTTACGGGACTAGTAGGATAGTATTTATTCGGGCTTGTTGGCCGATATTTTTCCGGGCTTTTAGGATGGTACTTAGGGGGGCTCGTCGGGCGGTACTTATTCGGGCTTGAGAGGTTACCACTCTTCACGGGCGGCCTTGCCCCAATATGGAGTTCGTTGAGAAAATTAGCCATAAGATTTTCCCTATCGTGGTAGTTGGACGGGCTTGAGTTCGCATAATCTGAGTCGTATAACAACTCGTTTTTCAAAGGCGCACCACTGAATTGGGCGTACCCGGAAGCTGGAACACGAACACGCTCAACCGTCCTTGTTTCAACCAAGTACCAGTTGACGTGTGGTTCCGGCACATAAGCATAACCTCCTTGAGCAGGAAAATCGGCCTTGTTGTTGTAGGCTTTGGTCACATATGTGTGCCCAGCCATTCTTGATCAGATGAGAAGGGATTTGAATGTTTTTTCTTCTGCTTAATTTGGTTTGTTTGTAGATGAATAAATTGTTGTTTCTTATATACTACAAGCATTTACACAAAGATATTCTCATATATTTTTCAAACTTTCAAGACTAGATTTTTTTTAAGAATCAAATTCTCCACTTAAATTTGGATGATAGAAGTTGAAGTCGAACATGTTCCAAGTTATTGGTCCTTGTAAAATTATTCCATTTTTACCACACCATTGTGACCGAATGATGCTTTTATTGTTTCAACACTAGTTTGTAGACACTCATCAATAAAAACCAACAATATAAAAAGACAAACATAATATACTTTAGGGGAAGTTTAATTATTACATAAGAAAATAAAAAAAGAACAAATGGGTTGAACTTGTTAGGTTGACACAATTCCACAAACATGATACTTTTATCAAAGGGGTTGTTTGTTTAGGTCTTAATGTGATTCTTAATGGTTCAGATCTCTTATTGGTTCAATAATTAATTGTTCAGGCTGTTTGTTTCACGAACATATGTCTGAATGGTTCAAACATTTGCATCTGATTGGTTAAGCATTATACTGAGTCTGAATGATTAACACCTCTAACCTGAATTAGTCAGAAATTTTCCTATGACCGGTTAAACATTATACTAGCTCTTAATAGTTCAGAGCTCTTACTGGTTCAGCACTTAACCATTCAGAACTTGCCCAATAGCCCCTAGATGTATTCATAGCTTTGACTTGAAATTGACGAAACCTAAACCCATGAATATCATGTTAAACTCGTATCTTGTCAAAATACCTCAACCCGTTGTTGCTAGTACTTATGGGCATGGTAGCTTACTACGGACAATGTTGAGCAACTTGTCAAAAGCATCTTCTTCAAGTTGCAATGGTTAATTTGGTTCATCCTTGGGCTTTTATGTGGGCCCAAGCAAGTGCAAGATTACAAGTGTTTGTAAAGGATACCAGTAGGTTCTTTCGTAGTACCACAACTCTCCACTTAGAGACACTTTCACGTGATATACATTCTAACACTAGATTCGTTTGATAGGTTTACTAGAATCAAATTCGGTTTGAAAGAAAACAGACATATATTCTCGCTTATCGGCCCTTGCGTAGTTGCGTGCGACATTTGGTCACAACATGTTACTCTATACCGTTGTTTTATACCTTTCTAATGATTTATTAAAGATTTACCTGCCATTTTCGTCTCTGTGGTTTGTCCAATTATGACAATCCAGGCCAACTTTCAAATTTATACAGTTCTCGTCCCTGACATTCTTAAACATGCCAGTTTCGTCCAATAAACTAAGGTTGAATCGAATTAATGGACAAACCACAGGGACGAAAATGACAGTTAATTCATATTTTCTTTGACGGAATTGGCATATTTCAAGAATGTCAGTGACGTAAATTCTAAAAATTTGAGATTTGACTCGAACTGTTATAATTAAACAAACTATAGGGACGAAAATGACAGTTTAAAATGTTCAAACACTTTTAAACAAAAGAAGATAAACGTTCAGGTGCAAACCTAATCCCACTTGGGTACTTTTTTTAATACTTTTAATAACATCTCCAGGATAACAACTTTAACATCATTAAATAAAGAGTAAATTGCACAAAACGTCCTTTAAGTTTCACCAATCTTGCTGGTTTCAGCCTTAATCTTTAAAAGTTGCCAAAACCAGCCTTTAAGATTAATTTTGTTGCAGGTTTCATCCTTTATCACTAACCCAGTTACTAATCCATGTTAAATGGCCTCACATGCATAGCATGTGAGGGTAAAACCGTCTTTTCCCCAATTTTTAACTCCGATTTCAGTTCCGATCAATCGCTATTGAAATTGAGATGAAGAGAGAGCTAGCTTTCGCATCGGAAGCTCGATCTCAGTTCAATTGCTTCTCCGGTTGAACTTGCTCGCCGAAAAGCTCACCGGAAAGTGTACCGATTCACCGGAAGAACAAACAAAATAAACAGCGGAAAGTGTACCGATTCATTCAAGAACCAACTATAATGGGTCAATAAAATCACCAAACAACACTTGAATCAAACACAAGCTTACCTGCCAAGCATTAGAAGAGTAGCCTGTCGGTTGGTCCCAGGTGAAATCGAGAACACTGAACCATCGATCATTCGAAGCGAACCAACACCAATCACCCTCATGTATGGCAATGTGTTAGATTTTTATTTTTATTTTTGGTTTAAAGTGATACCTTGAGTAATGAGACCTCTACAACATGTTTCGATAATAGACCAGCTGGAAAGGCATCTTGAGTATTTGTTCTGTAGACAACACAAGATCCACCTTTAAACCTTCCACTCTTCCGGTAAACTCCTAAATAATTAGCAAAATTCACAATATATATATATGCTTAAAGTAAATGAGGACTTATTCATATTTTGCACAGTTACTTAATTGTATATTTTATAAAGATTCATCATTACACAAGATTATGTTAGACTATTTAAACCATTTGTCTTTCAATTCTGTAAAGTTTTCATCTACAACTTGAGAAAAGCCTGGTTAGTTTTAAAAAAAAACGAAAGAAAAAAGCAGCCTAAAACCCTCAATACAAGTAGTAAATTCAATTACCTTTTAGTTTGAATTTTTCTTTACTGCTTTTCTCTTTGACAACAATTAGGCTCCTTCAAATTACAAATAATTGTTATATTTTCTCTTTGACAACAGATCAGCAGCACTATGTCTATAACCAGTGCTGTTAAACGTAGAACCCCCAATCTTGGTTCCATAAACATGATGTAAACTAAATCCATTCCACGGCCGCACACCGGATTCCACCAATCCATCAAGAAGCGCGCGTTGCAGCGACTGCAACTCCGGTTCAAACACGATTGCTTTCTCAATCCACTGATAAGACCTCTCAATCAAATTCACATCAAAATTAATCCCGGAGTGGTTATAAATCCGGCGTTAATCGCGCTACTTCCGCCTAATATCCGGCCTCTGGCGTTCGGAACACCTTCATCGGAACTGAAAGCTTGTGCAGGTGAGTAATAATTGTCGATTTAACGGAGTGTTTGAATAAAACCTTCTTGTTTCATGACGTTAGGGTTTGTGTACGGTACACCGCCTCTTTCGAGAAGTAATACGCGGTGGTTGAATGATAGTGTGGCTGCTAACGGACATCCGGCGATGCCGCCGCGACGATGATGTAGTCGAAGTAGTCTTCCGGTGGAAGTTCGGTGGCGTTAATGTTATCAGGTTGCGTACGGTGGACCTGAAGTGAAATAAATTGAGAGTTTTGTTAGTTTAATGAATTATTTGAAAGAAGATAGAGAGAGAGATGAAAAGACGGTTTTACCCTCACATGCTATGCACGTGAGGCCATTTAACATGAATTAGTAACTGGGTTAGTGATAAAGGATGAAACCTGCAACAAAATTAATCTTAAAGGCTGGTTTTGGCAACTTTTAAAGATTAAGGCTGAAACCAGCAAGATTGGTGAAACTTAAAGGACGTTTTGTGCAATTTACTCTTAAATAAAATAATGAAACTATGGGAACAATTATATTCAAGAGATAAGTATGAAAGCTCTTAACTAAAGCCTGCAATGGAAGATTGGTTGAAGTATTTTTGATTTTTGAAGTTTGTAGGAATCGATAACTTTGACAATAAATCTTTGCTGACTTTCTTTTTGTCTTCACCTCATTGTCAACTAAACAAAAGTTTATATATGTCTTGAAAACGTAAGTAAGCCTCATTTTTATAAATATGGTCAAAGCCACCAATGCCAAGAGTCAATTATAGTACATGCATGCATTCCCCCATGCATAATTCCCATTTTTCAATAGCCTTAATCAATTCCTTGAATGCGAGTTTTCAAAATATGTTTTTCTAATCGTTAAAACATGTCCCAAAATAGTTGAAACTAACTGCAATCAAACTTGAGACCTTCTTCAAATTAGAATCCTAAGTATTCAAAGATCAGCAGCGGCAAAGCTGGAGATTTCTGATCCCCGGGGGGGGGGGGGGGGGGGGAGGAGGGGGTAAAAACGTATATACCCAAAAATTTCTATAGAACTGGGGGTTGAAAATGTATATACCCAAAAATTTCTATACGAAAACTATATATATCCCTACTGAGCGAAAAGTTCGGGGGCCCCTTCTATACTTCGCCCTTGAAGTTCGGACACCCCTATTGGACTACAAAACACTTTTATTTATGTTCACACGTGTACGTATATACATCATACGTATATGCTTACAAAGTTACATACACATATGTATACCATTGTATGTATGCCATACAGCATACATACACATGTGTGTATGTATACCATTGTACACACATACATACACATGAGTGTATATATACGATTGTATGTAAGTTTAAAACATTTGAAGAAACTTACTCCCATATGAGAGTACTGCAGAATGTCAAAATAAGCTATCCTTTTTATTGAACCTTTATACTTGACTATTCATGGCAACAAAAAAATATACAGCAAGAAAAAAAGTATAGTTTATAGTAATCAAGTGAATTATAATTTGTTGTAAAAGCATAAAAGCAAAAGAAAGAAGGTTTGGATTTGATAAAAGCAAAATAGACAAAGCTATGATCTTGGAAGTTTTCTTGTTTGCCTCCTGATCGATTAACCGAACATGTGGTATTGGACATGGCAACAATCGCATCACCAGAGTTGCTATCTTTTTGAGAAATCGACCAAGGGTCGCAAGCCATAGAAACAAATGATCCCTTAGATGCGTAGCAAAGTCTAACTTAGTTGTAGAGGACAAGGGCAAGGGAATTATATATACATTTTTGAAGTTATTATTCAATTTCATGAATCAAAGTTATATGTTTAAGCTTTAATATACGTTTTTCTTGAAGAAAATTGTGTATTTCTTGCTTCTCCAATATAATAGTTCAATTAACTTTATGGTTACAACGGAGTGGTCTAACATTTGGAACACTGACTCAAATCCGGCAACTGCTCAGATAATTTTTTTGCAGGGTGTACATATTTACACTCCCAATTGCCTATTTGCAAATTAAACCCTAACTTTATATACGTCACGTGTAGAGTTGTACATGGTGTATAGTAGAGGTGCAAATCGGTTTTTTTCGAAAACCGGTTTCGGTTATTAACCGAACCGGTTTTTCTCATCAAAATCAGAAACCGGTTTTTTGTATAACCGGTTCCGGTTACTAACCGGTTTTTTTACTCAAACTAATAACCGACCAAACCGGTTAGGGCCGGTTTTTAACCGGTTTAACCTAAAAAACCGGTTTTTTACCGGTTAAAACCGGTTTTTTGTAACCGGTTTCGGTTATTAACCGGTTTCGAAGGCAAAAAACCATAACCGGTCTACAACCGGCGGTTATGTTTCGGTTACTAAACCGGTTTTGGTTTTTTTTTTTTCGGTTTCGGTTCTAAAACCGGTTAAAAAAACCGGTTTTGTTTTTTTTTTTCGGTTTGGTTCTAAACCGGTTTTTTTGTACACCTCTAGTGTATAGGGTTAGCTTTTCTGACCAGATGGTCAAACCTTGTACACTGTCAAATCAATCACATATACGACGAGTAAAGGCCTGTACGAGGCTTATGTACGCGGCGTATTGGTCTATACGCAGTACGTACATCTGTCTGATTTGACTTTGATACGATATTGTCTGGGCACATGAATAAAGGTATATGCTGAGTACAGGGCTATACGAGATGTATACGTGTCAATTTGGGTTATTTATATAGAGACTTTTAGTTGTTTATTCATGAGATACGGAAGTTGCTTCATTTGATCTGCATTCTTCCTCGGTTTATTAATTGTCGGATGAGTGTGGAGCTAAAATGTCATCGTTTTGGAACGACCACTATTTCTTTAGACAATATTCTAACAACTCGTGGGGGGGGGGGGGTGCCTGAAACCGATTTGGTATCGTTTACTAACTTAAGTTCCTTCATTGTTGTTTTTTAGATTAATAAATATTTATCATACCGTTGTTTTAAGAGCAATCAGTCATTCCAGATTCTAATGTGGATGAGGAGGTTGCGTCTAGCGTCCCTGTTGATCAAAACAAACCATACCAGACTTGAATGCGGCTCTGACTCCACCTGTTGATAAACCATATTATCCGGTGCATAAAATGTATCCGAATTATGGATACGGGTGTGAATCTTCGTACGTCCAACAAGACAATGCGGACGGATACTTAGGATACAGTGCTGAGTTTACCTCTGTTGATGAACCATATTATCCGACACAATAAGGGTATCCGGATTACGAATACAGGTGTGAATCTTCTTACGTGCAACAAGACAAAACGGATCGATATGGAGGATACGGTGGTGAGCCTCCATTCACACCACTGTATTATGGTGAGCAACCTCCTAACCCGAGCAATCCTTACGAAAGTAAGCAAGCATCACATTCTTTGTATGTGCAAGCAGGCCATCCAGATGGCGGAGGATACAGTGGTGAGCCTCTGAACAGTGGTTGGTTGAGGAGGCGCAGTAGGGACGGCAACGTGAGGGGTTACCACCTTGACCGTACCGTCCGCCTCCGGCGACATCAGCAGCAGGATACACACGGTAGCATGGTCCACAACAACAGCAGGATCTGCAACCATAGATGAGCCTGTTCTTGTTTTTATATTTAGTATTCAGTTATATTTTACCTTTTGTTATGTATATACAAACTTATGTTTATATCATATTCAATCGTTTTTACGTTGATGGTTTACGTGATATTTGTTTGTATTACATAATATCTCATAATATTTATTTAAACAGTAAAATTGCTTCGATGTAATATTTTTGAAACCATAAAACTGAAACGGTGTAATTTTCAAACGATATAATATTTGAAACGAAATATTGTAATGGTATAAGGTTGAGGACGGTATAATGTTGAAACGGTAATATTGAAATGGTATATTTTTTGAATGATATAATGTTCGAACCAATTGAGAGTAAAAATAAAAACGGTTTAAAGGATATAGTATTGAAATGGAATCATATTCGAACTGTACCGGAGTTTATCAAACAAATTAGTGGTATAATATTTTAAACGATATAACATTGAAACGTGAAATGTTTGAACCAGAGGAGAGTTAAGAAATACGGTATAATATATTCGAAGTGTACGGGAGTTTTTCAAAATAATGAACCATATAATATTTTAAAAAATTTAGTGTTCGAACCGGATGAGAGTTTATAACACCAAAACACCAAATTTACCAATGTAAATATTGATGCCTTATATACGCCACATACAACCCTGTACGTAATGTATATAACCTCTAAAATTATGTGCTTGAGTGGTGTCAGATACTAAATTTACGTACTTCTATACACCGTGTACAGGTCTGTACGCCACATATAGAAATCCTAAAGTTTGCGGATAGTTGGCTTGGGTGTGCCAATAGTTTGTGCTTTTTTGTATGGGAAGGGTTGGAAGAGAAAATGAGAGAGAGAGAGAGAAGAATTAGTGTCAAAGCATGCAAATGAATATCAAAATAGTACTTATGAAGCATGTTGAAGATTGGTATTATATATTATGATTAAACTTTAATTAAGTCCTTAAAATACATGAACTTAATTGATTGATTGAAACAAAACTTAGAAATCTAAACTACAAGAATAAAATTCAAGCTAAAAGAGTGCTTCTATTCTATGTCAAACCATTAATTAACTAACAGCTAACTAATAAGTTATATATAGCACTTGTTAGTAGTAGAAAAACCACTTGAAATCTCACTAGATGAATCACAAAGAAAACTGGATTTCCATGCATCTTGCAAACCCAATGGCAAACTCATGAAAGGGTAACCACCATTAGATGATCTCCCCCATTGGTCCTCAAAATGCGTGTCAACACCCTCAGTGAGATCCTTCATCGTTGTCACATCAGCCGGCCCTTCATGATCTTGAAGATTGTTCAAACAGTTTTCTTGGATTTGCACAGGTAAATTAGTGATTGAGAAACAACAACCATTGTAATATTGTTGGTGATCATGGTGCAACCCATTTGTGATGTTGTCCAAACCCTCTGACCTATCAAGGTCTCCAAACATGGAATTAGGCATGTTAACAGCTAGCAAAGATGACACGTCGACTGTTGATAATTTAGGACCGTAGTTCGGCTCCTGGAACAAACAAGGATAACTTGTGGAATAATTAAGGTCTTCACTGCTAGAAATTGAATTTTGAGGAGGCTTTTTGTTGATGGTAGTTAGTGTAGGGAATGTAGGGTCAATATGAAGAGGTTTATAAAGAGAAATGTTACTAGTAGTATGATCCATATTAGCTGAGAAGCTAGTGATGGATGATTTTTGCAAGTCATTGCTAGAAATGCCATGTTGGGGTAAGGATGTTGTGATCAGAAGAAGGGGTTTCTTGCAAGATTGGAGATACCCATGAATGAGATAGGGTTCTTTGTGCAGTTGAGCTTGCTTTCTTGAATATTCGACAGATTGCCCATGCATCCTACACATTTTGGAAGCAAAAATTAGCTTAAGAAATAATTAATAGCTGGTATTACAGTTTATCCAACTTTTACCATATGTGCAAAGGTGTCTATGCATGTGTGTATAATATCATATTTTCTCTTTGTATGTGAGATATAAGACCTTGTAAGAATAGTGCATATTTATTATTTAGTTTTTTTTTTATTATTGACCCTTTGAACTTACTTCTAAATCTACACCAATATCTATTATGGTACTAAAACTTTTAAATATTTAGGGAGTAACGCATTTATTACACACCTTGATACCGCTAGCCTACAAGTCTTTGGTTATTATTTTTTTAACATGAAATTTTTAGATCTAAATACCATATAATCTTGGTTTTATTGAACATACAACACTTTTGTGTGAGGGACAAGTATCATACCACCAGACTACTACATTATGGGTGGTTATTATTTAGTGGCTTCATTTTTTTTTCACGAGTTCGAAGAACTAGTTTAATCTATTAGATTATATATAATATATCATGTGATCTACTTAATGGTTATGCAACAAGAAAAGATAGGAGTTGGAAGTACTAATAGTTACATAGGCAGGAATAGTTTTTTCAAGAAAACGCTTGCTAGGAGCGGTGTGATCATTGAGAGAAGGTAATCTGAACTCGTGCATCATCCAGTCGGTTTTGACACCCTTAGCAGCTCTCCCTTTGTAGAATACAAGTGATTTCTTCAAGCCAATGCATTTTGAACCCTCAGAGGCATAGATCGGCCGGTCTGTACCTGTGGCTTTCCAAAATCCTGCTCCGGTTACGCGATTTGGCCTTGCGCTATTGCGGTATTTCCGGTCCCTTGGACAGTAGAAGTACCATTCTTTTTCCCCGGTCATAGCTAACTCTAAATTTGAGATAGAAGAAAAAAAAGTTACAATCTTGTCAACCACTGTAATATATCTCATGAGAAAAAGAGAACACAAATATTGGAAAACACAAAAGAAATCTTGGAATCATGAGATAAAAACAAGAACATGAACTATATATACTTGGAAGATCTTGAAATCATGAGATAAAAACAAGAACATGAACTATATATACTTGGAAGATCAATTTATATTTGCTAAAGAAAGAAAAGTTACAATCTTGTCAACCACTATTCAATGGTGGATATAGAAAATCCTTATAGGGGTAACGTTTCATATAAAAGGGGTAACGAAATCGAAAAAACGTTAACTTTTTCTAAAATTTACACTATCGCCGGAGCATTAAAGGGTAGCGGAGGCTACCCCTAGTAACATGCTAGGTCCGCCCCTGCCACTATTATCTCATGGAGAGAAAAGTGTACAAATCTTGGAAAAACATGCACAAAAGAAAATGAAACATACTTGGAAGATCCCATGGATCATGTTTGTAGATATCTAATTGCTTGATGAGTTCAATGGAGAGTGGCCTTTGTTGGATCTTTCTTTTTAAATAGAACCCAACAAGCTCCTCATCAGTAGGATGAAATCTAAACCCTGGCAACATGATATCCTCTATTTTCTCACCATTCTCACTTCTCTCCTCCATTATCTAACTTTTTTTAGCTCTAAATCCTACTAAAAGAACAGAAACAAATAATGAACACAAAAGCTAGCTCACTACACTTAAATCTTGCACCCTCTAAACCAACTATCAACTAAGCAAAACCCTAAACTAAAGAATGATAAAAGTAGTAATGATCAGTGTGCAAGATGAACTATAATTATAAACTAGGGTTTTCTTATTTTTAGGGTTTAGTGAGAAAGAAGCATGAAGACAAGGAGATGAAAGTGAATGGGAAGCTTGAGTTAATTTGAAGATGAAGATATGCTTCCTAAATAGGGTTTTGCTTCCGAAGGACCAGCCGTTTTTTCAGGTGACCTTAAAGAGCTGTTTTTGCAAGGATCTCGCTGTAATAACCTCAAAATAGTACGTTTGAGAGGGATGGAAATATAATATATAAAATTATTGTTTGAAAAGAAAAGAACACCTACCAAGAAACACTTCATTTAAGTCCATAGTGTTTTTTTATCCATTTTTTTCTTCAAGAACAAGATTATATTAAAACCATTAAGGTGAAAGCCACTTGAAGATGTTGCTCCTTTTGAGGTAAGGTTTGAGCTCTGTCAAATACGAATTTGATGTGATTTAAGCTGTTGTAAAAAAAATTTTACAAAATTTTTATCCATACACATACACTCCTTATAGATGTGATTATTTATGACTTAATTAAGTTCTATATACTCGATATTCAAGTTTATGTCTTCTAAACACATGTTAGCGAACAAAGCTTATGTTGCGTTGCCATTGAGTTTCGAGGGACACATATATGTCATCTCAATGCTCTAACAACCACACCGGATATGGATCAAGGTGTGTACGTCATAACGTTATGCACCTAGCTCCGTACAACTTCCTGAGACAGGGAGTAAAGAAAGATAGAAAATGATTTGAACACAAAAACAAAAATGTGTTTAATAGTTTATATACAAAAATGTGTTTAATAGTTTATATACTCCTTTTAGTATACAATAAAAAAACATTTAAGCGAAACGTTTCCATCATCTTTATTTTCGTATTGTCGTAGAAAAGTTTGAATTTCAAAAATAAAATATTCGTATTTCAAACGATGGAAACTATTTTTCTAAGAGACCATGAAAATTAAAATAATTATTAATTTCTTTGGTCTTTTTGGGAGAAAAAGACTCTATTTGAAACTTTAATGCATGTATCCATGCAACCCTTTTTTGGGGTTTTGTTTCGAAGTCCATATTGATGAATCTCAAGGGATTAGTTCGGTTTGTTGGGATAATGATCTTGAGTATTATTATTTATCTAGTTCTTAACAAGTACTTCATTTTCTCATCTAATTTTATTATAAACATGAAAGTAATAAATGTAATTTGATTAAAATATAATGATGAGCAGATAAAGACAAAGAAAAATTCCAAGAAGGGGTGTTTAATGCGTTGTTTGATGAGCTTTCATTTGGGGTGTGTGAGTTGTGTAAATGTGGACTTTGGAAACTCTCAATAGCTCTAAATTATATATATATTTACCTGCTAAATTCTATGCACACAGTCTCTAAATCTTGTATTTTAATTGATATTCATTAAATTTAGGAATCTTTTTTTAATGATTTAATAAGTCAAGTATCGAATAATGCAGTTTCTATTCCATTCCTTCAAAGCTTCTATTCCACTGATTTGTCAGGATTATATGAATATCTTAAGGCCATTTGCACAGCTGAAGATTCCCCTAGTGTGATATGCTATATATATATCTCACCATACACCACTCAACTTATATTAAAGATTCACTCAATGGGCTACTGCCTCTCTCAAAGACCTACACGAGAATAGATATAATACACGCGATGAATTACTATTTGACCCTTTATTTCTTCACATTGTTTCAGTAAAAGGGGTGTATTTTCTATATACAAGACAAACATATTTACTAGATCCCTATATAAAACCTTTTATTAGAATACTAATATGAATAACCTTATCATGAGGTTGGTAATCTATGGTGTATGCGTTAATAATGCTAAATCTATCAAATTGGCTACTCTAGATTTCATGTCCAAATTTTCTGAACCGTTGCTTACCAGCGAGCCTATCCTTGTTAATTAATAGGAGTTTCATTTTCATAGGAAGAAATCAAAGTTGGTTGTTTGGGAATGTGGTAGCATAAAGCTCCGGGCCTGGTTTCACTTTCATGTTCATCAAGAAGTTTTGGATACTATGGAGCTTGATTTGAAAAGGTCCCTTTTGATAAATAGAGGTGCAATCCCTCTTTCATCTATCGTTCCTAGGATCAAAGACCCCTAACTCTTGGTGAATGTTGAGTGAAATACTTGGTTGGCTTCACCTACAAAGTGTTGTCCAAAATCCTCGCAAACAAACCAAACACGTAATTTGCTCAAGCTGTTAGTGACGTATAATCAACTTTTGTTGCCGGGACAACTATATTGGATGATCCCTTAATCATAAATGAAACCCTCTCGTGTTTAACTAACGCTAAACGAAGGCCATGTTCTTTAAAGTTTAACGTAGATTTTGAAAACGCTTCTAACTCTCTAAATTGGGGTTTCCAAGATTCTATCATGCATCAAATGGGTTTTCCGCATGAATGGAGGTTTGGATTTCAAGCTGCTTATCTTCAGTCAGGCTATCCATCCTAAGTAATGGGTCACCGTCAAGGACATCCACAACAAAACTAGAAATTTGAAAGAGTTTCCTTTAAAACTAAGCATCGTTGGGATGCGGAAGAACATCATGAACATTAAGGTATATGTGGAGCTTTACTTAATTGACCTTACATGGCAAATAAAAGGTGAGGTGGGAAGAGATGCTTCAATACCGTAGTAGCTTGGTAATTGGACGAACCTAGGCCGCCTAAAAGACTGAGTTCGGAACCTTTTCAACCATGAACCATGTAAGCAATGCAAAGTGGTCAATAATATGCAAAACAAGGATCCTCCATAGTGTGTAACTAGAGATGGAAGAGAGGGTTGTAAGGAACCTCAAAAGATTAGGAACTTCACCATCGTTACAATCTACCCTCCCAGACAAAGCTAGGAGACAATAAAGACTACTGGATTTGATTGGTGACATCTCAAGAAAAATCATTCTTCAATAGTTAAGGCCATCGATTGAAAACTCGATGTTTTCCCAAGATAGCTACATTCACTCTTGGTTGAATTAGGTTCCTTTGGAGATCAACTTCTTCGGGTGGAGAGCTTCACTAAACAAGATTCCGAATAAAAAGAGGCTTTATGAAGAAGAGGAATTTAAAATTATTTCAACATCTTGCACACTTTGTGGAGGGAACCGAATCGGCTGATCACGTGATTCTAGCAATTCCATATTGCTAATCCATGCAATCATCCTTTCGACAACATGGTTTATTTACCTCGCATGAAATTATAGAATTATATTTTCAACAACATTCAGTTTCAGGTAAAAAACAAGTTTGCGGTGGACATAAAAGCAAAAGCGTTTCTATGTGCAAAAAACTGGGCTAATTAGATAAGCTATATGAGTTCAATTATATTGTTAACCGACATTGTTGATGAGTTAAAGGTGGAAATTATGAAAGTACATGTAATGTTTTGTCAATTTTTAAACTAGTGGACTGTCATGGTTATTTTCAACAAATTATAGGAACGGAAAACGTAACTAGCTATTTATTTATTTTAATTTTAATAACAGGGGTATTAGGATAATTTCAGATAAACTAACAAAATAACTGGATATGTTAGTGATGGTGGATTGTAATTATTACAAAAGTGAAAGTACATGGACTTTTTTAGCAATTTTAAACTAATAGACTGTAATGATTATTTTCTACAAACCAAATGGACGAAAAACGTAATTAACTCTAATAAATTTGAGCTTCACTTTTTGGCTTAAACCTTTGTTAACCACTTTTTAATTAATACGGGCCTAAAACTTTTTGCCTAAAATAATGAATTTGGGTTAAAAATTCAATATCAAACATTCGAATAGGTTCGGAGTTAACAAACCCAAACCAGAATCTTTTATTTAATTCATTTAATCATTTTTTTTTCTCTCCCTACATGGTTGGATAACATTATGTGTCTAAAGTGATCAATATATAAAGTTATATGGCTAAGTAATGACGGGTGCAAACGGCCAAGCTATTTGTCAAGAAAGGTTGGATTGATACACTTGTGTTGACGACTTGGTGGGTTCTAAGGATTGATACTCATGGGAACGATATTAGGGCGAGACAAAATATATTTGATTTCATAGTCAATTACTTGTATTCGTGGTATGTTAACAGGAATCGTCAGGTGAAGACTAACTGGGTTGTGTTGCTGTGAGATCCAGTTTTAGCATTGTAATGTTCGGTTTTTTTTTTTTTGTTAGTTTCTTGCTAGTAGGATAGTTTATTTATATTTTTCATGGAGCTGTTAAAAAAACACGAATAAATAAGTCACCTTAGTTATAAAAAGTTGGTTTGTTCAATATAATGTCTAATCATTATGGAAGCATTTGAAGTTCGGAATGTTTGATCAAGTTGATAAAACTTTGTGATCAAGTTCGCAATTCAAAAGTTCAATAAGTGCTACAATTAAGTTGGTGTTAAAAGATCAACCTATAAAGCCAATGCAATGATCCTTACTGTTCTAGATATATTGAAAGAATATAAAGACCAAGACCTAAGCCAACAAACATTGAATTTAAAGTGAACAATGGCTTTCTTTGGATAAATAAGAGTATCTTAAAGCTTTAATGAAGATATGAGTTTTTCACACTCTATTTTAACATTTGGAGAAGCGTAAATTACATAAACTACATCTTATTTCATTTATACTATATATATCACTCATCACTAAATATACATACGAGTCATTATTTGTTTCATTCAGGTCATTTAACAAGTTCATGATCAATTAAATCACAACCTAATGATCATTGACGAACCTACCCTCACGGTTGGGGCGAACACCCCGTGGAAAAAAATAGATTTTATTAGTTAGGCAAAAATCTCAATCGCGAGTTCTGGCGGGGTATGAATCCACAAAAACTCTGCAGCCCTACAGGTTGGTTAACAACCTTGCGCGCAACGTGCAATGGTATAGCAATCTTATACATGCAGGTCACACAACGAACCTTGCGCACTCTGCGCAACAGCAAGCTAGACCGACACAGCTGGTCACCCAACGAGCCTTGCAACTTGGCGCAGCGACAAGTTAAACCGATACTAGCTGGTCACACAACGAGCCTTGCATACTTGGCGCAACGACAAGTTAGACTGATACTTGCAGGTCGTAAACGAACCTTACGTACTTGGCGCAACAACAAGTTAGACCAGAAGCGCAGGCCTCTTGACCTACGTGTAACACCCAACCGATGCGGAAACATCAGGATGGACGATCAAATTGTTCAAAAGCATCATAACACTATTGTGACAATATAATTAAATTCAATTTCATAAATACTAAGAATTCAAATACAAAGTTTCGAATAAAGTAAACAAGTATAACATAATATTTTATTAAGGTGCGTTTCTAAAGCTTCTCCTAACTTGATTTTTTGCATCATCAGCTTTCCTGCAACATGTATTAAAAGCATAGATCAATACAAAAGTATTGGCGAGCATACAAGTTTAAAAATAAAATCTAAGTGTAAGAGTTTATTTCAATCATGACGGGAGTATAATAAAGCTGAATCGCATATATAAGTAGACAACTCTCACATAATAATAGCATATAATTGAATTCCTTAACTAGCATGCATAGTAACATAATCATAACAATGTCGTGAGAATACAAATTAAAACTAATAAGCATAAACAACTCAAACGTAACAAGTAGCATGTATAAACGAGTTTAATCTAACACATATAATCCACATAAGCGCAATTGATAACCCGTTTGGTATTGGGAACACAATTAATCTTGTTAAAAATAAATTTTGTAATTTATACATGTTGCACCCCAAAATGCGTTAAGTGTAAAAAAAGGGGTCGAGTATGCTCACCTTTTGCGGAGCTTTCGTGGGTATTCTCATGATGAGTTAAAGAGTTTGAGAACGAGATGCCGAGGTCGTCAAACATGAGTAAACGAAAGTACATGAATGTTAGCGGTTGCCAAAACGTTGTTAGAATAATGTATGCATTTTTTTATTTTATTTTATAAAACGATTACTTGAACTTGATAGTCCCCGATGTGTTCTAGACACTTTTCAAAATAATGAAATTTTACGAAAATCGAGCAGAGTTTCCCCTGTTTTTGGACTAACCCGACAACACAAGTTTTCGATATAAAGTTTCAAAACTCATAAATGGACGAATCAACATAAGTATATACATATTTTTAGGGACACTATCGAGTTACACAAAGTTCGGCTGGCGTTATCTAATATAATTAATGAAAATAATAACAAATATATGAAACAATATAGGTAGAATTTTTTTTTACCAAATCACTCGCCGAGCAGCTTGACTGGTTTGGACCCGACAGTTGACCAGCTTTGACTGGTGTTGACCGGTTGCCCAAACTGAACTGAGCATCGAGCCGACCCCGTTGACTGTTGTTGACCCGACAAGAGCCGAGGCATAACCCGAACCAAAACCTGAGCTTGAACCTGGAACCCCGAACCAAATACTGGGTCGTTTGACTTGAGACTCGAACCAGACATTAAATCTGAGCTTGACTCGCACCCCGATTCTGACCCGTGCCGAACCAGACCCATGACCCGAGCTGACCCCAATCGTTCACCACGACCTCTTCAGTCGGAACCGAAAACCAAGCACCACCACTGTTGGAACCGGAGCCGTGAAAACCGTCGTCGCTGAACGACCTGAATCCGACGGCCGGGTGTACGCTGTCGTGGGAGGTCGGTCTTTATTATCACCACCATCATCGTCATATATCATCATTGCTGGCGAGAGAGCGTCGGCCCTCTTGCCGCCGCTGTTGCTGTTAAACAGACGCCGCCGCTACCAACAATGGTGTCGGCAGCTGGTTGAAGAGAGAGAGAAGGGGGTGTTACTGGGAAGGAGGCGAGGGTGTAGGGGTGTTTACCGATGAAGTGTCGTCGGAAAAGCCGGTCGGAATCCACTCCGGTGACCGAGCTATGGGAGAGGAGCAGTGAGTGTGTGTGGGTGAAAGTGTGCGGCTTGCTGCTTTGTGTGAGGGTTTAGGGTATTTAAAATAGATTAGGGTTTTAAGTTAGGGTTTAGGTGGTGTGTTGGGCCAAAGCCTGATAACCCGTTCTAACGTTTTTGAGTGGCCCGAACGTACCGACGAGATCCGATTACAAGTTTTATAAAACATCGGATTTATCTTGTTTATTATTATTATTATTATTATTATTTTATTATTGTTATTATCTAAAAAAATAATAACTAAATAAATAATAATAATAATGATAATAAATTAGACAAATAAATAATTCAGTGGTACGACACATATTTCCTAAAATAATTTTTTTACGGAAACGCGAGGCGTTACACTACGCGGATCAAACAACCCTCTAGCCGCGAAGTCCTAAATCTTACACAAGGCCAAGACCAACATGAGAGAAACTCTACAACTCTGCACTGGCCAGAAACACTGACAGCAACACAAAAGGGAAAAGCGCAAAGAGGCGTTGACTAATACAAGGGTACAAAGTGGCAAAGCTGTGACCCAATGGTCGCTCGCAGGTTGTGTCAGACTGTGTCGCATGAACAGTAATGCAGAGGGCAGACTGTACACCAACCACACTCACGCCAGTGACTGTCACACATTCTCCATTTTCGGCTGATGACAGGTCTGACACCAGAGACAGCTGCCACGACACGTGGCACCATTCACCATCCGACAAAGCACACCTCCTGCCAGAGATCATCAAGATTGATGCAGAGGGACAGAACGGATATCCCTGGTCGTCTGGGCCGGGCCCAAGGTCCATCAGCCCATCTCCCAAACACACCTATCTTCGGCTATAAAATAAAGATTACACCCCAAGGTAAAACTATCTATTCACAGAAGAGCTTACTTACTACTTACTTGCTATTACCTTGCAATCACAAATACTTATTCTCACGCTGGTGTGTGGTAACGGAGAAAACCATCCCCCTTTCTCTTGTGACGAGGTTAATGGTGCTGTTAGTTTTGCAGATTAGTTCGAAGTGAGATTGCCAAAAGAACGAACGAGAGACGACTCTTTTATGCAAAAAATATTAGATTGTAACTAAGATATCTCTTAATACCATTCGATTCAGCCAGTATTTCTTTACTTTCTTTAAAAATATGATTAAACCCTCTGATTTTCTCCATCCTCCTAAAAAATAACCTTGAGTCTACCAAAGCTAATGACATGACACCTCTTATTTTCTAATTAAAATTCTTCTGTGGTGTGTGTTATTTTGTAACTTACATCATCAGATTTTCAAAATACGTAAGTTCAAATTTTAAACATCCTCAATTGGCACACGTGATAGCTTGTTAGTATAATCACTAATGTGGGTCACATGATAAAATACATTGGCAATTTATATAGTTTAAGAGTGTTGCCGCAATCTTCTCACCTAATAGTCAACAAATTGACTCTTCACAAAATTAAAACTTAGCAACCTACTAAAAACGAAGTAATAAAAATTGCAATTGGTTTCATAATATGTGAACATATTGTCTCTTTCACAAAATAGAAACATATCATTTTTTTAACAAAAATATTTAATGAAGCATCGAAAGATTAAATATGCTTAGTTTAATCACTTAAAAATTAGAAGGAGAGCAAGTACATTTACCTTCAATTTCGGGTCCATTTTGAAAACAATGTCCATGGGTTTCATCAATTTTCTAACTTTGAAAAGTAATAACGCCAAGTGATGTTACCCTTGCTTGATTTTGATAATTTTTGTTGCAACTTTATTTTGCTAATTACTATTGTTTAGTTAGTGGGAACCAATTACTTTTTTACATATATTTTTGAACAACAATACTTCTGTTAGTTAATATTTCTGCTAATTACCATGTCGTTACGAACTTTTTTTTAATGGCAAAAGTCATATTTCATTAAAAAAAAAAACATCCTAGCAAAGAGCTAGAACTAACTACTGAACCGACGACAAACAGAAGGATGCTTCGACGGGGTTTCAAATCTTTTATTTAATCATTTAAAATCCCAGTTGAATTATTAACTAGTTAATGTTTCAAATTTTGTTTATTCAATTATACATATTTTGTTAAAATTATTAATCTACAATACATGATAAAGAAGTTTCAAGCTTAATTGTTACACACATGTAAAAGTTATAAATTATTTATGATATTAGAGTCGATAAAATGCTTAGTTCGCTAATTGGTTTAGTTATAAAGAGTAAAGATCCCGTACAAATAAACTTATCGTACAAAACGTACGACTGGTGTGGAAAAGTACAAAAAAACACGGTGGTATTTTTATAGTTATTTTACTCGTAGGGTAATTATCAAAATTACCCTCCAAGATCATTTCATTTATAGAGTAATTTTGATAATTACCCTACGAGTTAAATAATTACGAAAATGTCATCGCGTTGTTTTTACTTTTCCATTTCACTCGTACGTTTTGTATGATAAGATACTTTATATTTAATTTTTTTGTCTAATTATAAAAATATCACTTAATTTTCATTTCCGGTACATTCTGAACCTCCATCAATAAAAATTTTTAATAAAAAAAATTATCACATTTTCTTTACTGCTAATTCAAATACAATTTTTTTCTGGAGGCTTAACTTACACACTACTTGATTATACTCGTAAATCTACACTTTTACTCTTGTAAGACTATAATTTCAATCACATTTACAAAGAGATATCTTTCCTTTACACTTTCAAATATATATATATATATATATATATAGATAATTAGGAGATATATGATAAACTATATATATATATATAATATATTAACATAGGAAGAGTATTACGAGAAAACTGCATATATATGAAAAAACTAAAAAACTTCTTAAAAAACCTAAAAAACATGCAATTTTTTTATATAGAAATTCGCTACTTATTATGTATAAAAAAATTTCAAAAAAAAACTTTATTGCACATGTGCATTATACGCTTAAAGTTAGCATTTGAGTTTAGTTTAGCTTTTCTTGAAGGATTAGTATTTGGTTTTTGGGTGTGGGGAGGGGGGTTTTTAGGGGGTTTTTTTTGTGCGGATGGGGGTTTAAGTTTTTTAAGGATGCAGGTAGGGGGTTTAGGTTTTTTTTGAGTTTATGTTTACGGTTTAGTTTTAGGTTTTTTTTTTTTTTTGTGGGGGGGGGATCTAGGTTTTTGGCGGGTGGTGGGGGTTAGGCTTTTGGTGGAGGGTAGATTTAGGTTTTTGGGGGTGTGAGGTTTAAGTTTTTGGGGTGGATTAAGTGGTTTAGGCTTTCTGTATTATTGCACATGTATAGTACAACTTTTTTTAAAAAGTTGTTTTTATATATTATTTAGAGCGATTTTTAATAAAAAAAAATTAAAATAATTGATATATTTTTTACTTTTTAATTAATTTTTTATTTTCTCATTTAAATAAGTTTTCTAATAATCCAACCCTTGTAAGTCCTTTGTGATTGTGAATACAGGCATGTACGTATTTTGTATATTAAAATACAAGGGGTCAAACATGATATCTTGGGAAGTTGAAAGTTGGTGAAATTTCGGAAAACAAGCCCTCGTTATAAACCCTTTTTGTCTATTATTTGACCTTGGTTTTGCTTCCCAAACGAGTGACCTTCACATTTCAATCTTTTCATGTATTTCATTTTCGCGGAAACATTACTTTATTAAATTTGTTTTTCTTGGGTTCCCCTTGATCAATTTCAAACCTTAAGATAACTGATTAAAATAATTTGTTTGGTCTTTTTTTTAAGTAATCTTTTTGACCGTCATTAAGGGTGTTCAAGATTTTTCTTTTTTACACTGGTCTTATAGGTAAACGCTTGAGAGCCAGCCTCCATCCAAAGATATTTACCATCGGGTTACAATCATCAACAATATTCAAACCACATATGCAAGCTATGCATATCCATCTACGGGCTAAAGCAAGCCCCTAGAGTGTGGTACATGAGATTAACCGTGTTTCTACGCCAGTGTGGATTTCGGAAATCCTTAGCCGATGCCCTTTTCTTCATCTACAACCGTGACAGGGTTACATGTTATTTCTTAGTGTATGTTGATGACATTGTGCATAGCGCCTCACAAGCTAGTTGGCAAAAAGTTAAATGGTTGCTTAGGTATCTTAAAGGAACCATTCATTATGGATTATTTATTAATCGGAACTGACCCTTGCAACTTACCACTTTTTTCGACTAGGATTAGGGTGGTATCAATAACGGTGGTGGTTCAACCACAACTTACATTTAGTATCTCGGCTCCAACATTATTATCTCATAGCGCTCAGCTCGCCAAGAATCTGTCTCTCACTCATCCACTGAAGTCAAGTATAAAGCCCTCACCAATGCGACCGCCGATATATCGTGTGTTTGAAATCTACTCACTGAATTTGTCATCTCCATCAATGGTCCTCCTACACTCTATTGTGACCATATGGGTGCAACCATATCTCTGTGCAAATCCTGTTTATCACTGTCCGCATGAAACATATTGCCTTAGACAACCATTTCATTAAAAAAAATCTTCCGTGATATAAAAGTTCTCCATATCAATTTCGCTGACCAACTCTGTTGGCTTCAACCCAAACCAAAGAAATAAAGATGAAGAAAATTTGTATTCGTGGAACAATAATATCGACCAAACAAAAAAATACTCATTGAATTACGAAATTGCATACATCAAAATAAATCTACGTGACCTACTTTTATACTAATATTAATTCTAGTCCTACCATAATTATAACCCTACAAATTTGGAATTAAAAACCTTCTTGAAAACAAATTAAATCAAAACATTCACTTTGCCCTTCATCTTTCAATTTATTTGTTTTAGAATTAATTTTTAACAAACTCATTGATGTTCTCACTTAACCACTAGCTCGCATTCAATTTCTAAAGTTATGGTCCAAGATATGTATCACATGCTAACTAATCCTACATAAATATCTCATCTTAAGTTCAGCAATAACCAATTCAAATTAATCATTGATATCTTGGTTAAATGGTTATTGTTCCTAGTTTATTTCTCTTATATAGCTCTTGTAATAGCTTTTTTTTAGAACAATGATTTTCAGATTGACTGGGTGGGTACAGGTCGGCTTGCGAGAACGACCCCGGTTCAAGAACCCACAGGGTTTCTCTATAAAGGACATAACACCTGCTTAACGGGCCGAAACCAACTCTCAAGTCTATACATAGTTGTGTGTGTATGTATTATAATATGTAATGTTGTATGTTCATGTAAAAATTCAAGTGATCAACTTTTTCAAGCCCATCACAAAGCCCATTATGCTCCTTTTATGATGTTTCTTCACCTACCTAATCTTCATGGAATTAAATCATCACTTATTACGTTTTTATTTTGGTTCCATTATCCGCATCTTATAAAAAGAATCGTCTCCTATCAAGAAATAAAGTCTTTTGCATAAAATAAAAGGTCCTTTTCAAAAATAATATAATAATAATAATAATAATAATAATAATAATAATAATAATAATAATAATAATAATAATAATAAAGAAAATAAAGGGTCACCACCGAAAAAAATTCTCCTTGATCACCACCGAAAAAATAAAGGGTTTCGATCAAGCAAACCCTATTCTTCTTTCTTTCATTTTTATTCTTCTTCTGACTACGATAATCAAAAACAATTAGTGAATGAATATACTTACTTGTTGATCCTCGGTTCATCTTTCTCTTTTGGTCGAGTTCGGCTTGATAGATCTTGAACGTGTGATCGATCCTAACTTTGGCCTCTCTTCTTCTGCTCTTGACCAAACTTGACAACAATTGTTGTAAATTAGACCAAAGAATCAATACACACAAAGACAAGAAAAACGATTTTACGCCAACTCTCGGCTTCAACTCTTTCATTATTGTAAACTAAATAATGCAATTTTTTAACGTCAAATTTGGATCACTGACTGACTACTAAAGTATCATTGTGCCATGGACCGAATCATATTCATCCTCACTAGATAATAATTATTGATGTTGGTTTGCATAAAGGACTAGATAATAATTATTGATGTTGGTTTGCATAAAGGTTGGATGATTTTAGACAAATTTAGCAAGTGTCATGCTTTTGTCATTATGTTGGTGACACTAGATAGTTTGTTTCAAACAGTAGAGTATGTCTCCAATACTCCAATAACACCCAACCTTCTTCCACACCCATCATGCATTTTCGAGTTTTCGACCGTGTATTAAGAGTTGTACCTTGCTCTAAAGTGAGTGATTTTAGGTTTGGAGAAACGGTTATCCTTAAAAAGACGAAAAGAATGCATAATATTGGCCCTAAGTCGCAAGAGAAGCACATCATTGGTGTCATTTAATGGTGGGGTTTGCTAATTAGTTGGATTCATTTAATGGTGGGTCACTCTATTTTTGACTTGATCCTATCGTAGATTAAACATACGGCATGTTTAATATAGTTGATATATGCCCAATTGAAGTTGCATTAATTGTTGGTATTGTGAGTTTTCTAATATATATATTTGATAAATGGATAAAGAAGTTGTCAAATTTTTATAATTTTTAACAGTGAAAAAAATGCAAAGAGAAATCAACCAGTGGGAAACTGGCCTACAAACAAATAATCTTATAAACAATAAGAAAATGACAAGTTTTAAAATATATTTAACACTCATTTTAACAACGCTAGGGTCACGTTTAGGGTTGCAAACGAATTAGACGTTTTGTAAACAGTTTGTAAACCATTCGGTGAGAAGTTTGTTTGTGTTTATTTATTAAACAAAAGGACAAAAACAAGAAGTTCCGTTCGTTTAGTTAAAAAAACAAACATGAACAAAGGCCGTGTTTGTTCATTTATGTTTGTGAACATTCGGAAATGCGTTCGTTTGTGTTTGATAGTTACTTAGTGGTTTTAGTTTTTTATATTTTATTTTAATAGTTCAATATTCCCACAAATAAAATATTTAATAAGTGTCAATGTATTATATATTAGGTATAAGATCATATACAAACAAGTATTTTTATACAAACTGTAAGAGCTAACAGGTTAATGACATGTGTCCTCAATTAAAAAAATGACTTAAGGGTATTTTGGACTTTTTATACCATTTTATTTATATCTAATAATTAAATAATCCCTAAATTATGCAAAATTAATTCAAATCCTAATATTTTAATCTATTGTTCATCATCGGATCAACACCGTAATCAACATCATCATCAGCGCTGTAATCAGTACCGTAATCAGCATCATCATCAACACCGTAATCAGCACATCGTCAAATCAACACCTTAATCAGCACGGTAACACCACCGTCATCATATTTCGTAATCAGCATAACACTGTAATCAGCACATTAATCAGCATCGTAATTAGCACAATTTCATGTTTTTTTTTATTTTGTAAAAACAGATACTATTAAATAACTAGCACAATTTCAGTTTTTTTAGTTTATAAACAACACTTATTGTTATATACTAGCAAAATTTCATTTTTTTTTAATTTTGTAAATCACACAGACTATTATATAACAGTAGAAAACAAGTTTATTTTCAAATAGGCTTCCAATAACAACATAAAAGGAAAAAAATAGCAACACATAAGAATTACACAACAAAATAAGAACTTATGTATAGATTTAAAATCAACACACTATATTTTTTATACTAGCACATTCTAACTACATAACTAGCACAATTATAGAACACTTTTTTTTAACTTTTTAGAAGTTATTTTTATAAATAAAAAAAAGTATAGCAATATGTCATATTAAAGATAAAAAAATAATTGATTTTATGGTATAATTTTTTTTTTCAAAAATAACGAAGCATACAAAAGTTATTTTAGTTTAAAAAACTAGATGAATGAGAAATGGCTAAATGACTAAAATACACCTAACTTGATAGCATTAATTATTAATTATAGGGGTTTTATTTGCAATCAATACCAACCCTTGATTTAAACTATCACTGGCTCATATCTGTTCTTACGGTTCTTACAGTTAGCACTATTTGTACAGGATCTCAACTCTTGTATATATATTATTTTCATGAACGTTTGTTTATATTTGTGTTCATCAACGTTTGTTTTTGTTCCTTGCCTAAAATTAAAACAAACACAAACATTAAATTTCGTTCGGTAAGTGTTGTTTATGAATAGTTCATAAACACATATACTTCTTAACAAACATACATGAACAAGGTCTTGTTCGTGTTCGTTTTAAGCCCTAGTCACTTTAGATACTCATATTAACACAAAATTTGGTCGGCCGAAGGGTCAACAAACCCCTACCCCCAGTTCCGCTCATGGTTACAACGAGCTAGTGAGTTTGTTGCTCCAAATTCCATGAGGACCGGGTCATGGAGTTAGTCGGGCCGGTTCTAGCCTTTTTCTGAGTAGTAACATGTAAACACTAAAATATCAGTCGACTAGTTTATGAGTAAACGAACGAACATAAACATAAACATAAACATGTGGACCTCACTAATCTTTGTCATATGCCACATGTCATAATAACTCCCTCTTGATACACAACTTGCATATCTTCATCTTCCTTCAACTTCAAATCTCAAAAATTTCATTCATCAATCTCCTTCAACATCACTTTCCATAAGTTTTATCTTCCAAAATTCTCTTGTGTATGCTACATGAAAATGTATGCAAACGAATCATCTTTTGTAGCCAATCTTACACTCGAAAAACACAACAGTTTTCGCGAAGTCTCGTTCTCATCCTACCTGAACAAAGCCGAAGAAAACATGGTTCAAAAGCTTGTGAATCAAGCTTCGGAGCTCCCAAACGACCACCACTATCGTGTCAAACCCGAAGACGACGAAGAAATTGGGGTTTTTGGTGCAGAAAAGTACTTCAAAGGGGAAATTGAAGGTGAAGTAAATCAGAATGATGTCAGATTCATTGATACTAATGATACCACAACAAAAAGGCATCAGCAGGATCAAACCCTTGAAGAGTTTAATCAAAATTTCACTACAAAAGTAAGAGATGGGCAAACAATTATGCACACTCCAAGTGTTCGATCAAATGCTAGCTGCAATAGTCGAAGCGGGTTGTTGCTGCGTAACAAAGATTCTACTGAAAGAGTGAAAACGGAAGCAAAATTCGAACGTTTCTCGCTAGATTCGGTTGCAACTGTATGAACAAGAAATCAACTCTAATCAGCGAGAAACAATTCATCCACCCGAACACGAAAACTGGATCCGATTTTGATCAGAAGACCGACCCGTTGTTGGATAAAACGAAGGAGAAGAAACCCAGAAATCAGTACTTTAGCTTCCCAGTCTTGAACTCGAATGATCCGAATTCAATATCAAATTCGAGTTCGACTTCAAAATCTGGTAATTTGGCGGGAAAGTAGTTAAGTTGATAAGATAGTAATAGTAATAATAATATATAATAATAATAATAATAATAAAATAATAATAATAATAATATTGGGGGACGTTTAAGCATCGGTAAGAAAATAAGTTTGTTGAGTGATTTGGAAGACGAAATGTACAACTCGTCAAGCAGGATGTACAACAACGACGTGGATAGCGACTCAAGCTCAGATTTGTTCGAGATCGAGAGCTTTTCGCCTACGGGAGATAGTTCGGGTTTGGGTCAACGGAAGTCAAACTGTTACGCGCCTAGTGAGGTTAGCATTGAGTGGAGCGTAGTGACGCGAGTGCGGCTGATTTCTCGGTGGTTTCGGATTACGAGGATGTAAGGACAGGTGGCGATGGTTGGAGAAATGCCGGTGGGATTGGTCGGGTTCGGGTTCAGGATAGTAAAGATGAGCAAAGGAAACGGTCGGGTATCCTTTCCGGTTGTACGAGTTATAAAGCGGTGAGAGTGGCCGGAGATGAGCGTAAGGTTGGTGGCGGTGAGGCGGGAGGGCCGCGGTTATCGGATTCCGCAACGGTTGGTTCGAGGGGGAATGATTTGACCCGATAGGATCCAACAAGTGGAAACTACGATTAGATGTGTCGCATCACCTTTAAAGTTAAAGTGGAGCTCCCGTTGAGTCAATGTTCGAGTATCGGGACAAACATTTTATTTTATTTAAGATAAAAGGTCGGCATGCTTTATGACTTGTACATTGAGCAGTGACATAAGTACATAGGAATTTACTAGTATAATAATAATAATATAATAATAATAATAATAATAATAATAATAATAATAAAATGTGTATTATTTGTTTTCTTTCTGAGTTTGTGTTTTTTTTTTATTATCAGGAAATGAAGTGATGTATTGATATTTCAAATGTTAACGTGTTTAAAAGGAATATTTCTTTAGAAAATAATGTTAAAAGAGTTAATTACATGGATTAAGCAAAAATAAAGGGTTTCGATCAAGCAAACCATTCTTCCAACTACGATAATCAATTAGCGAACAAACATACTTATAATCAATTAGCGAACAGACATACTTACTTGTTGATCCTCTGTTCATCTCTCTTTTGGTCGAGTTCGGCTTTATAGATCTTGAACGTGTGATCGATCCTTACTTTGGCTTCTCTTATTCGACTATTGACCAAACTCTGATACCAATTGTTAGGAATTAAACCCAAGAATCAAGACTTCGGTGACACCACCGACGACTATGAGTTATCAATTCACACATGAAATTATAACACTTGCAACGATGGGTTGAGATTCTAATGTAAGACGAGGATAAATCTTTATGCATGTGTGATGGTTTCGGAATCCATTACCAAGCGTTTTTCTACTACCATGAAAATAATGGTTTAGTGGTATAGTGTTTGTCCCTCTATTTATATGAGTTTAAATTCTTACAAATATAAGATAATCATAATTTACAAAGACAGCCCCTATGATTTATAAAATGGGCAAAATAGCCGTTTTAAACAAACTTAATATGTCTTTTAGTACTTATAGCTGAAACTCAAGTATGGTACAAAATGAAAATCACATATCTTAAACGTGTTACATTTTAAACTTAATTAGTGGGCATTAGACAAAATTGTGGACCGTGACTTTGTGAGCCCGCTTCCCACCTACCGGCTACCACTAGATATCATTTTGTTTGAAAATAAAATTTATGTCAAACATAGACCAACCGAAAACGTACGCAAAAATAAGCATGAAAATGTATTATATTTAACCAGACTCGTTCTCAAAAGAAATATGTCGATACGTGAGTTTATAACAAAATTAAAAATAAAAAACTCAAGTTAGAAAATTACAAAATTAACATGTTAAATTTAAATGAAATAATGACTTGATTATATTTTCATTTATCAATCACTAATATGTAATATGTTAAATCTAAATGAAATAATATTTGATTATATTATCATTTATCAATCACTAATTATTATATGTATAATTTATGAAATTCTTAGCTACAGTGGAGTGATTTTTGTTCTTTTATGATTTTTGTCTTCTTGTTAATTTTTTTTTCATTTTTCCTTTTTCTATTTTTTAGTTTTTCTTTCTTGTTTTTAAGTTCTAATCAAACTTGATGTTGTACATGTAACAAAACGAACGATCTAATACTGACCGCATAACGTTAGTACAGAAATTGATATTCGTTTTTATTGTTTCGATTGATGTAAGCACATCTTGGTAGTTTTTTGGTCATATCATGAATTTTTTTATCTCTTTCGCTAAGTGTCGGCATCTTAATGAACCGAACCAATATCAAACAAATTTATGCTATTAACGTTATTTTTACTACTGTTTTTACATTTTCATTAAAAATTAAGTCGCCCAACCGCATAACGCGGATGTAACCCAATAGTTATGTGTAACTAACTAAATTTTAGTAAGTCAAAGACTCAAGGCCCATATGTGAGGTACGATCACATTATATGAAAATAGAGATGGGCATAATAACCGGTTTCAAACCCGACCCGGTGGAACCTACCTGGGACCGGTTCCGGTTCCTACCCGACATATAGTAGAACCGGTTCCGGGTTCAAAATACCCGATGGTTCCTACCCGGTTCCACATTTTTGGAAAAAAATAAGTTCCGGAACTGGTTCCAACCCGTACCCGGGTTGTACCCATAACCGGTTCTTATCATACCCGGTTCCTACGGTAACCTTCCAGACCCGGCGTCAATATATTTTTAATGTGAGTTTTTTTTATAAGTCTTTGCTAGAAACAAGTACCCGGTTACACAAACAACCTAAACAAGAAACGTTAAACAAAAACATATAAAACACTAAACATACTAATCATAAAACACAAATGGGTTTACAATACATAAAACAAACTAAACTTTCGATGACCCGGTCCCGGATGCTTCACCATTTTCATTGTTTTTCGCCTTTGTCACCGGACAATGGCGGTCGGTGTGTTTCTTGAGCGTCGAGTTGGCCGACACGTTCATGAACTTCCCGCACCCCTTGCATCTAGCCATTTCATGGCTATCCGACATCAAGCACAAGTCAAAGTGCTTCCAAATAGCGGGGTTTCTTTTGGTTTCCAAAACAACCACGACCTCATCGTTGCAAGCCATCGTTATCTCTTTGATAGTATTAGATTTGAAGTGTAAAGTGTTAAGTTTATATAGAAAAACCGATTCTGTAAAGTGTAAAGGGGTTTATATAGAAAAACCGATTCTGTAATCAGGAACCGGTTTCAACGGTAACATTTATCAGGAACCGGTTCCAACGGTAACATTTTATCAGGAACCGGTTCTGAACAGTGAATGGCAGGTTTGACTGTCAGGAACCGGTTCCCAATAGTAAAATGGCAGGTTTGACTGAACAGGTTTGACTGCCAGGAACCTGTTCTGAACAGTAAATGACAGGTTTGACTGTCAGGAACTGGTTCCCACACTATCAGGAACCGGTTCCGCACCATACCCGGTTCTACACGGTTCCATATTCTTGGGTGTGAACCCGGGTAGGAACTGGACCCGGTTCCAAAGACATCCAAGCAGAACCGGGTCCGGGTTGAAGCCGGTTCCGGGTAATAATAAAACCCGATTATGCCCATCTCTATATGAAAAGGGTGATTACTATGATGTGGGCTACCGACCTTTGCTTTTAAGAGCACATATAATGGTTGATTGATGAGATCTATTTCCTTTGTTATACTTGAACTTTTTTCATAACCAACAAGATTACGTTGACTAGTTGAGAATCATTTATTTATATACTTTTATAACACATCAACAATGGTACGTTTTAAAACTTTTAACTGGGTATGACTTTATTTCAATAATTGTATATAAATAATTTGTTACACGAGTATAATGAACGCATGTTCACGTGTCATTCATTATGGAAGACAATAAAACATTTACATGTGTATAAGTTGTTATAAACACTGAAAATTTCAAGAGCATGTATAGAAAGCAGATATTTGAAGCTAATCCGCGTATTATTTATTAAAATTAGACTAAAAGGTTTTTTTAGGAATAAGCGAGTATAAAAAATAGATACTCTATGAAGTACAAAAAATAGATAGTTGAATATGGGTTCACTTATAACTCACACATTTCTTTAGCTATAAAGTTTGCTATAAAACTATATACCCTCCCATACTATCATAATAAACTCGATTGTATTAATTTAAGTAAACATAGTGGCGGATCTAACAAAAATATCAAGGGGCAATGTTTCTTTTCTATAGAGGCAGCAAAATCAAAAAAACGTCAAGTTTTTTTAAAATTTACAGTAGTGCCGGAATGTCAAGGGATAGCAGAGGCTACCCCTTTTAAAACGCTACATTCGCCCTTGAGTAAACACCCCTCTAGTTTGCCTTCAATATGTTAACAAGGACATAATGTACATGTTATATGAACATAATATTTTATTAGATACAACTATGATTAGTGACGAAATATCCAATGATTAATGACCACATGTTCTTAGCAATCATAAACTTTTAGACAAACCTTAACACACAAAATTTAAAGTTTAAATATCCGAACAATATAAAAAAGCAAAATAAATTAGATTGTTTTATAAGATTAGGGGACAAGGTCTACGGCATAGATTATAATACTTCACTCCAAGAATTATTTGAATTTTTGGTCCATACAAAACGAGGAAGATTAAGTGGTCATGGATGTTCCGTCCAACAAAATCAACCCATTAATATTTATTTTAGAAATATTATTTAAATAATCTCAACTTTCACCAATTATTGGATAGCACTTCTAACTTTCTATTTGTACTACATCACTCCTATCTTTCAACTTATTGGTCAATAGCACTACCAAACTAACTGAACCCTAAGTCAATTAGTTTTTTGTTGATGTGGCACTTATGTGGTGACATGGCATTTGAAATGGAATTGTCTTTGACTCGCTTTTTATTATGATGTGGCAGCTGACGTAGCACTGGTCTGGGGACGTGGCAGTTGATGTCAACAAACTGGATTAGTGTTGGGTTAGTTTGGGAGTACTGTCGGCCAGTGGCGGATCCAGGATTTTTTTATACTGGGTTCACTTTTTCCGATGCTCTAATTTCATAGGAACAAACATAAAGAATTTCGGGTTGGTCCGACGGTTCAGGTCAGCCTTCTTTTGTTTTGGAACGGGTAGCGATGCGAAGGAATGAATGATTGAAGAGGTTAGAGGCTTTTGTTTTTTACTTTAACCCTAACTAGCAGCGAGGAAAAGACCGCTTTTAACTAAATCAGAAAAAAAGTAGATAGAAATAAGTATGTCTTAATGAAAACTTTATATAAGAAAAAGTAAAACCTAGCATGCACGCTGCATAGCATTAAACCGCTGAAAAAACTAATGTTTCCAAACATAAAAAACCTGTAAAGAGATGCATAGCATTAAAACGCTGAAAAAACTAATATTTCCAAAAACTAAAAAACAAAAACCTGTAAGATAATTTCTGAAAAAGAAAACACCACCATTGTTTAATATTTATGAATCTCTAAATACACAATCAATACAATCACCATCATCAATGGATGAATATGGATTTTATTTTAACGGTCAAAGAGCGTGTTACCAATTTATCACTGTAGATTCTTTTTTATGGGTTTATTATAATTTATTTATGAGTTTACTTTCTATTTTCTATATAGGTTTTCACTTATAATTCAAAACTGAATGGGTTCCTGGTAACCTGGTGTCTTCAAGGTAGATCCCCCCTTGCTGTCGGCCAATAAGGTGAAAGTTGAGAGTGGTGTGGTATAAATCGAAAGTTGAGAGAACTTTCGAACAATTGATGAAAGTTTGGGTTATTTAAATCCAATATCCCTTTATTTTCAACCAGTATAGTTTTTAAAAACTATAAATGTAAAATGACTTTTCGCTACATGTTGTTTTGTACCTATTTTAGAATTGTACTTTACAATATTGTTTGTGCTCCTATGTTACATGAAAACACTATAACCCTACAATGTAGATTAGATAAAAGTAAGACATAAAAAAACGAGATAACATATCGAAGCTCATTAATGATTTTGGTCTATGTGTATGAGTAAAAATGTGAGATTAAGTTGTTGTTATGTATAGGGATGGGCATAATAGGGTTTTCTTAATACCCGGAACCGGTTTCAAACCGAACCCGGTTCCATTTGGTTGACAATGGAACCGGGTTTGATGTGGAACCGGGTCCGGTTCCTACCCGGTTTACACAACAGAATCTGAACCGTTTGGAACCGGTACGGGTATTTAGGAACCGAGTACAGTAGGAACCGGGTACGGGTACTGTGTGGAACCGGTTACGGGTACAATGGAGAACCGGTCATATGGAGATGTTTATTATGTTTAATTTTTACTAATGTTTAGTGAGTTTAGTAAATTTAATTTTTTTTATTCATTGATAATAAATTAGTTACATTAAAAACATTAATAATAACTAATTATTAGGAACCGGGACCGGTATGGGTGGAACCGGGTACATTAGGAACCGGGGGGTATGGTTTGGAACCGGGTACGACCCGATTAAAATTAAAAAAATGTGGAACCGGGTAGGAACCATCGGGTATTTTGAACCCGGAACCGGTTCTACTTTATGTCGGGTAGGAACTGGAACCGGGTCAGTTCGGTTCTACCGGGTCGGGTTTGGAACCGGTTATTATGCCCATCTCTAGTTATGCAGTCAAGATTAACTTGTTTGATTAACTTGTTTGTATCCTAGAAATCCTTAGAAAATGGCTGGTTAAAACATTCCTTAAAAGCAGTTTTAAAACTCTCTAGAAATCAGCAAACTTCAGGAATAGATATCTAGAAATTTACATGAAAAATTCTAATATGCACCTGATAGGGTTTTGTATGGAGTGGTCTAGGTTAAGAACACTCTAAATATGTAAGCAATTAGTAAAATAGAGATTGGTTTCATTTGAGACATCCATTGAAACTTGTAAACAACCAACTCTTGTAAACTTTCTTGAATAATACATTGTCTTTTGCTTGTAAGTATTCCAATCACCTTACTTCCAATTTAATACTCTGTTTCAAGAGTTTCACTACTAAAACTCAACGACATCAAGTTGACAAGGCTTACTTAGATCGTGATCTAAGACCGCACGCGAGTCAAGTAACTTTGTGACACCTTGCTATGACTGCCGCCAAAGTCGAAGCCCAACAACGCTCCTTTCCTAAATACGAACCCGCTACAATCCTAGTACCTATACTGGACCCGGAACCGTTTACACCACCATTGTTATCAACCTCCACCCTACGTCAGTTTGCTCCATCATCCGCTTCTCCACTTGCTCCCATACTAATCCACATGTTACAACCATCGACCACAACCTCCCTACCAACTCCAAAACCGTCATTTTCACTACACGTTTCTCCACCAACACCGACCAACATTGCACGTTTATTTTTCAACTTTTACCCGTTCGGGTACCCCTTTCCCGATACCCGCTACCCGAGAATGCCTTTCCCTCTCCAGCATACACACATAAGCACAACTAAAACCCTTGATTATGATATGTTTCCCCCCAAATAAACAGTTTGTGGTAATTTAACAACATAAACAAAGTAGTTTGTTGATGGCTCTTACTATCCAATCAACAACCAATTATAATGTAGAATCCAACGATCAACAAGCAATTATAATCAGACAAGCAAAAATGTTATACCGATAAAGTTAACATTCAAATCGTAATTATCTATCGATAGAAAGAAAAAGTAACCTTAATTTGATGAAGTTCTAGCTACTTTTTCACATTATGAACACACAATGATACATGTAAAAGGTTTGGACGTTTTTAACTTATATTAATAGAAAAAATCAACATAGATATAAAAACACTATTAACGGAAGAGGATCATGAGAAAGCTCTTTCTTTGTTAGAAAAACTCTATCAAACGATTGATATTTGTGTTTTGGAGGTTTAGTTTTTAGAGTTTAGAAATTAACTTTTAGGGTTTAACTTTACCATTTAATTTTTAGCTTTTAGGCATTAGCCTTTATGGTTTAGTTTTTTGGGGGTTAGGGTATATTTTTAGGGTTCAAGGAGTTTGGTTTAGAGTTTGGGGATTAGTAATGGTTAGATAGAATTTTCTCACGAAGATGAATTTTCTGATGATCTCTCCCCAACTATTTGTAACTCGACAAATGTGAATATGTTATTTTAAAGTGTAGTGAACTTGTTATTTTGAAATGTATAGATGGCCGTATCATCAAAAATATAGACGGGCCTTAGACAACTTCGATGTGACACATCATATCCAAAAAGAAATACCTATTATTGACATTATAGGGATGGTGTTGTTGGTGATTACTAGACCAAGTAGGATTATTGGTGCAAATTACAAAACGATCTAATCTTTAATCATTCTTTTGAACAAGTTGGATTGGCCCTTCGATGATGACTTTATGTACATGTACATGTGAGCTTATAGATGAGTATTAGACAAGTTTGATGTGACACATCATGAATCAAGAAAATATGATTGATTTTTAGTGATTGATCTAAATTGCAAAACAAGCTAATATTTAATCAACTTTTAAACAAGTTGGGTCAGCAATGCGATTTGGACTTCATCTAATCAGCCATATCCATAGAACGAGATTGATTTCATAGTTATAGTTAAATTATTATTATTATTATTATTATTATTATTATTATTATTATTATTATTATTATTATTATTATTATTATCAGAGTGAATCGCAAATTTTGTCTTTTATCTTTATATCCCTTTTTAGACGGTGTTCTTTGTCGTTAAAATTGATGAGTTTTGTACTTTATGTTTTCAAATCTTGTATGTTATGTCCTTTGAGTCTAACCCGATTAGTTTTTTCTGTTTAATTTGATCATGTGTCTTGCACATGAGGGCAATTTTGTCATTTCATCTTTTAAGGGACTAATTACGTAAAAACACAAAAATGTCAAATAAATAACCCTTTACCACTCCACCACCACCCACTTGTCACACCCCAACCGATGGCGGAAACATCGGGATGAGACGAAAACGAGATTGCTCATTGCTCACAACATTAATAAGTGACAATAATTAATTAAACCATATTTCATTTCATAAGAATTGTCAAATACATTAGTGTAACAAAACAATGAAACAACATAACATTTGCAAAGGCATAACAAAATTGATACATCGACATTAACCCTAACGTCTAATTTGTGTGTATCTAGTCCTTGCTATATTGTTTTCATAGCATCATCTCCTTCAACCTGTAACATGTTTTAAAATAATGTCAATGCGAAAGCAAAGGCGAGTACACAAGTTTAGGTATAGCATACGTATACGAATAAGTTTAAACAATCCTCATGGCAACCAAATCTATACAAGAGCAATATCAAGGCATGCAATACTAATAATCAAACCCTTAACGCAATCACGATTTTTAACATGACCTCACGAATAACACGATGGAGGTGGATGCGTGAATTCCTATAGCGCTAAGCATGTCAAACAAAGGCTAAAATAGTTAATGACTAAAGCATAGCATAACGAATATCCAAGACAAGCATCAAGTATAAGATTCAAGTTTTCATGTAACATCCGTCGAAAAACGGGTTTCCAAACCCGCTTCGTTTGTTAATCGAATATCAAGTTATAAAATTTTGTTGCGTATTTATGGTTAATTTTAATTTTAAACAATACATAATTAATAAACATTTTAGAATTTAAAAACTATAATTATTAAAAAGTAAAAATAAATTAAATAAAAAAGAAAAGGGGCTGCCGGGTTTCGAACCCGGGTCAGCCGGAAGATTTAAACATCAAACACTTAACCACTCCGCCACTTGCTGTTTTTCTGTAATCAAGGAAGCAAATAAAACCTTAAGTTCACCGTGAATCTATCTGTTTGCGCCAAAACTGAAACCGATCATCGGCTTTCAACTTTCCAGACGTTTGAGTGATCATGAGTTACTTATTATAACCGATGAAGCATTTGCAACCCACGTTTTAATCAATTCGGTCTTCAATTGAATTCGATTCATATGATTTTCGGGTTTGAAAACCGAAATCATTTACTTCCTGATTTACTCTAACAATATCATCGCCTCTCAATTCGGAAACACTCACAGAACCTCCAATTTCACTTTCGCTCTATTTTCTGTTCGTCGGAAACGCTTTCTGATATCGCCGGACTTTCGCCGGAAAACCGTGACATTCATCGAATCGGTAAATTTCTCAATTCTTTCATCTTCTATCCATTGTTAGACTTTTACTAACTCAAACCCTTCACGATGTTATCGGATATTCAGCACTCGCCGGAAAATTTCTGAAAATTCCGAAATCACGCTGTGAATCGGTATGAGCATCTAAACTCTCTGATCACTCTTATTTAGTCATTTAATTTCACAATTAGTTAATCAAAACTGTTAACTGGTCCGCTCAGACGGAGTTCATAAAAAAGAGCCGACGACTTTGCCAAAGTTCTGAGAAAAATCATTTTTCCGGTACATTCATTCCCAAAACTTTCTCTATCCATTTCATTTTAATCATTTATATGTCCGTCAATCGAATTAAACAAGAACAATAGAACAAATCGTTGTCTGTATTTTTGAACGAAGAAGGTGAAGTCGAACATTAGGTATAAGTTTAATTAAAACAAGATATTAAACCGGGTTAGACACACAGTCCAGCGGTGGACTGTGTGCGCAAACAAAACAAACGTCTCGAGTTCGATCCCTGACACGACCCTATCCTTTGAAATAAAAATGTCCTTTTTTAAACCGAACCGTATTAATTCGCTGTAAGATGTTAAGTTTAATAAAAACCAGTATTTTAACCAAGTTAGACACACAGTCCAGTGGTGGACTGTGTGCAATGTTAAACAAAGGGTCCCGGGTTCGAGACCTGTTATGTGCACCGGTTCGACATGATTAAAATTCTTTTTAAAATAAATGAATTCTGAATAAATTAAATAGTATATAAATATAATTAAAAACAGAAATACTTCGGGTTAGACACGTAGCTCAGTTGGTAGAGCTGCGTGCACGCGTACGGGAGGTCACAAGTTCGAACCTCACTGCGCAAACAAATACACAAATCCGAACCGGTCAACAGTCAACGGTCAACGGTCAACCCAAAAAGTCAACATTTTTTTTATATTTTTATTTATTTATTTAATTTAAAAATCAATTAAAAATACTTAAAAATAATATTTTTAAAGTTAGAAAATGACCTTAAACTCATAAAAATAAATCTAAAAATCCTATTAAAATTGTTAATAAAATCCACTTATTTACCGTACCTTTTCGTTATTATTTAGGCTAGTTATTACTCGTCGATCAACTCTCTAAACTCGTGCGCATTCAACATCACCAAACGAACGCACCCAATGTGAGTGAATCTATACAAATTCCCTGTTTTAATCACATTTTGGGGTGTATCATGTGTCTTATTATTTATTACATTTAAACACTTGTGCATCCATCATATCAAAAAAATCAAATGTGTATTCAATATGTATCAACTGTTTGTGTGGTTAATGTTTAGATTAAATTTATCATTTTCAGTACATACATCATCATAGGCCGTCTGTTCCCCATTACCTATGAGCGGAACCGTTCCCCATTACCTATGAGCGTGAACGAGGCGTTGCCAACATACGATCGGCTCCGTTTGATTGAGCCTTGATCGCACATGCATCATCATAGGCCGTCCGTTCCCCATTACCTATGAGCGGAACGTGACGTTGCCAACATATACATTATCATTCATGTCATTTACTCATGCAACGTGGTTTGTTATTGTTATTGTATGTTTATTTACGTTTGCTCACATATGATTGTTGCACAACTTTTCCATATTAAATACAACAAAAAATCAATAATAGATGTTTCCTAACAAGGTTCACTCGCCAACTTTTGTTGACCCAAAAACCCCCATTTTTACACATGATACAGGTGATCTAGTTGCAGCAAGAAACATATAGGACAACTTAGAAGAATAAATCGGTTTAGGTTTTGGATGGTTTATTTAGTTACTTTTTCCTTGTAATTGTATGAACTTGTTTGGAATATTGAAGATGTAATTTTGAATTTAATAAATATGAAACATATTAGTAAACATCATGAGCTTTGGTGATAACCCAATTATGCCCCGACTCTTATTCCGCTGCGGGTCGGGGTGTGACAGATTGGTATCAGAGCCATGACTATAGGGATATAGGATAGGTTATTAGACCCTTAGAGCCTATACTATAGTTGATTAGAATTTTTTTAAATTGTTTGTGTGTTACATGCAAAATTCATGATGTTTATATGCTTTATGTTTATTGTTACATTCAATGTTATGCAAGCATGTTCATAAGTACATATTATTATACAATGCCTATCATGAATCATATCCTCATAATATATCATATCCATGAGAGCACACACCACACAATTTCCATGATTTTTACAACGATTTTTGTATTTTCAAATCACATCAAAGTGAGTTCTCATGACGGGCATGTAGTAACTGGAAGGGTACAAGTACCGGTAGTCGGAACGTCCTGTCTAGGCTTGGCATTCGTATAAATCCAAAATAAAGGACCAGTTTGCCTACCTGGGGACTAACGATGAGAGTACGAAGGACCTATTAGGCCAAAGCATGCTATACCAAACGTCGTGTGAGCTAACCCCACTTTGAGTTGTCATTGTGTCTACACCTGGACACCCTCCGACCATACATCTCGCAAACATATTTCATGGTTTTCATTCGGGTGATGCAAATGTTAAACCGCCAACACCAATGTGAATCCTACTAAGCCAATAGTCATGGGGGCCAACATGACTATACAGGTGAAGGTATGGGGGACATTGGAGGCCCAAACATGAGCAAACCCAAGACATCCTATGGATGTAGTTGCATTATTGATGTTTATGTTATTATTTTTTTTACGACACATGACACCTAAAAAGACTCCTTAAACTCACAATCTTCTTATGAATGTTCCTGTAGATGTCGGCTAGGCAGCAACGTAGAGGTAGAAGGTCAGGAAGATCAAACGAACGCTTGGCCACCCAAATCGCAAAACAAATGGCCACGGTGCTTCCTGACATCGTAATTCAAGTCCAACAAGCTCTCACCGCAAATCCCATCAATCCTCCCCATCAAGAAGACCAGAACGTCGACAACCCTCCCTCCAAAAAGTGCTCATACAAACACTTCAAGTCTTGCGATCCCCCGAAATTTGAAGGGACCGAATGTGTCACTGCTCTCCTCCACTGGTTTGAGGAAATGGAAAACACCTTCCTAAATTGCGATTGTCCCGAGGATCGCAAGGTACGTTACGCAACCGGGAGACTATTTGGAGTAGCTCTTACCTGGTGGAATACAGAAAAAGGTAAGAGAGGAATCGAAGATGCAATGGCCTTAACGTGGGAGGAGTTAAGGGAAATCATGACGAGACGTTTCTGTCCAAGAAGCGAGATCAAAAAGTTAGAGGATGAATTCCACTTGTTAAAGCAAAAGGAAGGAAATCATACTTCCTACAACAAACGGTTTTTAGAGTTGAATCAAATGGTCCCCAACTTGTTCACCCCAGTATACCGCCTAGTCGAACACTATATTCGAGGCCTTCCCTCGAAAATTCAAGACTCAGTTCTAAGCACTTCGCCTGCAACACTTGAAGCTGCTATGGAACTAGCTACCGAGCTTACCGAGAATCGTATCCGTAACAGCAAATTTAAGGACGAGAAAAAGAAAGCCCCCATTGAGGGCCAAACTTCAAACCATTCCACCTCCTCCTCAAAGTTTGCTAATAAGAGGAAACGAAACACCAGAAACTTTGCTGTCACACAAACAAATTTCCCTATCCCTGCTGCACCCATTACCCAAGTTGCCCCCTCACCTGCACCATATAAGAAGCCATACTCCGGCCCATACCCAAAATGCAACCGTTGCCAATACCATCACTTTCCTGATCATCCCTGCCAACATTGCACCGGCTGTGGCCGCGCAGGTCACACCATTCAAACCTGTCGCGCGCTTAAGCGAACGAACCGCAATCAACCCTCAACCCAAACCCACCATCAGATAGTGGGTCAAGCCCAACAACCTTTACTCCTACCACCTACCCAACATGTAGCCCAATCCTACTACCAACCCAACTATCCCATGGTGCAACCTATACGGGCTTGTTACAACTGTGGAGACCCGAACCATTTCAGGAACACCTGTCCACGCTTGGTGAACATCATTCATGCCCAAGCTCAAGCTAATCCAGTAAACCAGGCTAACCAAGCTCCTCCACCTGCAAGAGGAAGAGCTTTCAACATCAACGCTAATCAAGCTAGGGCTAACAACAATGTGGTTAACGGTACGTTTCTCATCAATGGTAGTTATGCATCCATGTTATTTGATACTGGCGCGGATAAGAGTTTTGTGTCCTTAGAATTTGAACCCATCCTCAACCAAACTCGTGATAAACTCATGGAATCCATAACGGTAGAAGTTGCTGACGGAAAACCGATCTCATTAAACTCTATTATACGCAATTGTACTCTCACTCTAAACGATCACGATTTTCCAGTTGACCTCATACCTATGAAGTTGGGGAGTTTCGACATTATAATTGGTATGGACTGGCTCAGCCAACATCATGCTGAAGTTGTATGCCGCAAAAAGTTTATTCGCATTCCTCTTACAAACGGTCAGACTCTACGAATCTTTGGAGAAACCCCTTCGAAAGGACTCAAATTATGTCCCGTCTTCAAGCCCGTAAATATCTCCGCAAGAATTATGTCGCATTCCTAACTCATGTCGTCAAAAAGGGAACCAAGGAGAAGAAACTCGAAGACATCCCAGTAGTAAAGGATTTTCCGCAAGTTTTTCCTGACGACATTTCAGGACTTCCTCCCATGAGAGAAGTCGAATTCCGCATTGATCTTATTCCTGGAGCTACACCAGTTGCAAAATCTCCTTATAGGTTAGCCCCATCCGAGATGCAAGAGCTGGCCAGTCAACTGCAAGAGCTGACTGACAAAGGATTCATACGTCCTAGCTCATCGCCTTGGGGTGCACCTGTCCTTTTTGTGAAGAAGAAAGATGGAACGTTTCGCATGTGTATCGGCTACAGAGAACTCAACAAGTTAACGGTCAAGAACCGCTACCCACTACCTCACATCGATGATCTTCTAGACCAACTTCAAGGCGCCACCTGTTTTTCAAAAATCGACCTTCGTTCTGGTTATCATCAACTCAGAGTACATGAAGAAGACGTCCCAAAGACCGCCTTCCGAACTCGTTATGGTCATTATGAATTCATGGTCATGCCATTTGGTCTAACCAACGCTCCAGCTGTCTTCATGGATCTAATGAACAGGGTCTGCAAACCCTATCTCGATCGCTTTGTTATAGTCTTCATCGACGACATCCTCATTTACTCAAAGTCTAAGTCTGATCATGAACGACACCTTCGACTCATCCTTACGCTCTTAAGGACAGAAAGCTGTACGCTAAGTTTTCGAAATGTGAATTCTGGTTAAGGGAAGTACAATTCCTTGGACACGTCGTCAATGACAAGGGAATTCATGTTGATCCCTCGAAGATCAAGGCAGTGCAGGAATGGCAAGCGCCACGTACACCTACCGAAGTAAGATCATTTCTTGGTTTGGCTGGTTATTATCGCCGTTTCATTGCAAATTTCTCCCGTATCGCTGTACCACTCACGGCTTTAACACATAAAGGAAAACCATTTATATGGGGACCCAAACAAGAAGAAGCCTTCCAAACCCTTAAACAAAAACTCTGTGACGCACCTATCCTCACACTTCCGGAAGGTTGTGATGACTTCGTGGTTTATTGCGACGCGTCAGGGCAATGACTAGGCTGTGTACTGATGCAAAGAGGAAAGGTGATAGCTTATGCTTCTAGACAACTCAAATTCACGAGAAGAACTACACCACCCATGACCTGGAACTTGGAGCCGTTGTGTTCGCTCCTAAGATATGGAGACATTACCTCTACGGTACTAAGTGTGAAATATACACTGATCACAAGAGCCTCCAACATATCTTCAACCAAAAGGAGTTAAACATGAGGCAACGGAGATTGGTCGAACTTCTTAATGACTACGACTATGAAATTCGGTATCATCCTGGCAAGGCAAACGTGGTGGCCGGTGCGCTCAGTCGAAAGGGTTATGCGAACTCCCTTCGTCTTCTATGTTCGCAAATCATAACCGACATCAAAGATCAAATCCGAGAAGCCCAACATGTATCAGTAACGGAAAACGACGTACGCAGGGAGCTGTCTTGTGGAGCTGAACTTAAAATTGAAACTAAATCCGACGGTATTCTGTATTATCTAGATCGTATATGGATTCCCGATCACAATAACCTTCGTGATTTCCTTATGAATGAGGCGCACAAAACACGATACTCTGTACACCCAGGGGCCGACAAGATGTATCAAGACCTTCGATACACCTACTGGTGGCCTGGCATGAAGAAGGATATCGCTGTTTTTGTTTCCAAGTGCCTTACATGTTCCAAAGTAAAAGCTGAACATCAAAGACCCTCAGGACTTCTAGTTCAACCTGAAATACCTGTGTGGAAGTGGGAAAACATAACCATGGACTTCATTACCGGGTTACCTCGCACCTCCAGTGGGTATGACACTATATGGGTAATCATTGATCGTCTTACAAAATCAGCTCACTTCATTCCGATTCCCGAGGACTTCAAGAACGAGAAGTTAGCTCGTATCTACATCAGCGAGATCGTAAGCCGTCATGGTGTACCGTTAAGCATTATTTCAGATCGTGATGGTCGTTTCACTTCACGAACATGGCAAGCCGTACAAGCCGCTTTAGGTACACGATTAGACCTCAGTACCGCTTATCATCCTCAAACTGATGGACAATCTGAACGCACCATTCAAACTCTTGAAGTTATGCTTCGAGCATGTGTCATAGACTTCAAGGGAAATTGGGACGCTCATCTACCATTAGTTGAATTTTCGTACAACAACAGCTATCATTCAAGTATCGGCATGGCACCTTTCGAAGCTTTATATGGTCGTAACTGCCGATCTCCAGTATGTTGGCACGAAATTGGAGAAGCTCAAATCACCGGTCCAGAATTGATTCAGGAAACAACAGACAAGATCCATCAGATTCGAAACAATCTTCTAGCGGCACAAAGTCGTCAAAAGAGTTATGCAGACAAACGACGAAAGCCCTTGGAGTTTAACATTGGTGATCATGTACTTTTAAAAGTATCACCGTGGAAGGGAGTAGTTCGTTTTGGTCAGAAGGGCAAGTTAGCACCACGCTACGTAGGACCTTTCAAGATACTCGAAAGAGTAGGACCGTAGCATACAAGCTTGACCTACCAGAAGAACTCAACAGAATTCACCCCACATTCCACGTATCAAACTTGAAGAAGTGCCTCGCCGATGAATACCTCCATATTCCCCTAGAAGATATTCAGATCGATGAATCTATGCACTTCATTGAAAGAACAGTAGAGATCATGGACTTCGGAGAAAAACGTTTAAGACGGAGTCGTATTCCAATTGTTAGGGTACGCTGGGAGTCGAAACGAGGACCTGAGTTTACTTGGGAACGTGAAGACTCAATGCGCGAAAAATACCCGCATCTTTTTCCTGTTACCACTACTACTTAAATTCGGGACGAAATTTCTAAAAGTAAGGGATACTGTAACATCCGTCGAAAAACGGGTTTCCAAACCCGCTTCGTTTGTTAATCGAATATCAAGTTATAAAATTTTGTTGCGTATTTATGGTTAATTTTAATTTTAAACAATACATAATTAATAAACATTTTAGAATTTAAAAACTATAATTATTAAAAAGTAAAAATAAATTAAATAAAAAAGAAAAGGGGCTGCCGGGTTTCGAACCCAGGTCAGGCGGAAGATTTAAACATCAAACACTTAACCACTCCGCCACTTGCTGTTTTTGTGTAATCAAGGAAGCAAATAAAACCTTAAGTTCACCGTGAATCTATCTGTTTGCGCCAAAACTGAAACCGATCATCGGCTTTCAACTTTCCAGACGTTTGAGTGATCATGAGTTACTGATTATAACCGATGAAGCATTTGCAACCCACGTTTTAATCAATTCAGTCTTCAATTGAATTCGATTCATATGATTTTCGGGTTTGAAAACCGAAATCATTTACTTCCTGATTTACTCTAACAATATCATCGCCTCTCAATTCGGAAACACTCACAGAACCTCCAATTTCACTTTCGCTCTATTTTCTGTTCGTCGGAAACGCTTTCTGATATCGCCGGACTTTCGCCGGAAAACCGTGACATTCATCGAATCGGTAAATTTCTCAATTCTTTCATCTTCTATCCATTGTTAGACTTTTACTAACTCAAACCCTTCACGACGTTATCGGATATTCAGGACTCGCCGGAAAATTTCTGAAAATTCCGAAATCACGCTGTGAATCGGTATGAGCATCTAAACTCTCTGATCACTCTTATTTAGTCATTTAATTTCACAATTAGTTAATCAAAACTGTTAATTGGTCCGCTCAGACGGAGTTCATAAAACAGAGCCGACGACTTTGCCGAAGTTCTGAGAAAAATCATTTTTCCGGTACATTCATTCCCAAAACTTTCTCTATCCATTTCATTTTAATCATTTATATGTCCGTCAATCGAATTAAACAAGAACAGTAGAACAAATCGTTGTCTGTATTTTTGAACGAAGAAGGTGAAGTCGAACATTAGGTATAAGTTTAATTAAAACAAGATATTAAACCGGGTTAGACACACAGTCCAGCGGTGGTTAGCTGAAGAAAATGACGTGGTTAGCTGAAGAAAATATACCCTCACATGTTATGCATGTGAGGGAACTTAACTGAAGAAAATAACGTGGTTAGCTGTAAAGAATTGAACCCGCAACAAAAATAAACTTAAAGGTTGTTTTTAGCAACTTTTAAACATTAAGGCTGGAACCTGCAAGTTTGAGGAAACATAAAGGATGTTTTGTGCAATTTACTCTTCTTTATTTGGTATAACAATTATAAAAAAAATCATAAATGGCTCACTACACACGAATTCATCCATTCATATATGTAGATAACATTTTATACTTTCTAAAATAAACCTTTTATAACTCTTTTATTATATATGTCATGTTTTTTAGTTTTGATTACAGACTCTCATTTGATCGTGTAATAACTATATGCTTTCATTAAATTATATTAATTGTATTGATGTTAGTGTAGTTCTTCTATGTTGAATTGATATGAGAGAGAAAGAAAGGAGAGGGTGACTGCAAGACTCCAAGACTACACATATGACAAAGTGATCTAATGTATGGGCGTTAAAAAGGGTTAAGAGAGGGGGTGTTTATGACCGTCTTTGATCCGGTTCATCAGGTTCAACTAGGATATCACTGCGGCCACTTTGATCTAGCTAGATGGGGACACGAGTTTACGAACCAGCTCTAGATGGAGTGAATCTAATTGTCGGAGGCAAAAGACAAAGCAGATTGCATTGGGAAGCATGGGGATTCACTAGAACACCATCACAACTAATTTGATCTCGTGAGAACTCAAGTGGAAATAAAATGTCACAATAAAATTGGTTGATAATGATGATTCACAAGAGATAGGCTCTGAACATCATCGGTGACCAATAAGCATTAAATACAACTCAAAAGTTTAATGATAACTTTAGTAATAACATTAAGCATTTTGTTTTAATACATTAAAATAGGACAAAATATTTAATATTTAAATACAACCCAAAAATCATATGTACTCGTCAACCCAACAAACCGGCCTGTTGCACATTCTAAACCATACAAAATACTTTTTATGATCATAAGTCATAACCCCTTTCTCAAATGTATCAAAATTGAAATTGAAATATTTATGTATACACAACACTTTTTCTTGGTTACTTGTAAAACAAGCAACATGATCGCGTCCGATGCTTCGTGCTCCTACTCGAATGGGGACGCTACCAAAGAGCGTTTCGTGCCTAACCTCGCGAAAAAGCACTTAGAGGACGACAGAACGTGGGATTTTTGAAGCCGAGAAGTACTTCAAAGGAGTAGTCGATGCTCATCATCAATCAAACCTACCACGAGAAAAACACGAAGGTCAACCATGTGCGTTACCAAAATCAAAAACCATGTCAAGCGCGCGATCTGAATCGATCTGGAATAGCAGGAGAGGGCTATTGGTTAGCAATGGCACCAATCATAGCAAGAAAATTAGCTTCAAAAGCTTGTTAGCTAGCATTGGTTGCAATTGCAATGGCGAAATTCAGTAAATATTACAAAAATAAAAAAGCCCGTTAAAGGTGGTGGTGGTTTAAATCCTTCAATGAGCGGGAACATATCGCGAAAGAGGAAATTCTAGAAGTTTCTAGAAACGGGAGACAAGACGATACGGGGAGTGATGCAAGCTCGGATTTATTTGATATCGAGAACTTCTCGGCTAACGAGGATTATAACTTGTTTCTTGCTCGAAAAGCAACCAAGAATAACGAGCATGCACCGAGCGAGGCGAGTGTCGAATGGAGTGTTGTCACTGCCAGTGTGTCCGATTTCCCTAAGACCATCTTCATCGCGAAAGAATCTGGTCGCCCGCGGTCTGATGTGGAGGAGAGAGAAACAAAAAATCCGTCTTTGAAGGGAGGGAGAGAGGGAGTGCCGCAATTAGCAACGTGGGGGAGAGGGGTGAGAGTTTCTGGTGATGGACATGGTTGATTAGTTGCGGCCACAAGGGGGCGGTTATTGGGTCCGCCCCCGGGCGAGAGTGGCGCCACCGGTTGGATTCGGCCACACCGGTGGCGAAAATTCAAGCCAACAAGAAGTTGATTGGTGGGGGGTTTGATTTGCATAGGAACCGGATGGGAGTTGGAGTTGCATGTTCGGTTCATAACATGCATTCAACACATGTTTCAAATCACTTGTACATCGAGAAAAAGTAGATTGTGTGTGTTTTGGATTTGAAATTTTATCATCTAGTTATTATAATTTAGAAAATAAACATTTTCTATTTCTTAATTTAAGGCATTGTTTTTTTTATTTGTACTGATTCACACACCTTTTAAGTTTACTTTTGAACCTACACCGATATTTATTACGAGACTATCACTCTTAACCAGACTGAGAGAATCATGTTTAAGATACATTGTATAATATTACTAGGCGACAAGCACTTTGATATCAAATAAACAAGTCCAGATGTAGGTCGTAGGAGGTACATTACGAGTAGGATGACTACTATCTAGTTTCAAGCATTATAAAAAATATTTCTTTTTCTATCCAAACCTAATATCAAATCAGTCGTCTTGCCAGTCAGCTAGTCGAATCAATTTCAAAAACTGGATAGCACTTACAAAACTTTTAAAAAGGGTGGGCAACGCTTTTAAAAAAGGAATATATATATATATATATATATATATATATATATATATATATATATAAACGGGACCAGGAGAAAACGATTGAAAATGTGAAAACGGTGAGAACGGATCCTGGTCGAACACGTGTCAGGGGGCGCTAATGATATGCGGGGTACGATTGTCATTGTTCAAGTCCGCTTAATAGATGACGTTATAATTCATTTTAAAACAAAAGTCCATCAAATATCGAGTGTTGTTATTTATTCTTGTTACTACGGCGGTTTTATTTTCAAATTTATTTTCAAAGCAATATTTTTGAAAAATGTCGTTATATCCTTCAACCTAGAATCAATATTTGGTGTTTTCATTATTTAGAACTTACCAATGGCGTTTTACACCTTTGTTACACATATCTAAATTATGGCGTTTCATTAAAGTGTTTTAGGGTTACAGTAAATTTGTTATTCTTATTGTTTATCATTAAACTAATGGTTTGTTCATTATGGCGTTTTCACATTCTTCCCCCTCAGCAGCCACTTCATTTGTAGATTTGTCCAGTTGAATTAATCTCTTATATATTATAAAGGTAAATATCTTGGCATTACTAAATTCATTATATTTCATTAATAATTCAAAACATTACAACTAAGACGAAATCAAAGTAAAAAATAGTCTTCTGTGGATGGTATTACATCAGAGATGTACCCATCGTTTTGGTCATCACTTTCTTCACACTCGTCATCATTATCTATTTCATTGTCGTATAACGCCATAATCTCGTTTAGCCTTTTTCGCATCCTATATTTAAATATCATCACAACCCTTGATGTTGGATTGTTCGAAGGTGCTAAATCATAGAGTTGTTCAAGAAGGTATAGTTTATCTGTGTTTAGCACTTCGTCCATCGTAAATAAATAATCCACCCCGTCTTGATAAGTCACTTTCACCGTTCTTGATGGTTCATCCAAACTCCAACTGGTAACTGTTGGTATATTAGTAATGTCATCATCATCATCTGCAGAAAATTTTCTTTTCAATCTTCTTAATACTGTTTGAGTCCTTTCACAATCGTTGGCCCTTAGAACCCCAAGGGCCAGAATATCCCTCTGAATGGCTCATCTATACTAAGTATTACCTTGATGGCCTTGACCTCACCCTTCTCCTATCAGAGAACTTTAGGATGAAACGTCTCTCCGACCTCTCAAACCTCCATGCAATAATCTGAGCCATTTTTTTAAGTTGTATGACATTTTAAACAATTTGTGGCGTGTTTAGACAATTTATGGAGTGTTAACTTTGTTTACCTGGTCTACTTATATAATGACCTTTGGCGCGTGGTAGATATATGTTTTTGGCGCTAAAAACAATAGCAGTTATATTTTTTTGATGTGTATTTTTTATATCTCCTGTCGTGTGATGTAGTATGCAGACCTATAATATGATAGGTAATTATAGCGTTGGTTTTTAATATAATAAATGTTAGTAATAAAGTTTCTGTCGTTTCAGTTACTGTTTGTAGTTACTGTTTGTTCAGCTTTATCTGTTAAGACTGTAACACGTCCCATCTTTTAAGTTTGGTGTTTTGTATTTTAATGGCGTTTTATAGATAAAGATGGCAAAATTAAACTTTTGTAAGACACTCTTTTGTTCTATTCTCTTGCACCTTGTTTTATATATTTCTGTGATTATTTGGAGTTTTTAATAATACGTGATTAAAGGAATTTTATTATAGTTTTGGTGTTCGGCGTTTGTGACATTTTGCATCTCATAGAAAATGTATCTCATTAGCTGAAAATTAGATAACAAACCTAGAAAATGACCAAAAAAATAAAAATGCTAATCCAATTTCTCATTCAAATCTTCACTGCTATCAGTCTCTTCTTCTTAATTTTTTTGTCCATCTTTGAATTTCTTAGATAGGTGCGGATTTCCCTACACAGCTGAAACACCCTGCTCTAGGCAAAGCTGATCATTCAACAAAATATGGCATTTTGATTTTTGGTGTGATCTTTTGTTGTTGATTGTTAAAGTGGTTTTGTGAATGTTGGAGACATAGATCGATGCCGTATTTGTGGATGCTATTATTGGGGTGTGATTGTGAGTAGGTTTTTTGATTGGATGATATTTGGCTATCATCTTTATGCTCATCTCACTCTTAATCATTCAATAAAGGAGTCCAAAATAGCATTTACACTGGTATAGGTCTCTTTTTCTCATTCAAACCTTCCTCAAGAATAAAGCACACAAAAAGACATATCAATGTCATCAATCTCTTTTTCTTGAAGATTTGTCTATTTCATTCAGCAAAATCTTATTGAGTTATCCCCTTCACCTAAGAATCCATTCAACGAAACTTCATGAAGAACAATACTGAATCTCCAAGAAACGACGTTTGTCATTTGTGATTATTTTAACTTTTTTGGCGTTTTAAAGTGAATGGTTTGCCAAGAAAACATGGCATTTGTTTCTAGTGTGATCAATGGAAGTTACTGAATGTTTGTTTTTATAAGAGTTTTTTGGCGCGTAGTTTAGGCGGGATTTTATTTTAATAAATGTAGTAATAAAGTATCTGTCGCTTCAGTTATGGTTTGTAGTTACTGTTTGTTCAGCTTTATCTATAAGGTTGTAACACGTCCCATCTTTTATGTTAGGCGTTTTGTATTTTAATGAAGTTTTATAGATATATGATAAAATACACTAATTAACTTTTGCTGTTTCGCAATTGTAGCATTTTGACGTTTTATAACTAATTGAAGAAATATAATATTTTATTATTTGAAAAGTAAATAACAAACACAGAAAAAGTTACACAAAAGAAAAAAAGGAAAAAAAAATTAAAACTCCATTTGAACATGTCATTCAACAACGCCAATTTTACGTTCATGTCTGTGTTCAAACATGTTGCGTTGTGTAACTCTTTCATGAACCCAAGACCCTGTTTGGTCATGATGTTTTCAATCATGTAGTCTTCCTGCTCCCCGTTGTCACATATAACGGTCACCATATCAGTGTGTTCATCAAAACGCCATGATCTGATGACTGGGTCCATTTTTGCATTTGTCTTGTTTGGTCCAAATTTTCTGGTTAATCTTCTTATAACCGTATGTGTTTTATCACAGTGGTTATCTAGAGGGACGCTAAGTTCTACGATCCCCCTTTGTACTTCTTCTTCCAAGTTTAATATGTCTTTGATTGTTTTAACAAATACTCTTCTTTTGTGACAAAACGGATTACAAATCTTCTGATTCTGAGAGTGTGTCTCCATGAAACGATGGTTGCCATTTTTCTTCCTTTCAGAGTTTTTTGTTTTTGAAATTTGGTGTTTTGGTTAAAGATGACGTTTTAGTATGATCAATTGAAGTGATAATGGAAATGATGGTAACGTCGTTTACATAATGATCTTTTTGACGTGTAGTTTAGTTGGGAATTTTTTGTATAGATGTTAATAATTAACTTTCAGTTACTGTTAGTTCACATCTATTTGTTAAATCTGCAACGCGTTTTATCATTAAGTTTTGGCGTTTTAGATAAATAAGTCGTTTTATCTGGAAGTGAGTGATGTGTATGGAATGTAGGTTAACGCAGGGATTTTGAATGGTGTGACGTTTTGGTTTTGTATTAGAGCAGTAAAAAAACCCTTTTACCGTTAATGAAGAATGCCCAAGTAATAAAGTTGATGTTATTTACGAAAACGCCGCCACACCATTCTAATCTATAGATTGTTTTGATCCAACGGATAAGAGACGTTCTCACCTTGTTCACACTTTTAGACGTTTTCTCTAAATCCACACTCTATATCTATATATATATATATATATATAACTAAGTAAAACAACATATAACATTACTTTTTCTTCGTGTGTGAATTTGTATTGTTATCTAATATAAAAATGATATAAATAAAATGTGGATTATGAAGCGCTAAAACAAATACAGTAAATCGGATATTGAAAAGAAAATAAAATGTTTTTACAAACAATTTCAACCACCTCTTTAGCCACACAGGTTATGTAGTCGATTTTTATAAATTCTCTCTCAAGTCAAAATGCCCTTATTTTACACAAATTTGTTATCGTTGCAATTTCACCAATTTACCCTTTCGGGTGGAGGGTGTGCTTTATCCGGCCACCCCTCCGAGTAAATCGGGTAGTCTGAGTGGGGAAACTATACAAGTGAAACCAATGCTTTTACAAGTTCCATTCCCGACATAAACTTCAACATCAACGAAGATTTATTGGAGGACACAACACCGACAAGGCCACAACGTGCGTGGAAGAAAAGCGCCGAAGGTTTGTGTAGCAAGGGAAGCATGGTGGATATCGTTGTCGATTACACGACGAAAAAAGATTTGGAAATAACTGAAAAGAAAAATGCTTGACAACAGATCACAGAAGCAAATATAAAATAAATTGCGATTGAAATAATGTAGGGAAAATAGAAGGACCACGACATAAAATCGTCATGGAATCCCATGATAATATCAACAAACCATACTTGTCGATTATATTAGGACGCAAACGTGAAATCGCTGCAAGATGGGGTGGCAAATAGGCATGCAATTTCTAGGGTTATTCTTATATGTATCTATATTTTTGTTTTTATTTTTTTTGTCTACTTTATTTAGGTTTTTTTTATTTACTTATTGTTTTTTTGTTTTTAAATTAATGAAAATGTGTTTTCTTTATTTAAATGTTTAATGTTTAGTATTTTTTAAACAAAAAAATTATGGTTAGTAGTTGGATACCCCTTGAAAATTGAGCATTTTGGATAATTTAAATAGTTTTAAGGTGACAGAATTCTATTGGTCAGTTAGCTTATGCATTTGAGGTAAATACTTAAGGCATACCTTCCATCCTAACATGTATCTGAGTTTGAAGCCTATAAACTCAGTTTCTACTAGTTTTACCCCTTGAATGTTCAAATGATTCCTTAACTTATACAAACACCAATGCAAGAACCAAACTATCCAAATGACCCATCATGTTTTATCCAAATAGTAAGCACCTCTCCGGTCAATGATCTCTAGATCAAGTGCTGGGAGGCTTGCATTTCTATTAGGAGATGCAGATTCAACTCTCATTTGGTGTAGAGTGAGGTATTTGTGGACAATGATAGAAGGCCCAGGGAAACTTGGATCGATCCTTGAGCCAAACGGGTTTTACCGGTAATTTCACCGTCGTGCCTACGGGCGGGTGGGTTACCAGGCTTTCCCCGGAATTGGTGGTGGACTCGGGTTACTCTCGGAGTACTCCGTTAGGTCCAGTGAGTTCCTCGAGAGTACTCGGGATTGATTCTATTGCCCGTTAAAAAAAACAATTAAACACCTCTCCAATTATTTTTTTAACTAAAACTTGAATGAGGAACATGGATTGAAAGTACCCCCAAAATATACTTTTAGTGCATATATGATATAACTTGCTATATCTTTTTAAAGAAACATCTAGATCAGTATTGGAATAAAAAGTTTGTCTAATCGTATCCAACGCATGGAGATATTAAAGATACCAAAATGAGACAAGTATTCGCAAGCCGACCTAACCACATCCGTACTAAAATTGACCTTTATTTGCCAAATCTATCCGTTTTGGCATGTTACCCAACCCTGTCCCACCCGTCTATCCTATCACTTCTACTTTAGACCGAAAACCTCAACTTGTCGTGCATATTAGTGTGAATGAACACACAAACACGCGGGGCAAGCACATGTGTGTGTCTAGGATCAATAGGTCAAAAATTGAGCAATCACATGCAGAAAGAGAAAGATCAAGGATTTTTTTTCTTCAATTGTAGTTAAAACAAAATGACCAAAGTGGCATCATACCGTACCGATACCCGTACTCATACCAGTATATTCGGTACCTATGTTCAGACTCAATACCAGTACAAATAGATGTATTGTATCGATCCCATCCCTAGTAAGAATATGCTAACTTCAGCTCCTGGAACTCTCTTGAAAAAGTTGAGGTGTGATTGCTTCGTCTTTTTAACCGCAACTACAAAGAAAGAAATCATAGATCCAGAATTATGCGAATTGCCTTTAACGTTGTTTGATCAAATGTATGGGTTGGATAACGAGTAAGCACAGGTAAACTAACTTCACGGGTTCAAAATGGGCTGGGTCAGTTTGACCCACAAACACTTTTAAGGGATAATTTGGGATGGAGTTACCTTTATCCATGCTTTGCTTATTGGATTCTACGACCGTAGATTTCCATTCTTCATATTTGCGGTTCTCTTCACGCTTACGCTTCTTGGAGGCTGAAAGCTGCAACACATTACAATATATATACACATATTAATTAGTTTCAACAGTTTGGCATGACTTCTAAATCTGCAAAATAAGATTAAATATACAATGTAAAAGAAAGTTATTACATCTTTGCTTTCATCAGATGAATAACCACCATCCTCGGCTTGGGTAAAACATCCAACAAATCTACAAAATAAGATAAAAATAATAAATGTCTACAAATTTCATCTTCTTTGCAGTCCCTCTATGAAACTAATAACTTGTGCACAACATGAAAATGTAACAAGTGAAAAAATTACGGTAAATAAAGTCAGATTTTACTGTTTTACTTACCTCTGTTCACTTTCACAGACTTTGGATCCTTCTTTTCCTTAGCCATGCCGAAAACATCATGGCAAAGGTGAGCTTAGACCGAACCACCTAAATCCACATGTTCTTTACCTTTTTGCAGTTTATATTATCAATTACGATTACGCATACTTAATAGAATAATAGATCTACAATTAGGGGTGTGAATTTCTGACAGGACACCAACCTAACATAAAATTCGTGGGTTTGGGTTCAGTCTAAACGGGTTCGGGTCAGTTTCAGGTTAAACCCGCGAACCCGTTTAGCTAAACAGGTCACAAATTGTGTGTATTTTATGTTTTATGTCACATATTTAAATATTGTGTGTATTTTATGCCATGAGATTTTATAATTGCAATGTAGTTGCATTATATACATTTGTATTTTTTTAGTAAATTTTATATTTAATATATTAATTTGCAAAAAAAAAAAAAATTCCGGTTGAACAGGTCGTGTTCGGGTCAACCAACAGATATTCGGGTCGTGTTCGGGTTCATAATCATACGTATGACAAGATTTCTAGATTCAGGTTGTGTTCATCTAAAATTCCCAGTTCGGGTTAAACCCACCAACCCGCGAACACGACCCGTTTAACACTACAATATTCCAATAAAATTCACACGTACATATTAGCTTAATCGAACTGAAGATCGGACATGTATGTATTTCTTATTTACTTTATTATTTATTATTATATAATCCTACTTTTATTAATGATTCTAAAAAAATGTCATGTCAATACCGTTTCATTTTTAAAAAATCTTTTTAATCAAATTTGTTTTTAATTACATTTTACGTTGTGTTAATATCGTATATACATTGAAAACATTGCTTATTTTAGAATTTGTAACTTAATATCCGCACTTATTTTAAATATATGTATTTAAGTTGACTAATATTTTTTTTTACATTAGATCTACAAAAATCTGCCTTTACTTAAAAATATAATTTCATAACTATACCTTGTTGGATCTTCTTAAACATGTCTTTGGTCTAATTTTAAAGTAACACTAACTAAATACTTTACTTGAAATTTGAATGATCAATAAATATCTTTGATATATTTATTGAAACAAACAAAAAACAAAAAAACAAAAAAGTTGTTTTGATTGAAGTTAGATCGTTTTAATTAAATTTTTTTAATATATGAATGAGATTAGAAGCTATCCATCTTAACAAACACACTTAAGTTGATTTGAACACTAAAACTGAACGAGTGTTTGTACAATATTGTTATCGTAATGAACTAAACCTAGGGCGGATCTACGTTGAGAACTACGGGTTCACACGAACTCACTCGATTTCAAATTTTTAGTAGAAATTAATACAAAATTTGGTAGGAACCATAAAAAACTTCTGGGATGAACTCAGTAACCAAATTTATAGATGTGCAGTGGTTAAGTCATGTTGTTCCATGCTTGAGGTCACGAGTTTGACTCCTCCTAGGTTAAACTGTTTTAATTTTTTTCAGTGAACCCACTGAAAAAAATTTCTGGATCCGCCACTGACTAAACTGATACCTGTCAAACAACCCCAGTCGCAGTAGGGATATTCGTTTTTATGGTTTTCAATCGATGTAAAACACTGGTAATTGTACTGTAATGAAGTGGACCGATAATGACCAGAAAGTCTGCCGCAAGAAAATCCCACTTAGTTTCACTTAATATCTGTACTTAAATACATCAAAAATGTATATTTCTGACGTATATTTCTAATTTTTTCTATAATTTTATGGTTTTTAGGGAAAAGAAAAATATATAAGTTGCAAATAATATATAAAACAAGGGCCAAATTTTAACATTTATACAACAAAATATATATCACAACCGGTAGCAACTAACCACCGTGATCTAACGGCGGTCATTCTTAAGAAATACGCCATGGACGCCGGCGTTATTCTCAGAACCCTAAAACCTTCAAACACAATTTTAAAAAAATCCATCGGTCTCCGATGCTCATCGTCTTCCAATTCTCCCACTACACTGCACACAGGTCAGTTAATCACTCATATAAACTTTAATAATAACAATAATAATCTATTCACTACAATTACTCTGATTAATATTAATGTTACGAACCCTAATTTAATTCGTATGCAGGAAGTGGGAGAACGGTGAAGAGAGCGTACGATGGTTTATTGTTGGATGCAGGGGAACGCTTCTGCAATTGTCAAAGCCTGTTGAGGATACATACGCATCAATCGGTCGTAAATACGGTCAGTTGTCGGTATAAACCTCGTATTTGTTGCCAGGACAACCGATAGTGTGACATAGGGATGAGTACGAAGTATCTATACGTACCAATAACTTTGTACGGTATTCGGTACTCACTTTTTCAGGTATTGGTATTTTCAGTACCGGCTCCGTACCAATAACTTTAGTACGGTATTCGGTCCTCACTTTTTCAGGCATTGGTATTTTCAGTACCGGCCCGATGCCATATAAAGTTGAGCACTTTGTAATGTGTGCCAGAATCATACCAATATTGTACCAAAACCGGTACCAGTACCGATACCATATAGAGATTAGCATATGATGATTTTCTTGTATCTATGCCTATATGTTGTTTTCTGATGATATATCTGATTATCCATTTTTCGTCTATCTGGTTGTTGGTTGTTTTGGAGCCGGGGGTCCATCAGGAAGTAGCCTCTCTATTCTCAGGATAGAGCCAAGGTTTGCTTACATCCCACCTCTCCCAGACCCTACCGATAGTTCTGCTATTTGTGGGATTTACTGGGTATGGTCGTTGTTATTGTTGTCTATGTCTATATATATTTTCATTGATTCTAAGTAATACATTGTTCGGGAGTGCGAGAACTACATTCGATAACTTCTTCTTTCTTCATAACCTAGCCTTGTTGTAAGGTTTAGCTACCTTCTTAAACATGCACTACAAACATTTGATGTTAACGGCTAAAGGTTCCCGCCTTATGTTTAGTTGATAGCGTCTAGAAGTTGTCATGACTTTGTTAATTTAGCAACCAATTTTAACGTCACACCGCGCCCATAACCATAAGCATTGATTGATGTCACATATCTAGAGACCTCAGACCTCTGATATATTTGAATCACCGTCATTGTTTAAAAACCGTGTATAAAAAGTTTCTCGCTATGTATGTGTTTAAATGAGTTATGAATTATTGACACTCTTTATCTAAACTTAATGCCTTAAATATCAAACCATACGCAAAGAAAAAGGAACATAACTACGAGTACAACTTGTGTATGTATTGAATTTGCTTACAGTGTAATATTAGCTTGAACTAATGAATGTGCAACCTGAAAAAGTGGCTACTTTTGTGATGTTCTCTCATGATATTCCATTCTAATTCTTTGTGTATAGGTTTAAAGGCAACTGCAGCCGATATTAAACAAGGGTTTAAAAGAGCCTTTTCCGCTCCATGGCCCGAAAAACTACGTTACCAGGTAACGTTGTAATTTATTCTCGTTCTTTTACTTAATTATCCAAACCCCTCCAAAATTGTCCATTTAAAGAGCCCTTTGACAGTTTTTTTATCTACTTTATTGTTTGACTGAATTCATATTTGTAATTGGCTCGTTGACCTTTGACTCTTTTTGGCTGGTTTGTTATTATCTACTTCTTGTCTAACAGGGAGATGGAAGACCATTCTGGAAGCTCGTTGTTTCCGAAGCCACTGGTAGTGCTAATAATGATTACTTTGAAGAAGTTTACGAGGTTGGTCACCTAATGACTCAATAAGTAGTAAGAACATTGTTTTACTTAAGAATATCTTTTAGAGTAAATTGCACAAAACATCCTTTATGTTTCCTCAAACTTGCAGGTTCCAGCCTTAATGTTTAAAACTTGCCAAAAACAACTTTTACGTTTATTTTTGTTGTCGGTTCAGTCCTTTCTGACTAACCAAGTTAATTATCCTAGTTTAATTCCCTCACATGCCTAACATGTGAGGGTATATTTGTCATTTTAGGTTTTTTTTTTCTACAAAAACCCTTCTCTTCTCTACTCACACACAAACACACACAGATCATTCATCACTCTCTGCCTTCATCTACCACCACCACCACACACCGCCACCACCTCATCTACCACCGTCCACCTGCCACCACCACAACCAACAACCACCGTCAAGCACCACCGCCCCCTGTCTCCTGCCGCGAAGCCAAGCACCACCGCAAACCCTAGCCCCCACTCCAAGAACCCACCCCCGTCGCAACCACCACCACCGCCTTCGTCGTTCCACCACCGCCAAGAACATCAAAACCCACCACCGCCTCGTCGTTCGATTTGGGGTTTTTGTTTGAAGATGAAGAACATCAAACGCACCACCATCGATCTCTCTCTTCTTTCACTCTCTCTCTTCTTTCCCTCTTATGCAGGTCTGTGGAGGTGGTGGCGGAGATGTGGGGGTGGAGGTGGTGGCGGAGATGAAGAACATCAAACCCACCACCGTCGTCGTCGTTCGATTTGGAGGTTTTGTTTGAAGATGAAGAACATCAAACCCACCACCGCCATCAAAACCCACCACCGCCGTCGTCTCCTGCCGCTCCCTCTCTCTCTACGGTCTCTCTCTCTCTCACCGATCTCTCTCTCTTCTTTCTCTCTCTCTCTCTACGATCTCTCTCTCTTCTCTCTCTCTCTCTCTACGGTGGTGATGTATCAAGTGGCGGTGGTGGTGGCGGAGTTATTTGGGGGTTTTGGGGGTTTTGTCGGAGGTGGAGGTGGTGGTGGCGGAGGTGGAGGTGGTGGCTTCTAGCCGCTTGTTTTGATGACGACGACAACTAGGGTTCTGATGGTGGCATGTTGGTTGGTGGTTCAGATGGTGATGGGTTTGTCTGGGTTGAAGATGGTGGTCGGTCCGCTTGGCTGTTGGTTCAAATATGGGTTAAATACATTGTGGTCGGAGATTACGGGATAAGTCATCGAAGGAGGTTGTGTACAGGTCGGTGAACAACGGGTTTTTAGTTTTGATGATGTTGTGTTTTTTGAGGGTTTTATAAGAAGAGGAAACAAAATGACGAATATACCCTCACATGTTAGGCATGTGAGGGAAATAAACTGAGATAATTAACTTGGTTAGTAATAAAGGACTGAACCGGCAACAAAAATAAACGTAAAGGTTGTTTTTGGCAAGTTTTAAACATTAAGGCTGGAACCTGCAAGTTTGAGAAAACATATAGGACGTTTTGTGCAATTTACTCTATCTTTTACTCTTAATTGACATCTTTAAACGTTATTCATTTGCGATTTAATCAGTACTATGCCAATGGTGATGCTTGGCACCTTCCAACTGGCGCGTATAAAACTCTACTAACTCTAAAAGAGTCCGGAGGTCATAATCAAGTATTCATATTTATCTTATTTGGCATATTGTGTAAGTAAATAATCATCTTTTTATTTATCTTACAGTTAAACTGGCTGTTGTCTCCAACTTTGACACCCGCTTGAGAAAGTTGTTACAAGACCTTAACATTATAGACTTGTAAGTGTTAACGCCTTTTGGGGTGAATTTCTTACACGACCCGATAAAAAGACATGAACCTAACACGAAATTCGTTGGTTTGGGTTTAGTCTAAACGTGCCTGGTCAGTTTCGGCTTTAAGGTTGAACCCGCGAACCCGTTTAACTAAACGGGTCGGGTTCATGTCAACCCGGTCGGATTGGCGGGTTGACCCGTTTAACCCATTTATATTATCTTTTATTTTATTTTTTGCAATATATTTAGTGTCATAAATTAAATTGGGTGGGTATTTTATGCCGTAATTATAACTTAAAAGAGAATCGACATAACATTTTAGAATTAAAATGTAATTGTATTATATATATATATGTATGTGTGTGTGTGTATGTGTGTGTGTGTGTGTGTGTATTTTTTGTGGTAAAATTAAATTTAATATTTAATATGCAAAAAAAAATCGGGTTGAATGGGTCGTGTTTGAGTTCATACGCAAGACATGATTTTCGGGTTCGGGTCGTGTTTGGGTTTGTCTAAATTTTCAGGATTGGGCCGGGTTGGACCCGCTAACCTGCGAACACGGCCCGTTTAGCAATATTTTGTGCAATCATGACCCATTCATCAAGAAACTGGTTGATTTGTGCAAATTTTTGTTTACTTATGGGTTCAATTGGTCCTACTGAAATTATACAACGCGTCAATTTAGGCCTACTAAAATCATACCATGAGTCAAAATGGGTCACTAAGTCTTATAAAACTTGCTACTTAAAACCGGTCCAAATAGCACCAACACTATATGTCACTGCCACTTCTTGCCGCCATCATCGTCACTACTCGAGAATGCCACTGCCAATATTATTAGTCATATTGATTATTTTTTTGAGTTTGTATTTTTGTGGGTAGGTTTGATGCTATCGTAATATCTTCTGAGGTCGGGTATGAAAAACCAGACGCACAAATATTTGAAACGGCTTTAGGTATGTAATAATGTAACAATCGTTACCCATTAATAATTTTTAATATTTCTAATTATATAGTTTGTCACGTGATAATCAGATCAGATTAGTGTGGAAGCTGCAAAAGCTGTACATGTAGGAGATGATCAAAAGGCTGATAAGATAGGAGCAAGTGCTGTTGGAATTAACTGCTGGTAAGCTTAATTCGATATTCGAAGTGGATACAGAGGTGTAAATATACATTATTTTAGTTCGGATACTAGTATTAAGCCTCCGGGTTGCAGCGGTTGTCGTAAAAGTGTGTCAAGTAGTACCAATGCTATACCACTGTCAGCGACCACTGATACTGAAAAAACTTGTAAAAGCAAAATAAATAAAAACGGGAAAAAATAACATCGCGCGAAAAGCAGACGTAAAATCTTTGAATCACACACGCTCGTTGCTGGAAAAATTAAATTGAAACGTAAAACGGAGAAAAATAGATGTGTTGCGACTGGTCAGTCAAACGGGAAAAAACTTGATTCGATACTTGAAGTAGATATAGAGGTGTAAATACAGATTATTTTAGTTGGGATATGGTTAAGTATGTTTGTTTGTAGTAAATATGTTTTAATGAAGTTTTTGCGCGATTAATCCGATGTGCAGGTTATGGGGAACAGAAGTGAAGACATTTTCAGATATCCAGGACCGTATTCTTGTTCCTGATTTGTAACTTGTATAACTTGTTTTCCCTTCTTAACACTGCAAATATATATTCAAAAATAACCGAACAATTCGTATGTTTAATATTCTTCATCCTTGTTTGTGTTCGAAATCGGGCTATGTCTATTGAAGATAATCAACACGAACACAAACTATATTTTGTGGGGTGGACAATCCCCACGACACGAACACAATGATATTTTGTAGGGTGGACAATCCCCACGACGGCTTTTTCTCATTTATCAAAGAAAACAAAAACAACGAAGGACTCGCTATTTCTATACAGACTCACGACGCCATCTATATATAACACTTGTTACTTGCTCTCCAAGCTATCATTATACAACTTAAATACAAACTCATGATGATACGTATCTAGACTCCATAATCAATATATGAAACTAAACTAATGGACTCAAAATAATGAACTTATTAAACCCAAATTGGGCCTTCGACACCCACATCAAGGATTATCTCAACAGTTTGTACCCTTAACTTCTGCCATTTCTTCATCAGCCACCGGAACAAATTTTTTCCAATACCAGTGCTCCTTCCAGATTCCGCCCATCTCTTCGATCGGAATCCCCTTCGTCTCCAGCAAGTAAAGGTATATAACGATCGTCAGCACCACCACCCAACACAAAAAGAATATAAACAATCCAAACCTGAAACCAAAATCATGCAAATGCATAAGATATGATATGATATGATATGGAAACACGTGTATAAGGATATAATTAATAGATTATTATAAATATGTTTAATTAATTACCTCAAGGCACATAACATTTGGAGGAAGATTTGTGCAATGAAGAAGGTGAAGATCATGTTACCCGCAACGGTAACGCTTTGCGCTGAAGATCGGATCTCGAGTGGAAAAATTTCACTAGGCACGAGCCAGCCCAACGGGCCCCAAGACCACGCAAACCCGGCAATGTATATGCAAATGGCTAAAACTACCAGAAACGAGTACCAGCTCTCAAGCTCGCCCGGGTTTCCATTCATCCCAAACTTGTAACCGATTGCAATCGTTATAATAACCTACAAACATAACATATATAAATAAAGATTATATCATAAGTACTTGCATAACATAAAATGACATAAAACATTATATATATATATATGTTTTTTTACCTGCATAACTAGCATTTGAATGCCCCCTTCAAAAACCAAAACCTTCTTCCAAACTTATCGACCAATGATATCGAAACAAGAGTTGCTAATGAGTTAACGGCGCCAGTGATGAGAGCGGAAAGAAGCGACGCGTTGTCTCTAAACCCCATGGTTTTAAACAAAACCGGAGTGTAAAACAAGAACACATTCATGCCAGTTAGCGGTTGAAAGAACGGAATAACAATCGCGAAAACACTTGTGGTCTATATTTTCTTTTCAAAAGATTCAACCATGGGCTTTCAATCTTTTTAGATTGTTCACTTGCTTCAACTAGATCATTGAACTCTTCATCCACATTATCAACACCGCGGATTTTTAGTAGTCCATCTTTGGCTTCTTGGAGTTTTCCGCGTTGGATAAGGGAGTTTGGGGTATCCGCGAGTGTTAAAGAGCCGATGATAAAGATTATAGCGGGGACGATAGCGCCACCCAAACTCAAGCGCCAGCCCCATCCGCCCTTGATCTGGGCGAATCCATAGTTTACAGCATTCGCAACTAGAATCCCGAGGGTAATCGAGAGCTGAAACAGCATGTTGCATGCGCCACGCCACTTGTAAGGAGCAACCTCCGAGAGATATAGAGGCACTGACTATAAACATGAAACAAACATATACATTGATCAGTATAAAATTAAACTTTACGTAAAAGTTATAGTAAAATACAGTTAAAAATTGCTAATCATGCATGGGGTAAACCTCTGTTATATTTTGTTAATGCGTAATTAGGGTTTGAATTATATAACATCAGTGATTTAAGTTAAACTTTACGTAAAAGTTATAGTAAAATACAGTTATAAAATTGCTAATCATGCATGGGTAACCAGGATGCTTGATTAGGGTTTCCATTGTCTAGCATACGTGATTTAATATCGTATTGTATTTAAAACTTTTTTTATATCACTAAATAATATTTTGTAACTATTCTATATCACTAAATAATATTTTGTAACGAATAAAATTTGAAATCTGATCATTCAGCCAGTTCAAATCAACGATTATTATTATTCTTAATAAACAAAACGATTATTGTTCTTGATTAGTGTAGACGTGTAACAATTACCAAAACTACAAATTTTTTGAAGTAGTTAATTAAATATATTTGGTAAAAATAAAAGTTGAAATCCTGCTGGTTCAAATCAGTAGTGTAATTTTTTTTAAACAAGAAATTTGGATCACTGGTGCCATCAACGAAACGACCCGATAGCCAATAGAGAAATAGGAATATGAACAAATTACCTGATTAGCAAACCCGATCCCAATACCGAGAAGAATCCTACCCACAATAAGCATCCAGACGGAAACCGCAACGCCATTCAACAGCGCTCCAACGCAGAAGGTGATACCGCCGGTGAGCATGGAGATTTTCCGCCCCCAAGCCTTGGTTACACAGGATGCAACACATGATGCCAAAAGTGCAGCCAAATATAAGGATGATGTGAACATGGTCAATGTTGCACTGTTAAACTTGCAATATTTATAGATGAAAATTGCTAGAGGTTTTATAGTTGTAATCAAATTGTTAAATTTGTTATGTGTATATTCATTTAGGTTTTGTGTTCTTTTAATAATTTAATTTGTTAGATTTGAATTCGAAACTGTATCCTAATCTTATTCGTTTGCTCTTTATTGAATAACTTCCTAACAATCATGGATTTGTTTATTTAGTAGCAATATTTAATTAACCGGGAAAATAGTTCTTTTATCTCCTTATTTAATTCTATATAGATTAGCTAGAATAATTAATTAAAATTAATATAATATTCAAACCTTTAATTGGTACTACACTAAGCCTCATCTTTAAACCATATAAAAGTATTTAGTAAAACAATTAATTTCAAAATGATAAAACCCGTTATAATCTTTTCATCTCTATCTCTATATTATTAACCACTATTAGCTCACAACTTTGTTTTCTCACTATTTTTTACTATTCTATTTTTTACTAGTTAATATAGATTTGGTATAAGTCGGTTGAAGCATTAATAATAAAAGTCCTCTACTAGTAGTGATCTAAGTAAACTGATATTAATGATTATTTAAATTTTGAATTTTATATTATTTAATAAATGAAAACTTTGATATTCAAATGACAAAAGCCTATTAGTAACGATCTAAGTAAACTAATATTTACTATTGGGATTTGTTCGCCCGATGCAGCGGGAAGTCAGTTTATATCAGTTGATTCGTTACGTAGAGGATTTGATTGGTACCGACTCGATTTTTTCGGTATCGATATAGTACCGGCACTCAGTTTAATATCATGATATGTCCAAAAAAATGTACGCCTTTTAGATAAAAAAAAACGATACCAGAAAAACTTTATACAAAAGATAATGAACATGAGTTATCGAGAAAAAAATCAAATTATATAAACTAAACGGGTTAAAGGCGTATATATTTTTACTAATACTGGCTCGATAACACAAATATGAGTATCGATGTTGTCGTTATTTGTTTTATTCGTCAAGGTACCCTTATGACACCAGCACTTGGACAACCCTACGATACCAAAAAAAGACTATTTCCAAGGCCGTTCCAACGTTTTTGGAGATCCTGAGCAAACTACGAAGTGGGGGCTCTAATTTCACCCATAAACTCTCTTCCAATCCCGATGGATCCGTCGCCATGGGTGATTACAGTTACTTTTTTCACCTAATCATTATTATTCAGCGGCCAATAGCCTAGAAATTGAAAGCAGATTGTGATGAGAAGTGAGAATGATGATTGCGACTATATTTTAAGGGCTTTAGGCCGCTGAATAATAATGATTAAGTTGATGGTTGTTACTTGTAATAGCTAGAAATTAATGTGAAATAGACTTTGAAACTCGGCCTTTTTTTGCTAAACACTTTTTACTTTAGGCTCATGCAGTGAAAAACTAGTTTAGTTTTGAAATAAACTTATTTATTTGGGCCTAATATATATACTATATATAAAAACTTTCTAAAAACTTGGATACTCTTAGTTTGTGGTGACTCTAGGCATGTGCCTTGGTTGGCAAGCTTATGGTGTTGACCCTGTCTATTTAGAACACAACACCGTTTTCAATAAAATTTATTAAATCAAACACAACTACGTAGTTAATGTTTTTAACCCAACAAAGGCAAGGTATCAGAGAAAGACAGATTTGTAAAAAAAACTTAATGAGTTAAAACCGTACATATCCATAATATAATGGTAAAAGGGTATTAATAAAAAAAAATCTGTGACATAATTAATGATATAAAAACAATTCAAATATTATTTGAGAAAAAGGAAAAGATTTAAATACTAATAAAAATAAAATATTTTTAAAATATAAATTTACTATTCATAAAAATTCAATATCCATCAAAAGAGTCAATTCATATAATATAATAACTCATAATTAATTTAAATTTATAAAAAAAGTTTTATGTTTTGCTACAAAATTTTGCAAGTTAATACTCTGCAACGGGCATGTGTGGTTTAACGATTTTACGTATATATTTTTCTGGTTTAAGAGACTTATTACAACGCGTGAGTCCTAAGTCGAGTTAGTTATAATTTTCTATGTTTTTATTTTGATCTAAATTTTGTAAATGAACACGCCGTAACGAGTGTGCATAGTTCAACGTTTTTACTTTTACGTTTTATTTAGTTTAATGATCACGCCGTAGTTTAACGTTTTCACATTTACATTTTGTTTAGTTAATGATCCCGCCGCCGCAACACGAACCCCCATCTCCCTTTCTTTTTCATCTCCCGCACCGTCAACCACCACCATCTAACCCCAAATCAAAGCAAAGCCTAAACCACAAATTAGATGCAACATCCGTCGAAAAAACGGGTTTTCAAAACCCGCTTCGCTTATCAATCAAATATCCAGTTATAATTTTCGTTGCGTATTTATAGTTGTTATTAATTTTAAACGATACATAATTAATAAATATATTAGAATTTAAAAACCATAATTTAAAATTACTAATAAATAAGGAATAAAAAAATAAATGTAGACGTCGGGTTTCGAACCCGGGTCACCCACAAGCCAAAACACACAACACACCGCTCCGCCACACACTGTCTTTGTGATAAACATTAAAACAAATAACACTTATAATGAAACTGAAAGTCAAACCGGTAATCAGTGCGACCAAATTCGCAGTCGCCGGAAAAGCCGAGATTATCGCGAATTATGACCGTTTCCTTTCACTGAAACGCGTGAACTAATTTCGACATCGGTTATAACCGATGTCTAACCCTCGATTTCAGTCATAACCGCCGGAAAACTTTGACCACGAATCAAGACCCAAATTCGAACCAAATACACCCTGTTCCTCCTTATAAATACCCACCCAAACCTCTGGTAACCTTTTCGCCCAGAATCGCACTCTCTTTCAAAGCTTTAATCCTTCCAGAGCACGTCGCCGGAAACTTCAATTTCGTCGGAACTTCGCCGGAATCGATCGTCAGAAAACCGTATTCATTCATCAGTCGGTATAACTGTCTAAACTTCTCTGCTATCTCTTAATTTATGTTTTAATCGTTCAAATTAATAATCAAAACTGTTAAACAGTTCATACAGCCGGACATCGCAAATCAGAGCCGACGACACTTGCCGGAAAACCGAAGCAAACCTGCTGTTCTGGTATACCATATCATTTAATTTCTCTGTTCATTTCAATCGAGTTTAGGTCGTGAACGATTAAACAAGAACAGTCGGATTTCACTGTTCTGTATTCTTAAACGAAGAAGATGAAGTCACAAATAAGTATAAGTATAATTAAATTCAGATATTCAAACGGGTTAGACACACAGTACAGCGGTGGACTGTGTGCACAAACAATACACACGTCCCGAGTTCGAATCGCACACGTACCGACTTTCAGAAATAAAACCAATCCTTTTTAAAACCTATTCAGATCATCTTTCAACATGTATATAAATATAATATAATTCAGTATATAAACAGGTTAGACACACAACCCAACTGGTTGGGCTGTGTGCACGTAAACTGAAGAGCACGAGTTCGACTCCGGATACCTAAACCGGGTCGGAAATTTATGAAACTGTTTTTAATAAAAATAAACAAGGTTAAAGTTAATTAGTAAATATATATAATTAAAACAGATAATATTTCGGGTTAGACACGTAGCTCAGTTGGTAGAGCTGCGTGCACGTGTACGAGAGGTCCCGAGTTCGAACCTCACTCAGCGCATAATTAAACACAGTCCGACGGGTCAACAGTCAACGGTCAAAGTCAACATTTTTTTATTTTCCTTTTTATTTATTCAATTGAAAAATCATTTAAAAATACTTAAAAGAATAGATTTTTAAAGTTAGAAAATTACCTTAAACTCACAAAGATAAATCTAAAAATTCCATTAAGAGTAATAAATAAAAATATTAATCCCAAATAAAATCCATTTATTTACCGAATCATTTCGTTATTATTTTAGGTTAGTTTTTCTCTCGTCGATCAAATCCTAAATTCGTGCGCATCCAACGTCATCACAGAACGCACCCAATGTGAGTGAATCTCTATCAATTCCCCGTTTTAATCATGTTTTGGGGTGTATCATGTGCCGTTTAATTCTTTATTATATTTAAACACTTGTGCATCCATCATATCCGTGATCAAATGTGTATCAAACGTGTATCAATTGTTGTGTGGATTATATGTAGTTTGGATTTATCATTTTCAGTGCACGCATTTCATTAGGCCCATCAGTTCCCCGTGGGAGACGAGTTGAGCATCAGGTGCCTCATAAGATCGGCTCCGTTTGATTGAGCCTTGATCTCACATTCATCATCATTCATATCATATACTCATTCAAAGTGGTTTGTGTTGTTTATTTATATATGTTTGCTCATATGTGATTATTGCACAAATTTTCAATATTAAATAAAACAAGAAATTAATAACAATGTTTTATTAAGGTTCACTCGCCAACTTTTGTTGACCCAAAATATCCCCCGTTTTACACATGATACAGGTGATCCAGTTGAGGCAAGAAACACATAGGAAGGCCTAGAAGAATAAATCAGTTTAAGCTTTGGATTATTTACATAGTTTCATTTCCTTGTAATCGTATGGATTTTGATTTGGATATTTAAGTTGTAATTTGAATTTAATAAATATGAAACATTTTAGTAAACATCATGAGCTTTGGTGATAACCCAATTATGCCCCGACTCTTATTCCGCTGCGGGTCGGAGTGTGACATTAGAGCTCGGAATTGTTCCCGATCGCGTTTCCCCAAACACGTTAATCGGTGGAAGGGAGTCCAAGGGTGGAGTTGGTTTAGTCAGATGAGTGATGATAGTATGCTTGCAAAACAACAACAGAGACTCCGGCGAACCTAGGGTTCCGATGTAACATCATTCGTGTGAGACGATGGTGTATTCCGGCTACTAGTGTCTTTCGGACGATGAGGGTAGGCACATTCGAACCGGTTTGGTTATTGGGTTTATAGATCGGTGGGTGGTGGGTGGAAATGAAGAAGAGAGAAAAAAGGAAGATTGAAAGAATTGTTATAATTATTACATATAAATATTATAATTATACTATAATTAGTATATATATATATATATATATATATATAATTAAAAGAAAAAAAATTATAAAAATTGGTTTTGGATGAAAATGGCAATTTAGAAACCTTTTTTTGTTAATGCCAAAATACCCCTCGTTATAACCAGGTTGTTAGACTGAGTTAGGCAATACGATCAAAATGGCAAAAAAAAAATGAAAAACTCAGGGACTCAGAGGAGGAAAAAAACTCTTTGGACTAAAATGACAATTTGTGACAAACCTCGGGGACTAAAATGACAATTTACTCTTGTTGATTTCACATTATTTTATCTTAATTATGTTTAAGTTACAAGGTATTTTGGGTTTTGACCGGTATAATAATTTCCGTTAAGTTTTATTATGACCTCTGGTGCATAGGTAGCCCCATGACCTTGCAAAGTGTAGGTCATGGTTCGAGTCTCGTATGTTGCAAAATTGCTCTGGGTTGAGCTAGGGTTTTACTACAATGGACCTTTGATGGTAGGTTTCCTTTGGAATGGTAACGGGTCGGGTCATCAGCACTGTCTATGTTCGCGGGCATGAGTGGCCTTTTGGTATTGGGGTTCCTCAGGTGATCGAACTTTTGTTAGTCCTGAATAAGAAAACCCAAACCTATTTGGCCCATATAAAAATGATTCTTTTAAACCTAACTCATTTTGACATGCCTTGGATCCTCTTCTACTATTAACATACCTTTGTAGCTTACTCATCCAAAGTACACGTATATGGGAACAACAACCAGCAAACGTAAATACTTATGTTGAATTTATGTTTCCAGATAGATCGATCGGAAAATGGAAAATTGATTATATGTCAATCAAAAAAATTGTTATATTGATGGTAGATTAAAGGTAGTGGTTCAATGGTTGGAGTCGGTAACAAAAGGAAAAAAAATGTGGATGGGGAATTGGATATGTGTGGTGGGGCCCTCTAGTTAATATCAATAATTTGGTCACTTCGCAAGAAATGACTGGATTTAACTGAAAACTTGACGCCATTTATTGTAAAGAACATGGTTTGAAATTTTTTTTCTTAAACCTAGAGTATAATTGCGGACACTTTTTAAAGTTAAAGGATAGAAAATTAGTGTAAATCTAAAGGACGAAAAATATGGTTTACCCGTTAATTAATTAAGCTCCAATTTTCAATCTCAAATTCATCATTTTAAGTTATTTTTTCGGCCCTAGTCCTAAGTAGCAAAAATAAAATAAAAACAAAACAAAATCAAACTCATCATGATAACAAAGAAAAAAAAAACCAAAACGGTTAAGAAACAAAACCCAAAAATTAAACAGTTTCCGAAATCCAAAAAGTAGCCCTACAGCTGAATTAAAACAATTGTTGGACCCATTAAAGGTGTGGTTCTAAAAATTGACGGGAATCCCACTTAAAGACTCACTCGCCTTGTAAAGGCGTGTTCTTTGTCTTAGGCGTTGGCACGACCCACCTTGTCACACTCTAACCGATGGCAGAAACATCATGGCGGGACGAAATAGATTGCAAGAGACTTAATAACGCTATTTGTGACAATATTTAATAAGATCAAAATTTCATTTAATTGATAAATTTAAGGTACATCGTTTGAAAGCAAATTACAACAATTTAACAAAAGGATAAATAAACAAGTACAAAAGTTAAGATGAGTTTCTAGTTCGTCTTACTAAGATCCATTCGTAATCATCATCATCAATTTCCTGCAATACGTATTAAAGTACATGTCAACACATAAAGTATTGGCGAGCATACAAGTTTGTGTACTAGCATATGTATACAAGTCTAAACAAATCCACATGGCATAATGGTTAACTAATGTACGATACTAGCATGCAACTATAAATGTCAATTCAAAGATTCCCGCTAGCATAATCTTATCGTAGCAACGATAAGACCGTTTTGTTTAATTTAACATGACCTCAAGAATAAGGGCGGTGCGTTACTCCTAAAGTGTTATACATGTTAAGGGAGGCTTGTACGAAGTTAATGACAATGATAAAGCATAAGAATAGTCTAGCATATACGAATTCAAGTATAACGTATTAAGCATGTATATTGGATTGTTTGTTTGTGTTTTAAGCATAGAGTATGTGATTGTGTGAGTTTAATAATGTATACGTATTGCACCCAAAAGTGTTAAAATAAAAAGGGTCATGTACACTCACGGTTTTGCAAAGCTTTCCGATTAAACACGAGTTGGCGATTTGACGAGAGTGGAGCGCCGAAGTTACTTTACATTGGGGAAGCGAAGGCTTTTGAGTATATGGAGTTTGTGGAGAGTTCGGATTCAGAATCTGGACACTAAGTTTTTAATGTGTTTTCATGGGTCCTAATTTTCCCATTAGAATCACAAACGAGAAGTTTAGAACAAAGATAATATAACCTAAGTTCATGACATCTAACCATAATCCGGTTAGTATTAAGAATCTGGTTAAATATATGTTATATTTTATATAGTATAGTATAGTACATCATGTATAATCATATAAATCATGTAAGTCAAGCATGGAGGTAAAATTTACCTCTTTGTATGATTCACCAAAGCACAGTTGATAAACTGGTTGGTCATGAATGAACAATAAAATATAACTAACTAGTTCGTCAAGTAGCCAAGTAAGGATAATCCGGGCGTGTCATATCTAACATGTCAAATGTTGGAGGCGAGGCGGAGTTATGTTACTTTTATTCTTTGAAGCTACTTGATTTCATTAGTCAAAACAAGTGTGAACAAGTGAGATTTTGTGGAACTAATTCGGATAGCCAAAGCTTCCATGGTTCACACATAACTCATGCACAAGCCTTTCAACATGGAATGTTGAAACTTGGATGGTTTTCAATCACTTAGAACATATATGGGCATAATTTAAAGATGGTTTTAAGCTTGTTTCTTGGTGAAAATCAACCACAACACAAACCTATAACTATGAGATTAGTTGGGAGCAAGGTGGGTATAAGATTCCACTAAGTTTTAAGTGTTGTATAGAAGAAACAAAAAGATAAATTAGAGCAAAATTTTATGCTACTTTGGACCACAAATATGGTGAGGTTCCACCTTATTTTGTCATGACAAACTTCTAGAAACCTTTCTAGAGGTTGCCCAAGTAGTTTGAAAAAAGAAAGATGAAGAAAAGTGAGCGAAAACTCACTTAGAACACTTAGAGTTTTCTTCCTTGCTTGGAAGACTTGAGAGAATTTGGGAGTTTGAGAGAAGATTTGGGGTGTGAAAATGTTTAGGTGATGGTGGAAGCTTGTATTTATAGGCGGGGATTATAGTTTGGGAGTTAATGAAGGTGGAAAGGTGATTGGAGGAGAAAGAAGGTGGAAAAACTTTTGGTTTTGCTCACTTTTAGTTCTTACACTTTGTAACTAAATTATTTTATGTTGTTTTCTTGTATTTTAGCTTGTTCTTAGGTTTTTAAAGTGTATTTTAAGTCTCAGTTTTGTGTATAAACACGTATTTAAATATTGATTGCGTATATAACACAAATATGAAATATAACACGTATATGTATAAAATGAATTTTCATTATGATCAAAGCCTCGAATTACAAGATTGAAAATGAACCATGAATACGACATGATTACAAGTTTCTAAAAATAGAAATGTGAATACAACTTTAAATATGGAAAGTAAAGATAATGCGGAACGTGACACACCTATTCTTTCTCACTTTCTAAAAAAAATGAACCATGAATACGACATATATGGGTTCACAACAACAAATGATAAATTACACTTTACATCCTTTAACTTTCAGCTAAATTTCAAGCGTTGTTCTTTAACTAACGAAATTACAACAAATGTAATTTATGTTTTAATTTCTTTACAACAAAATGTCTTTCATATTTTGGTTTCTTTACAGCGTATGTCCTTTATTTTTGCAATCTTCTTAAAAGAAAAGGACACTGTTTGTAAAGAAATTAGAGCATAAAAGGCATTCGTTTTAATTTCGTTAGTTAAATAACAGTATCTAAAATTTTACAAAAACTTAAAGTACTGAAATTTTGCTAAACTTAAAAGAGCAAAACATGCAATTTACCCTAACAAACAATTTTATAACTTAGCGTGATATTACTGCAGTTTTCAACATCCAAATCAGCCGCTATGAAAATCATATCAATTGATTTCAAGAAACAAACAACCACCAGACGGCACGTAGGGTTTCAAGTTTGGTTGCATTGAAGAGGTAAAGTTTCAGTTGTTTGTGACATACTTAGTGTTACATTTACATACGTGTAGAAGTATAGTATGAAGTCTAGAAGAATTAAACCGACATAGACAGGCTACAGATAGATTTGGAGGGTGCTAGTTGCTACAACTGAAAAATGTTAATGGTTCAGACCTTTTACTAGTTTAGCACTTAATGGCTCAGACTGTTTGTTTCCCGAGCAGATGCCTGAATGGTTAGACATTTGCCTCTGAATGGTTAAGGAGTATACTGAGTCTGAATGGTTAAAACCTCTTATCTGAATTGGTTAGACATCTGCCTCTGAACGGTTAAGCATTATACTGGCTTTTAATGGTTCAGACCTTTTTACTGATTCATCACTTAATTGTTCAGACATTTTTACTGATTCAGCACTTAACCATTTAGAAGTTGCCAAACAACCCTAGTGTTCTATAAGACAAAGTGTAGGGGGAGTGAAAGCCCTGCCGAGTCAACCAAATAGGGCGCCAAACACCGTGCCGCGTGCTTGAAATGGTGCGCCAAATGGGTGGTGGCGTGAAGGGTTGGGATGTGGGGCCAGATTCTTTTCTGGCCATAACACCTAACTCACATTTTTTACAAAGAAAAAGATTAAAAAACAATAATGTTTCTAGTTATACCATTGCACTCTTGTGAGAGTGTAGTTTAGTTAAAGTCCCCGCTGGCTACATGGCAGTGACGTGGCAGAATATGACAAGCTAGCTACCAATCACCAATTATAAACGAAAGTAACCTTGATCGCGTTTTTACACGAAAACTTCCCTGATCGATCTGCACTCGTTGCTACCGATCGCCAATATGACAAGCTAGCCACCGCTATTCTGTCTTCTTTGGTTGCTAAACGAACCCTCTTCAGCCTCCGCTAATCTCGTTTTTGATGCACCAAAATACGTTGGTTTTTTACCTGCCGAATGTACACTCGCCATTTTTCGCTACACGGCTAAGAAGCTTTTCGAAACTCGACCTCAATTAAACCCCTTTTACTATTGAATCATCTCCATCAAATTTGATACACCCCATGTTTATAATAAATAAATGCATCAGAAAGTCTTTTAAGTGGTGTTTGGAGTAACATTGCAATAGTTTTTACAAACACTATGGTGGATGGGGCTACTCTTATTGTTTTAAGGGTATAGTTGGCAATGGTGAAGATGTGGCGTTTTGGTTGGACTCGTGGATAGCTGACGGACCGCTAAAATAGATGTTTCCAGACTTCTTTAGGCTGGAAACCGCAACCTAACACAACGAGAGGCGACATGTTTCTTAGGGGTGTGCACGTTTCGGTTTGGTTTTTGAACAAAACCAAAACCGAAACCAAAATGTCGGTTTTTGGTTTTTGACGACCGTTCGGTTTCGGTTCTTTCGGTTTTTACACCGGTCGGTTCGGTTTTTGGTTATTTCGGTTTTGAAACAAAAGTATGTAAGAGTCAAAAATAAAAAGTATAATTTAAATTTTAAAAACATTTTTTTATATGTTTACATTTAAGTTATTCACATAAACCTAACTTTTTAATCTATTTTTATGTTTCTTCAAATTTTTTATTAGAACATCTTCTTTTATAATACTTTAAATATTATTTAATTTTTCTATTAAATTTTGTTATTTATTGTAGGCAATAAAATAAATCATCACAATTATAAATAAACATGTTAATGTTTTTATTATAAATACTTAATATTCAAAAATAAAATTAATAACTTCTAATAGCGTGGTTAAACACTAAAACAACTTAAACATAAAAATATATGTTTTTCCGTTTCGGTTCAGGTTTTTTCGGTTATTCAAAATGGTTAATCGAAAACCGAACCAAAATTATGGTTATTAAAAATCTGAAAACCAAATCGTCGGTTTTTGTTTCGATTCGGTTTTGTTGATTATTTCGGTCGGTTTTTATTTCGATTCAGTTTTGTCGGTTATTAATAATCTGAAAACCAAATTGTTGGTTTTGTTACGATTCGGTTTTGTCGACTATTTCAATCGGTTTTTGTGTCGATTCGTTTTGTTGATTACAGTTATTTTGGTTTTCTACTGTAACACAACCCAATTTAAACAATTTTTTATAAGTGATTACTATAATATAATTAGAGATGGGCATAAAAACCGGTTCCGAACCCGAACCGGTAGAACCGAACTGGAACCGGTTCGGTTCCTACCCGACATTAAGTAGAACCGGTTCCGGGTTCAAAATACCCGTTGGTTCCAACCCGGTTCCACAATTTTACCATTTGAATCGGGTAGTAACCGGTTCCTAACCGTACCCGGTTCCTACCCGTACCCGGTTTCTACGTGGAACCGGTTCCTCACCGTTATAATATTACCGTTAGAACCGGTTATAGCCGTTAAAATGTTACCGTTGGAACTGGTTATAGCCGTTAAAAGTGTTCAACATAAAACTAGTCTAGAAAATGAAGTTGAGTTAGAGCATAAAATTGTTGACGAAGAGGAGGACGAAGAAGTGGAGACTAACGATTCGGACGACGATTGTACCGAGGTACCCGCACCTAAGAGAAACTCGTCGGAAAGTGTTGCACCTGCCGCTAGTAAACGATCAAAGAAATAAAATCTTACTAGAACCGGTTCTGAGTAATTTTTTATTTTTTTTTGTAACCGGTTAATTTTTTTTATATATTGTAACCGATTAATTTGTTTTTTAATTTTAACCGATTATTGTTACTATTTTTATTTATCAATGTAACTAATAATAAAAATCAAACATAACAAACACAATAGAAAGAAACATTACACAAACTTTATTAAAACACCAACGATAACATTTATCAGGAACCGATAAGTAGGAAGGGGTCTATATACAAAAAAAAACGATTTTTTAATCCGGAACCGGTTCCACCGGTAACATTTTATCAGGAACCGGTTCTGAACAGTAAAAGTCAGGTTTTTACTGTCAGGAACCGGTTCTGAACAGTAAAAGTCAGGTTTTTACTGTTCAGAACCGGTTCTGAACAGTAAAAGTCAGCTTTTTACTATCAGGAACCGGTTCTGAACACTGTCAGGAACCGGTTCCGCACCATACCCGGTTCCACACCATACCCGGTTCCATAATACCCGTACCCGGTTCTACACGGTTCCATATTCTTGGGTGTGAACCTGGGTAGGAACCGGACCCGGTTCCAATGACATCCAAGCAGAACCGGTTCCGGGTTGGAACCGGTTCCGGGTAATAATAAAACCCGATTATGCCCATCTCTAAATATAATAATAATTATTATTATTATAACAATCAAAAATGGGCTTCCAGAAATAGACTACCAATTTAAAACAATTGTTGGCCCATTTAAGTGGGTTCCAAAAATTGGCAGGCAAGCCCACTTAAAGTAGAGCAGACTCACTCGTCTTGTAAAAGTGTGTTCGTCGTGTTAGGCGTCGGCACGACCCACCGTCTCTATACAATCATTGATGGGTCGCCTCTCACCCTGACAAAACGGGTTCAAGCCTCATATGCCCTTCACCATCCATTTATATATCTAACAAGACCACCCCACTATTTATCACTTGTCCTACGTGGGATCATTTCTAACAATATATTAGTTAATAATAATAATAATAATAATAATAATAATAATAATAATAATGGGTAGAGTTCTAAAGTGAACACTAGGCTGAAAGTGAACTGTATGAACTAATCTGAGCCATTGGATTATATCATATAGAGATTTTAAACAATGGCAAGATTGTAATTATAATATTGTAACTTCCCTTTAAATTAATTGACAGAAGGATATTTGTGTCTTTTGTAAATTGCATTTATTAAACAATATAATCAAAATTCCTAAAATCTTGCTAGTTTCCGTATATACAAGATACACAGTTGTTAGTGTATACACATGTGTATAGTCTCGATAGTATCAGTTTGTACAAGATACACAGATGTTAGTTTATACACATGTGTACAGTCTCGCTAACTATCAATTCATACAATATGCACCGCTATTAGTTTATGCACATGTGTACAGTCTCGCTAACTATCAGTTTATACAAGATACACAGTTTTTAGTTTATACAGATGTGTACAGACTTTTGATACATCTGTGTATTTTGTAGTCCACGACCTAGTTACGTTAGGAGGTTCATATACGTTATTAGCAACTGATTCTACATGCGTTTGAAATAATGGAGAAGTAATTAAAAATGTGAGAGAGAGAGAGAGAAAAAAAATTTAATAAATGAGAAAATTAAGGGATTTTAATTAAGAGAGAGAGAGCTAATGTCAATCTTACCCTTTTAATCTAAAAAATAATCAATTGTCAAGATTAGTTTACTCAGTTCATTTCAAGAAGTTGTTCATAGATGATCCTAATCCTAATAATAATAATACATCTATCAGAACTTTCAGTTGTTTGTAAAGTCCATCAGATGCAATGAATATGAATTATGCTTCAATGTGTGCATTTAACTTGTTTTAGGACTTTTGTCACCGATACATATAGTAGATATAATAATATATTAGTTAGAATTTATTCCAGATGTATGATTTGATTTGATTGGTATGAAAGCTTAGCGGTTAGTGGTTTCGAGACTCGTTTTCCGAGAAGGGTGAGCCGCCCCTCGCGGGGCTGCAAGGCAAAAATAAATACGGCAGTTGGACGTTATCAGACAGTGGGCACTCGATGTTATTGGCATAAGGCTGATATTGTTACTTTAGAATATTGAATTTACGGGTATACAGACGGAAGAAGATTCGTCAAAGCGGGGAGGCTTTGAATCTTGTCGTGTCTAGCAAGGAAAGAAAAACGATATAAGCGGAAAGCTTGTTTTTTTCTTTGATCAATGGTCAGCAAAGGTGTAGTTCTGGTGACCCGGGAAGAGGGATGTCAAACTTTGTTTAATTTTTCGTCGTGACTGAACAATCGGCGGTATTCGAGGCTCAAGGATTGGGATACAGAAACATACCTTCTGTCATAACAGCAGCTGCTACTGCTCAAATGGTAAACCATATACCAACTTTGACTTTGCATATAGTTTCAGGAAAAATTTTTTGACTATTTTCAAGTAATGAAGTCAAACTAAAGACATTTTGTTACAAATGTTCGACTTAATTTTGTATGCCGGTTTAACCGTGCCTGCTGCAGAGTTGAGATGTATGCCGATGGTGATCAGCATATGGTAACTTTGTCAGGATAAAAGCTCAAATCAACATCAAACTAAAACAAGACCAGATAAAGGCTCAAGCCATTTGTAACACAATAGTTGGTTAAAAAAACACGAATCCAAAGCTTGAAGATGAAGGTGGCGACCGGTTAAAAAGACTGTCACGTGTTCATGATAACAAATCGTTGTCGCTATTGCTTGATCATCAATGGTAGAATGATAAGGTGATACGAAAACCGCTACTTTAAACAGAGAAAAAACATCAACACAATATGATCATGACACATTACCAAACAACATTCAATGGACACCATACATACTGAAACAGCCTTGGCACTTGACGTCCTGCGCCAATCAAATTAATTAGAATGATACACCAGTAGCCAGTGGTGGATTCAGTCCTGTTTTGTGGGTTCATATGAACCCACTTGGTTTGGAAAAAATTAGTGGGAACTTTGTATAATTTGAAAAAAAAGGTGAGAATCTATCAAAACGAACCCACGAAAAAAGTTTTGGATCCGCCACTGCGAGTAGCCCCGAAAAAGCTTCAACTCAAATGTATGTTTACCAATTGTAGTTGTACATTTTCCTAAATATATGATAAAAGGCATAGATTCAACAGAAAAAAAAAACATCCTAAGAAGTAAGAGGCTTCAATTTAAATAAATGTTTAGCAATTGTAATAGCATACTTTCCTAATAATATCATACAAAATTTTCATTTAATACTAAAAAAATTAGAAAATCCAATAAAGCTTCAATTCAAATACAAGTTTAGCAATTGTGATCCTATATTTACCCAAATATACAAAAAAAATGATTCAACATTTAGAACATCCAAAAAAAGATTCAATTCGAATACATGTTTAGCACTTATGATTCTAAAATTTCCTAAACATACGATAAAGCAAAGAACTTAATTCAACATATAAACTTGTAAGATTAAATATATTATATTTATAATATTTAATCATGTAGCCGTTATAATCATTTATATTATATTTGATCAAAATAATATTAATCCTATTATATGTTAGTTGATAATTGTTGATGGACCATATTATCCTTATTAATAATTAAGGTTTCCTTCTGATGTATATATAAGGAGATGATTAGAGAGGTTTAGGGTTAGACACTTTTACTCATAACATCATCATCATTATCGCCCTATCTCACTCTCCATAACCTAAACCGAATTCATCCCTAGTTCGGTTATCACCATTATAATCATACATCCTAAGGAGGAACCAGATCGTACTGACAAAGATGTCGAACTCCATAGCTGCGTCTCTGACTGGATTCTCTGCTGGCCTGTCTGCCGTCACAGATATTTTATTCATGTTTTCTATTATATTTAAACAAAACAGATCAACAAAACTTCAAAACATCCAAAGAAGCAACATCCTAAGAAACTTTAATTAAAATACATGTTTAGCAATTGTGATTCTATAAATTCCTAAACATATAATTACAAAAATTAATTCCACAGATAAATTTACATCCTAAGAAGCTTCGATTCAAAAACATGTTCAGCAATCGTGATTCTATATTTCCCAAAACAAATATGTTAAAAAATAAATTCAACAGATATTTTTTTAAAACATCCAAGAAAGATTCAATTTAGATGCATATTTAAAGTCAAACCGCATGTACGGTATAATCGGTAGGCTATCGCACTCTCCAAATTGAAGAGCTCTGTTGCCCCACTCTAGCCAGACTATGTTGTCTTACCCGGGCCCATGCTGGCTTCAGAGTTTGGCTTGGGCGTTCCCCCGGGAAACCATACCGCCGGCTGCCACTTGACAGTCGTGGTGCTACCACAAAAGCGGATCTCTCTGATGTAACACCTGGTGGGACTAAAACCCGGGTGGCCTTAGAATAGAGCCTGATACCTCTGCAAGGAGGCTAGGCTCTACCAATCATTATCGTATCCACCAAAGTGACATAAGTGATGATTGAACTTGAGTCTCCATTGGAGAACCCAAGCCTCTCAACCACTATGGCACAAGTGATGGATTAACCGGCATTAATACCCGGTTTTAAAAATATGTTTTTTTTATTTTACATAAAAATAAATGCGTTTATATATTAAATTTGGTTTGGTTTGTAAAAGTAATTAGAAACAAATTACGATAACATAAATTTACTCAAATACAAATTATTTGTTTTATAATATGTGTTTTTAAAAAACTTAAATATAAAAGTTGCAAAGTAAACATAAAAATATACCTTAAAAATTTGGGTATTCTATCGGGTATAGGGTATAACCGGGTTCGGGTATAGGGTATGACTGGTTCTAGGTATTTTCGGGTATAAATCGGGTACGGCTTCGGTTACGGGTATTGAGTTCAAAATGTATACCCTATCTATACCCTACGGGTAGGGTCGGGTTCGATTACAGATATACAATACCCAGATAAAAAATAACCGATTTCGGGTTTATTTATCGGGTCCGGTTCCGGATACGATTTTTTTATGAATCTATAATATATACATATTGTGTAGAAGCCTATTTGGGCCTTAATTGTTTTAATTGGGCTTTATTTTTTGTCATAGGCCCATCATAAAGTTTCATATTTGCCAAGATGTTAAACCGAAACTTTTATATTTGCCAAGATGTTAAACCGAAACTTTTTAATAGGAGTGGATTTATGTATTTTTTTTTAAGTTTATTGGATTTAAATAATTTAATTTTCACCAAGTGATTGATAGCACACCAAGAGTCTGAGTCGATCATGGTCACTTACAAAAACTCAAGTTTTATTTGTCTGAAATTTTACATCTTTTTTTCTTGGTGTGATGAACATGGTTGATTTGTGCTTGAAATGTTACATTTAGGGGTTGTTTGGTAATTTCTGAATGGTTAAGTGCTAAAACAGTAAGAGATGTGAACCACTATATGTTGAACCAGTAAAATATTTGAACAATTAAGAGCTAGTATAATGTTTAACCGTTCAGAGTCAAATGTCTAACAATTCAGATTAGAGATCTTAACCATTCAGACTCAGTATAATGCTTAACTATTTAGAGGCAAATGTCTGAACCATTCAGACATCTACTCGTGAAACAAACAGTCTAAACCATTAACTGTTGAGCCAGTAAGATGTCTGAACTATTAAGAACGCCATTAAGAGGTAAACAAACAGCCTCTTAGAATTTCTAGACTAAGATACATTTTTGTTTCGACATAAAGTGAAAGCAAAGAAAAAAAAAATAATTTCTCGTATGAAATATGATAACTTTCTGAATGAAATAATCATGTGCCCTTATATAGGGTTTTTCAAAATTTGACGGGTTTGTCAAATAATAAAATGGATATACTTAAATTAAAGATATAAATTGACGTGTGAATTGATTCAATTAAAGATTCATACGGTTTTTACTATAAATAAATAAAAACATGAAAGATTTACGAAATTAATTCAATCAAAGATTCACCTCTTTCGTAACTTTTAACCTAAGTTGCATCTGTTTAAAGTTTAAACATTTTATGCCCCGCTTCCCTTTATCAAACTGATGCAACTAACAATCTGCAAGCTCTTTAAACCGCTCTTCATCAGATATTACACATTAATTTTAACATAACATTATATATTATATAATATGTTAATAGCACAAATAAATACGAGACACTAATGTTTATTCTTTACCTACATTATATATTATATAATATGTTAATAGCACAAATAAATACGAGACACTAATGTTTATTCTTTACCTATTTTTGCTTCTCCTTTAAGGATGAGTCTAAAGCACCCTCCCTTTTTATTAATTATACCCCTTTTACAGAAAAAAAAATGATGGATCTCATTAGGGGTGTTCCTTTTAACCGAAAACTAAAAACCGAACCCCACCCGAGATGACTCGCTCAAAAAACTAGCTTATCCGATTAACTCGAACCCGATAAACGGTTGAACCCGACTATAGTTTATTGGGTCGGTGTTTAGATTAGAAATCTATGTTTCGGGTTCACCCGAATAACCCGATGAATTCAAACATATAATTAAAATGTGATTTTCCAATTTATCGTTTCCTTGATTCTCTCCTACTTCCTAGGTAAATTTTTATCACTTCATAATTATTTCCTATTTCATCCATAACTGTATAAAAGTTTAAATTAATATAATAATTAATGACATGTTTTGATGTGTTATGTGTATGTCAAGTATTCAACAAACCCAAGTCTACATTACATATCCCTTTTGCAACCCAAATATAGCCAGACAAACCCTTCTAAACGGATAGAATAATACCTCCTTTTAACCGATTTTCTAACCCGAAATCCGATCTAACCCGACCGATAAAATCCGAACACCAAAGAACCCGAACAAGTGGATATAATTGAAAAAAATCGACTGACAAACATTCATTCATTCATTAAGTGAAACGAACCAACCCCAACGCCATGGCCCCATCAGTTCCACTCAGTCCTAATGATGAACTACAGTGGCACACTCGAAATAATAGACCTGTGGTACGACTGGACCAACGGCCGTAACTTAACACTAGCTTGGAAACGTTTTGTACGATCTCGAATGGAACAATGGCACTTCGTTTTTCTATACTCTGGAGTGCTCTTCTGCGCAGGTGGCGGTCGGAATCCTCCGACCTAACTGGCTCGATGGAGCCAGTTATGTCGGACAACGTACGGTTGATGGGTTTCTTTGTTATGTTTGGGAGAAAGCGGATTTCATTACTTATTATGAAGATGTTGCTTCTAGACGCCCTGTTCATTGGGTGTTTTATACCGGTGAGCAAAATTGGGGTTAGGGTTTCAGGTTTTTAACAGTGATGGATTCCCAGACTGAACAAATTCGGTACCGGTATTCATTGTTAGGGCTTTCGTTTTCGGTACCAGTCAGTTTTGGTATTTTTGCACTACCTTTCGGTTTATACTTTTACCCTTTTTAGGTACCGGTATGATACCGATCTTTAGGATACTCGGTGTGGGTGATGAGCCTCCCTGGAGGACGACCCATCACGTCAGCGCCACGTAGGATGGGTGTGAGGACGGACCTAAAGGGATGGACCTAGGAAATGGAGGATGGGGCTAAATATATATGTATGTATGCATGCATGCATGCTAGCACAGCATGCAGCATGCTATGCATGCATATGTATGGGTGTGTGTAGAGAAGAAGAGAGATACGACCGTCCCCAACGTCTCGTGGCGGTCGTCCTCGACGCCGTCGGACCACCAGAAATGGTGTTGGGGGCGTCGCCGGGCCAGGCCGGGCCTGGACGACCCCACACCGAGTAGGCTTAGATGACTTGTATAGGTTGCTAGTGGTGTCAGGTTTGTCTAATGACAAGCTATAAGACTTCTATATTTTTTTAAGAAAAAATATAAAAGTTAATTAAACAAAGGAGTTATATGACTCATATAGATATATACTCTGCGATTTTAAAAAAGTTATTATGTTATTATTTTATCGATTAGGGTCCAATTTTGTCTTGGTCCCAAGTTAGGACTGGACAAATTATTAATTTTATCGAGGTTATTAATTTTTGGAGTATTAATTCGTAGAGGTTTTGCTGTAGATGACATGTCTGTAACATGGTAAAACTGATTGATTGTATTCCATTCAACAGGGTTACAGTATATAGAGATAAACCGGCATGTGGGCTTGATACTAAAACCCAATCAGTTTTACTGTCTTACAATGTCATGCAAGTTGTATAAACAATACGATTCGACTGATGTGACAGGGCTAAAGCTTTGTCGTAAAAAATGGGTTTATACGAGTCATACAACCTTATACAACTCATGTAGGTGATAGGCTTTTGGGGTTGGTGTGTGTTTATCAGCCGTCTTTATGGGTAGGGGTGTTCATTAGTTCGGTTACCGGTTAATGTGGTTCTGTTAAATGCACCCTAGGCTATAACGCACAAAAAGTAAGTAGAGAGGTGATGTGAATGATTTAGCAGGGGAGGGGGGTACGTTTGGTAAAAACGATAGGAGTGTAACACTTAAACTTTTGAGTATTGATGATTGTGTGTGCGGATGCAGGAAGGGAAGCACACGTGATGACATTTGAAGTAGGTGCAGCTCTTGAAGATGAAAAGTGGCAGGTGCCTTGATATTGTTTCGAGGAGACTACTCCAGTTGCAACAATGGCAGACGTTAATGGCAGCATCACGCATCAAGGTTTGGTAGATTTTGCCACTCGCAAAATCGCAAGTATGTAGAAATAGTTTAGTCTCTATGCAGCTGCAGATTAATTTGATCCTTTAGGTTTTTGTTCTGGTTAATAAGGATCTATGTGTACTTGCAGAGATCTCCAAGAAGTTGTGAATTTGTGTTAAGTGGCTTGTTTTGATGCAATAATAGCTAAATTAGTTGTTTGTTATATGGTGATAATCCGTTCTTGGTTTTAAAAAGCGAGAGGCGCACAAAAGCGACGAGGTCTAAAACCGAGGCACGAAGTGCAAAGCGCAAAAGCGGCAGGTAAGGGTTTTTTGTACTCGGGGCACAAGCTAATTATATATATTTTTTATATATCTCATAGGTTTTTAGCTTTTCTCTACCCGAAATATAGCTATAAGTAAGGTTTTTTGTATGATTTTAGCTGCATGTACAAGCCAAAAAACCCAAGGTACAACAGTTAGATGCATAAAAACACCTCAGGTACAAGAGATGTGCGCCTCAGGCCAAAAAAGTCCAGAAAAATCCCAAAAAGCGCGCCTTTTTGGGGCTTCTTAGCAAAAACGCCAAAGGGTGTGCGACTTGTTGCGCCTCGCGCTTAAGCGCGCCTGATGCATGCTTTTTAAAACCAAGTATCTGTTACAGAGCAGCTCACGAGACCTTTTTATGCACCATCAATAGAGCAGCTCACGGGACCTTTTTATGCACCATCAATGGAAAGGTAAAACGTAGTTTGCACTAGGAGGCGACCTTCGGGTTAGACAAAAATAGAGGCTAGAAGACTCAAATTCTTAGCACAATGCATCACTTTTAGAAGTAAGCTGTCTTAAGAGCATCCAAATCCAAAGTAGGAGGCTTCAAAACCGGTTCGAGATACATATGCCCACTTGACACGACTTTGCCGCTCACACAGTCAAAGCGGTTTCAATAACTACGCCCCTAAAATTTACCATCTTTTTCTCCTCACTCTCTACATTAAGGATTCGAGCCATCTAAATCATCTTAAAATCTCAACCAACAAATTAATCATTGGGTGGTTGTTCCCCAAATATATTACTCATTACCTAACTAACCTTCAGTTGACCAAGTTTAAATCCACAAGTTAATACCAATTTCCAACATGGTGATAATTAAAAGTTAAAAAAAGTTTGATTCAAATATTAAGATGTTTCACTATAAGACCACACTATCACATATCACACAGTATGGGCATTCAAAAATGACGTTCTTGCTTCTCAACAACGTCCTGTCAATGACGTTATTGATTAGGCGGGGGAATCTTCACCGGCGTGGAAGAGTTTTTGGCGCCAACGTGGCATGTGGTAAATGGACGTGGATGTTAGCCGTTTAACCCCAACGGTTAACTTTTTTATAAATTTAATTTTGTTACACTATAAATACAACCCGCTTTTTCATGTTTTTACAAACTCCACCACTTCACCCTAATTTAGACAAAGTCTCAACCATTTCCACTTCACCCAAAAAAACCGAGTATGGCAGCCGTTGCGTGGACCGAAGAAGAAGATATCGCACTTTGCGAGTCGTGGATTGAAGCTTTGAGCCACCACACGCCGAATGGGCGCTCGAGCGGCCCTTTTTGGAGGACAATCCAACAACACTTTCAAGCCTATACGGGTGAAAACAACCGAACCGTCGACGCTCTACTTGTCTCGTTTTAGGACGATCCGTCTTGATTGCGAAAGTTCGAGACGACTCACACCGCCTTGGAGCACGAGGGTGGTGACCTTAGGGAGGACGGCATCATTCAAGTGGCTCTTATCAACTTTAGGCACGAGAACTGTCGTGAATTTAAGCTTCATTCTCCGTGGGAAATCATTAGATTTTTTTATTTAAATTATATGTTTTTTAGTTTCGTATTTTTATTTCATGTAATGTTTTTTTTTGTTTTAGTTTTATGTATTTGTTTAATTACTAGTAATATTTTTATAAGTTTCAAATACATTTTATATAATTTTAATTATAAAATAATACAAAATGTGTGTGACACGTGTTGAAAAACGCCATGTTTCCACGCCTCGGGCCACATCGTCCGTTTTAACACCACGCCCCATTTTGACGCGTGGTCCACGTGTCACATAATACCCCATCTTCAAGTCCCTCCACCGTGTGGTCTAAAGTTATTTATCTTAAGCTCGAACGCGCCGAGCCTGACATACAACTCGTTTAGTTATCAAGTCTGAAATACAAAGCTTGTTTGCTCAAACAAAATTTTAGTTTTTTATATATATTATAATGATAATGATAATAATAATAATAATGATGATTATAACTCAAATCTATGAAGTCCAAATCAGTTTCAACTAAGGTAAATATGATTTAAACTAATAATATTGGTGAGACGAGCTTTGACTCGTTTAAGCGATATCAAAGCGGGCTTGAGTCGAGATGTTAGCTCATTTTACTCACGAGCCGAATTCGAGCTCAAGTAAGTAGACTCATCATAAAAACATGACGATCCAAACTCGAGCCTTATCAGGCTCAAGCTCGATTTGTCTAATTTACACACCTACACCTACTCATGTATTCCCTCCCCATGTGAGTATTAACTAGTGATAATGTGACACTGCTCATGGTGACCCACGTATTCCATATGCTCTTATAATGAAAGTTAACATATAACTAAATTAATTCGTTTTAGCCACGAAACATCGGATTAGTACCGTTGATTCTCATTAAGTAATTTCTAATAAGTAAAGTTTGACTTGATTTCAACATTTCTGACTACAGTGGCGGATTCAGAAACTTCTTTCGGTTAGTTCGTTTTGGTAGAATTTTACTATTTTTTTCTAAATTATATAAAGTTCTCACTAATTTTTTTCAAACCAAGTGGGTTCATATGAACTCACAAAACAGAACTGGATCCGCCACTGTCTGGCTATATACGGTACATAGACATGTAACAATAATAAACATGCGAGTAAATAGTTGGATCAAGTCATTTTTTATAAGTAAAAGTTTTACTTGATTTTAGTGTTGGTCACTATACATATAGACCTTTAACAATTATAAATATTCCTGTAAATGGTTGGATGATGGACCAAGTCATTTTTTATAAGTAAAAGCTTTACTTAATTTTAATCTTTGGACTAGACCTTTAACAATGATAAATATAGGAAATGGTTGAATCAAGTCATTTTTTATAAGCATAACTTTTTACTTGATTTAAATATTTGTGGCTAAATAGCTAATATTCCTAGACCTTTAAAGATAATAAATATACTAGTAAATGGCTGGATCAAATAACCTTTTGTAAGGAAAAGTCTAGCTTGATTTAAATATTTATTTGTGCAAATGGTGTATGTACAATGTGTTTTGTTTATGCAATTGTGGGTTGTATTTTAGACTGTTTTTGAGATTTGTTTTTCCGTTGTGTGTTTTGATGTACTTGTATGTGTCTTTGCGATGGTTTTCTTAAAAGGGTTCTTTTACTTGCGAGCCCTAATCGGTTTGTTTATGCTTTGTTGGTAGTGCATTTGAGGAGTGTTTTAGCTGATTGTGTTGTTTTTGTGAGTCGGTGTTGATGGAGTTTACAGGTGGGTGTTTATACCCTACTTGGTGTCGATGAAGATGATGCATGTTTGTTCATCTTAAACTATTTCGGAGCTTTATTTCATTACAATTTAGTAGATTTATTGTTGCTCTTGATAGATTTTGCAGTTGATTTTTGTTCCAAGGTTGGTGTCTGTGATGATGGTACATGTTTGTTCATCGCAGACCTATTTGGGGACAGTAGGTATTCTGTATGTCTAAATGCCTTTTTGGCTAATGCATGTTGGTTTTGTCTCGATGAAGATGCTTAGCTTGTCATCTGAGAGCGTGGCTGTGATAGTACTTCAGTTTTGGCTTGGGACTTTGTTGCAGTCGACTGGAGGTTTTGAGCTTCAGTTGTTTGTGTCCATCTTTGGATTTTTTCTGTACTTTTGTATACTACGAATTAGCAACATGTTGGTGCATATGTTTATTTATGCAATTGTGGGTTGTATCACTATCAATTAGCAACATGTTTGTGCAGCGGTGTTTGTACAATGTGCTTTGGTGTTTGTGTGTGCAATTGTGGATTGTACCATTTGGTTGTAAGTTGGTTTGGTTATTAAGTTTGGATTTATTTAGTTGGTGGCTTCTTTCATTTTGAAGTTGTGGATTGTATCATTGGCTAAAGTTTGGTGCATGGTTTGTTTTGGTTTTATGATGGGCTTAGAATCATATTTTTGTCTTATGGCCATATTGTTGGGGCTAGGATTTTGATGAAGGTGGCTTGTATTCATCTGATAAAGATAACGGGCATATTGATTGGACTTCTTGGCTTTGATGGTATATGTTATATAGTATGGCAATTTCTATTGTAGTTGTGTCGTGTCTGAGACTTAATAAATTTTAATGCATGGATTTTGAAGTTGATAATTATAGTATGTTTAGGGTTTTTTTATTTATTGTTTGTGTGTACATGCTATGATGTCAAAGATCTTGTCTTAATAAATTGTGATGGCTTTTTATAAGGAACCGGTGAAACTAAGATTTTTGAGCCTAACTAATACACATTACACACACGTTAAAATCATTAGTATTTGTGTCAATTCTAATTGTTTTTTTTATGTTTGTTGTTTTGATTTAAGCTTACATTATCTTTTTTATTTTTTTCATTGGTGATGACAATTTCAATCACATCAAAGAAGCGTAACACTCTAAAATGATGTGAATGAGCCTTTTCTTTGTAGTACAGAATTAGTTCTTATTTTGTTCTTATGTTTAAAAAAATTGAAGTGAAGTCTAACTTATACATTAGTTTATAGGTAAATAACGATTAACTCGAAGGAAGTGGGCACTTGTTTTTAATAACTTGGGCACATTATGCAATAAGTGATAGACTTGAACTGTAGAATAAACGAGAAACTCGCTGAACTGACTGAGCGTATGTACTTCTTTCATTTTAATAACTAACCATGATCTACTCCCACAAAAATATGTGGGTTTTAATCTTTAAAAATGTATGATTAGATCGTATTTAAATATAAGAAAATTGTTATTCATAAAGAACAAAAAATGAACTATAACTTGAGTAACTGAAAGACGGTATAATCTTTTTCTATTTAAGAGTATATAATGAACAAAGCTTTTATAGTAAGTGACTTAAGTGTAATAATATAGCAACACATTTTCAATATTGATTACTTTCTTTGTCCCAAAATTATATCTACTTTTTACTGTTATACTTTGTTTAAAATGTTTATTCACTTAGAGAAAAGAGTGTATAATGATTAAATTTATTACAATATCCATAGAAAATTTACTATTATAATGTTTATTCACTTAGAGAAAAGAGTAAGTATAATGATTACATTTCTTACAATAACCATAGAAAATTTACTATTATAAAAATCACTAATACACTTAATAAAAAACCAAATAATAAAATTATCATTTCATTAAATAACACTATGAAATTAAATAACATATATATATATACACACACATGGGAGGGTTAGATTGAGAATGTTAAATATTGTGAGAACAGTAAGAACGAATAAAAAAACTAATCAAAATCAATTTTTGTAATACAAACTTCATTATAGTTAAAATACAACATTAAAAAAAGAATTTACTCTTTGAACAATTCATCTTTACTCTCAAATTACTCTTAATAAAATTTTTACACATTTGTAAATACAACAAATTTACATATGTGTAAATGGTAAACTTACACATGTGTAAGTTTTTATTATTTTCTAAATACATGTAAATTTAAATGTGTAAATTTAATTCTTAATATTGTATTCGAATAATAATGATAAGTGTAATTTTTTTTGAATTTAAAATGTTTTTGACCAAGTTTTTGCGGTTTTTTATTCATTCTCACGGTTCTCGTGATATTTAGCGTTATATATATATATATATATATATATATATATATATATAGAGCAGGATACGATTGTCATTGTGCTGTTTTCACACAATAAAAGGCGTTTTAAATTCGTTTCAAACAAAATTCTAAAAGATTTCGTATTAGTTGTTACCTCCTCCCCAAGCTTCGAGATCTATGGCGTGTAATGTGGATTCTGATCTACAGAGTAATTTTCTGATTTTTTTCATATTTGATTCCTGCAAATCATGTAACAGATATGGCGTTTTCTTTCTTTATGGTTGTTTAATGGATTTTTTTCTCATATGTAATATTTGAAAATGGCGTATTATTTTTTTTAATGTTGTTCTTCATATATTCATTATGAGGCGTTTTCATTATTAATTTCAATTGTTGTTTGGTATCTAATATATGCTTATTTGTTTACGATTAATGGCGTTTTACATTTGGTTACGTACATCTGATTAGCTGTAGATATTGGTGTTAATCTGTAAACATTAGTTCTTACTATTTGTTGATTATTCAACTTATGGCGTTTTCATTAACATGTGTCAGGAAGATTGTATTATTAGTTCTTCATATTGATTATTATTCAACTAATGGCGTTTTCATTAAAACCCATATCAGGAGGGATATGGTCTGAGAAGTATCTGTCGCTACCCTCGTCTTCTTCATCAAAATTCTCATCCAGATCTTCATTGTCATCAATTTCTTCATCTTGAAGACTTTGACACCTCCATATGAACATGTTAGTCAACAACGCCAATTTTATGGTCATGTATGGGTTCAAACATGTTGTGTTGCATAACTCCTGTAGGAAGACAAGTCTCTGTTCGGTCATGATGTTTTCAATCGTGTAGGATTCCTGCTCCCCGTTGTCCCATACAACACTCACTAAGTCTGTGTTTTTATCACAACGCAAAGATTGGATGATTGGATTTATAATTGGATTTGCAGGGTACAGATCGAATTTTCTTGTTAATCTTCTTATAACCGTCTGTGTTTTGTCACAGAGAACGCATGTATGCTACTTCTAGGAGTAGAGTAGGTACATAGTATAGAGTATGTGTTCCGGTAAAATAAAACAATTATCCTACAAATACCATTTTCTAAAAATGTAATTAACTTTTTTCTAATTTCTTCAAAATTGAGTAAGGGGCTGTTTTGTAATTTTTGAATTGATAAGTGCTCGTAATAGGTCTGAACCATTAAGTGCTAACCGGTAAGATATCTGAACTGTTAAGAGTCGGTATAATGTTTAACCATTTAGAAACAAATGTCTGATCAATTCAGATAAAAAGTCTTAACCATTTAAACATATGCTTGTGAAGTAAACAATTTAAACCATTATTGTGGAACCAGTAAGAGAGTAATATCACACCCCGACCCGCAGCGGAAAAGGTGATCGGGGCATGATTGGGTTATCATCAAAGCTCATGACATTTATTATAACGTTTCACATTTATTATTACAATTTAAGGGAAAAATACAATCTTAATTACATCATGTTCTACACATCATTCTAGACTTCATTATTTTCTTCTAAAGCATTTCCTATGTTTTCCTTGCTTCATCCTGTTCACCTGTATCATGTGTAAAAATGGTTTTTGGGTCAACAAAAAGTTGGCGAGTGAATCCTATGAAAAACATTTAAACAAGTTTATTGAATTGATTATTAAATAAAGTGCATAACCACATATGAGTAAATGTAAATGTAAATATATTCACAAAACACTTAATATTAAATATTGCACACACATACAACAATAGATTGTTTTGAGGCACGCGTTGTTCAATTCGTCTCCCACGAGGAACTGACGGGCCTAATGAATGAGATTTGAGGCACGCGTTGTTCTACGAACTGATGGGCCTAATGAATGAGTTTTAAGGCACGCGTTGTTCAACTCGTCTCCCACGAGGAACTGATGGGCCTAACAAATAGTTTGCATACAACTTGACAATATGTAATACATAACAACAAACAATATTTACATTCTAAGTTTAGATCATAATATGGTATAGCACGAGTTTGAATAACGAATTAGTTTAAGCGACACATGATACACCCCAAAACATGAATTAAAAAGGGGAGTTTGTAAGAATTCACTCACCTTGGGTGCGTATACGTTCTTGAATAAGCGCACGAGTAAAGGTGAAGGAGCGACAGATAGTTTAACCTAGGATAAGATACAATGAATTTAATTATTGGGTTTGATTGTAACGTACGAGGTTTATAGATTTAACGAGCTATTTTATAAGGGTTGTTTCAATTATTCGTTTTCGGTTACGAATAAACTTTTGCAAGGGTTAAATATTAATATCTCATTACTTGTCTTGAACCATAATGATAAAATAGTATTAGAATAATAAGATTAATAATATTAATGCTAATAATAGTTAGATTTAGTAATAATATTATTACCAAATAATCTTTAGATTTTTAAATAAATAAATACTGATTTCAAGTAATAATAATACTATTAGTTTAAATTTAAAAATGATAATAATTCTAATAACAAAATTGGAAATTTTAGAAATGATGATAGTTATGCTAATAAGAAATGTAAATAATAATAATAATAATAATAATAGCACAAACTGTTTAAAAAAAAACTGGCCCAAAAACTGGCCCAATCCCTTGTTTCAGCTAGCCCATGACTCGCAAGAAAAAAAAAGAATCGGCCAACTGCAACAACCCGGGTTTCGAACCCGTGCCCTAGGGCTTAACTGGAACGCGCACTGGGCTACGCCCCAGTTTGGTGTACATTTAATGATTTTATTTGTTTTAAACAGCAAGTCGATGTCATTGTCTTTGTTAAATAACAAGATCGTCTGTGGTGCTTCTAAACTCAAATTTCGGATTTGTTTGTATGATATGGGATTGTAACTGATGCAAAACAACAAACAAAAAAAAATAGACGAATTAAATACGTGGACACGAATGTATACCAAGCCAAGGGATGCCGTGCGTTTCGTCAGAAACCGGTCGTCTTTTCCGGCGAACAAGCTTAACTCCGGCGAGGTGTTGTTTGATGAATACAAGATGCAGAGAGTTTAGAGAGTGAATAGGAGATATGAGCCGAACAGGGTGTCGCATCTTTACGTCGGCTTCCGGTCGTCCTCTCCGGCGAGTTTGTTATTTCCTCCGGTGAGTCTTGTGTTTTCCGACGAGCTTGTTTAATCCCTCCGGCGACTAGCGTTGAAACAGAGAGCGAGAGATGAGAGAATGGTTTAGAGGTGTGAGAGTAATGAGATGGGTTGTGCGGGTTAAACATCTTGCGGACGTCGGTTATTTATAAGTGTTTTCCGAACCGAATCGAGTCGGTTCCAAAGGTAGGTTCATGATTGCTATAAACTTGGAAGGGCTTGTGATTGCTCATTTTCTAAAAATCAGGAACAAGGTAATAAAGGAAATCATAGCTGTGTTTGACCGTGTTCATGATTGGCGGCAAAATCGAATTTTCGCATGAACAGAATGTGTAGATAAGTAGTTAATGTTTCCATTTACAAACGACATCAAGACTTGGGTGGAGTTGGTAGTGTGCTGATTGTTTGACCGGGGAGGACGCAGGTTCGAATCCTGCTTTCCACCTTTTTTATTATTTTACCTCAAAACAGCTTTTCCTTTAATACGTAATTGGTCCCTGAAGTTAAGTTTTAAAAAGAGACAAACAACCCTTCAACTAGGTTAGTGTTATGAACTAGGATTAGTTCTAATAATTGATTTAGTTAAAACTTTTAAGTCTATTACATTAAATAATGATTAATTAAAGAATAAAATAGTTTATTCATTTAATAAATGAAATAAATAAATGCATAAATTATTAAATAGTTTTATAAATAAAAATAAATGAGTAAATAAATGAATAAATACTTAATAACTAAATAAACGTGAAAATACGGAGCGTTACAAGTAAAAGATGTGAACTATTAAGAACCTATTAGACTACGGGGGTGTGGGCTTGGGTTGGGGGCGTGGCTAGCCAAGCAACGCCACTTTAGCCACACCGGGCCAGCATGGGTAGCGGCGATGCCCCGCTGGCGTTGTTAGGGAGCTTGGCGTGGGGCGGTTAGGGCGACGACGTGGCTCGCTAGGATTGGCTAGGCGAAGTGATTGTTTGGAGTAGCCGTTACCCAACGGCTATATGTTGAAAAAAATCTTTTTCTTAAATACCTATAAATAGTCAACCTTTTTTTAGAATTTCTACCACTTCTCACTTTTCACCTTCTTCTGCCTCTATACTTTTTATAAATCAAGCCACCTTTAATCCTTTACAAGGTATCCATTTAACCGAATCCTCGACCCGAACAACCCCTTTGCTTTACAAGAGAGTCCGAACCCTAGCCCGCAACAAAACCGCCATCCACAAAACCAGACCCAAATACCCCTAACCCGCGGCCTACCACAAGGTTTTGTATACTCATCTTGTCCCGAGCTAGCTGGAATCGCGTTGTATATAGGGGGCGTGTTTACACAAATTTTCCATTCGACGAATCATCTATCCCAACCAACCTTTCCCAACTCGAATCCGTACCCGAAAACAACCTCAAGAAGTTAGTGGTTCGTCATCCAAACCGGAATAAAAGAAGTCACAAAAAAACGGATGAAAAGAAAGCTATAGCGGCCGCACAACGAGTACAAAAAAGGTGGACGGCTCAAGAAGAAGCTATTCTGACGAATATATCGACCATTCGCAAGATTCGATCAAAGGTTTTTTAAATATAACAATATTAAATTTTTTTTCGTTTTATAATAATTTATTATAACGATTAAATTTAATATTTTTAGAATAGGGAATGCACGACAACACACCAATTTTTGGGATTTCATCAAAAATCATTTCATATACAAATGCAAGCAATGAGTTGTATCATGAAAATAATAGCCTCTCGTCCGAGTGGAGTGACATAAATACACACGTCACCATCTTCAATGGTTGTTTCCATAAGGCGAAGAACTCGCCAAGGAGCGGCGAAACCGAAGCCGACTTTATCCAAAATGCCATGGCGACGTATAGAGATAACACGAAGTATGATTCAAGTACATGCATTGCTTGAATATATGTAGGTACGTTTCTAAATGGGCGACAGTCCCCACTGCTAACGAATCAACTTCATTCAAAATGGTATGAACAAACTCGTCCCAAGCTCATTCTGATGCTCGTGATCAAGAGCTTGATCTAAATTTGGATGATTTTGAGATTCTCTATCCCGCCCACCAGGTAGAGACACTTCAAAAAAGCGGGCTCAAAAAGTTGAGATCGGCTCGGCCCCTAGTTCGACTTCGGGCAAAGGCTTGTATACCGACCAGTTGGAAGAAATTGGGTCGAAAATTGACACATTCAATTTCATCTACAACAAAAGTTCCAGCTACGAAAAAAAAAAGCATCTCACAAAGAAAAGCTTGCCGATAATGAAGTTTATCGCCATGAACGTCGATCACCTATCTGGTGCGGAATTGGCATACACGTTGAAGATGAAAAAAGAACTCTTGCAAAAATATAACATGGACGATTGATGAAGTTTTTTTAATGTAGTTGGTTTTTTAATTTATGTAAATTTTAAATTTATTTCTACTTTTTATTTTAGTTAGATTTCTTATTTTATCTACTTTTCAAATAGCTGAAAATACATATATATATATAATAAACATATATAATATAATTATATACTAATATATATTATATATATATAATATTCAGATGACTGTCCTGCTAACCGAAGCCATACCCACACCAATCCATACCCAAACCTTTTTATGAACAGGTCCCATTTGATCACGTGTCACCTCAAACTCTAAAGCCACGACATCCCACAGCTCACAGTCTCTAATAACTAAACAAAGAAAGGAATTTGCAAATCCCTTAAATTGCCCTTGTTGGCATTGCACCAATATTCACATGGGTCCTTAAAACCACCACACCTCGGTACACAATTACACACCAAGTCATCCCATTGAGACCTTATAAACATGACATGCATACACCCCTGTGAAATTACATAAATGACCTTCTTCATCCTCAACACTCAGTTACAGTTTTGCCCTCTTTCTACTCTGATTTTTTCTTGATTTGCAGGTGTTGCAACTTGTAAAGAAACAATCTTTGTAGGTAATTAAACAAAACCCTTCATTCTTTTTGTGTTAATAACAATCTTTATGCTCTTAATTATCTTCTTGCAGTTGCTTCTTCTTTTCTTTTCTTGTTCTTAATCTTTTATATCATATATAAATTTGACTATTGGTTGTGTGGTATAATTTGTGATGTTTTAATTTATTTACAGATTTTCTGGGGAGCCATTGGTGATAATTATGGAGATTAAGGAAACTAAATGTAGTTCAGGATATGGTAAACCTCCTTGGATTTTAAAGGCAGGCAAGTTACATCCTAATAATCTATTCCTCTTTTGGATTATTATATTTTTTGTGAAAATATGCATAATATACATTTATTTTTTAATCAAAAAATGCAACTTACAGTTTATCCATAATTATGCAATTAGTAACCAAGGTCAGTGCGGACGGGGACTTCGGGGACGGGGACGAGCGTGGACGGGTCGGACCGGGACGGGGTACGGGTATGGGTACGGGGAGGCACGGGAAACGCAAAACTAAAAAATTCAAGAAGCGGGACGGGATGAGTACGGGAATAAAAACATATAAAAAAATAAATATATAAAAAATAATGTAACACAAAACCCCAAGATAGTTATATATTGATGTAAAGCTCAAAAATCCCATATCTCCTAATCGAATCAAACGTTAACAAAGAAATCGCTTTCAAGTTCCGGTTCATCTAATGAAAAATCAGCAAACATAAATATTGAATAAAATTAGCTCACAAAACCAAAAACGTAATAAAGTATAGTTTACTCATGTAGTTTAGGGTTTTTTTTTATCATTTACTATTTAAGTGGATATTTTTTAGCAGACCCAATTTAAGATTAAAAATACCCACAGCCCACAAGTCATACCTACTGTACCTCTTCTTCCTTCCTAAACAAAAAAAACCCTAACAACATTTCCCTGCAGCTTTATACATCGCCTACAACAACAGGAATTTTCTGATATCTCCAACCGGAATTTTGGCTGAAAGTCTAAAACAAACCCGGATACGTCCCAGCTACGTCGAATTTTCCGTCCCCACGATCCCGGATACGTCTTGCCGCCGTGCCCACAAACCCGGAAACGTTTGGGCGACGTTTCCATGCCGTCCCCGTGCCGTTTCCGTCCCCTAGCAGTCCCCGGGACGGAGACGGCACCTCATAGCCGTTTCCGTGCTTCCGAGGTGGCGGATCTAGAAAATATTCGTAGGAGTAACATTTTATAAAAAGGGTAACGAAATCGAAAAAACGTAAAAAAAAGTCACATTTTTCCAAAATTTACACTACTACCCCTTCGCCTAAGATAGGTCCGCCCCTGCCAGGGATTGTAGAGTAGTTGAAGCGAATCTAAAATGAATTTGTATTGTGATATACCAATGTAATAATTGTTAGTGAAGTTGTAAGTATGTTGCATTGTTTGATCATGATTTAGTAAGAAGTTAGGGCTTTGGTTTGTAATTAGGAATCACCATGGGTTTAATGGGATGGCCAAATAGGGATGAGAATAGTTTTTTAACGTAGTTCGTGCGGTTTAAGTGTGGGTCTGATACCATGTAAAGATGGTGATAGTTTTTTAACTGATTTAACCGAATGAATTACAATGGAGAGGGAACAGTCAATATATTAACTATATAAAAAGAGAAGCCTATCTGGGGACTCGGGCTCATGTGCTACAAGGCCATGTGTTATGGGGCTTCGACGGGGCGCCGTTGGTGCCACGTTAGCGCTGGTAGGGGCGTGAACATCTCTACGGGTGGGCGCCGAGCGGGGGCTTAGGCATATCGCGGGCGTGAGCAAGGAGAAAAAGAGACGTTGCATTGCACGGGGAAGCGTGAAGGGGACACTAGGAGCGTGAAGAAGGTGAACGGCGGTTGCTTATATGGCGTCTACATGGCTCCACTTTTCTTCCCAATAAAGCGCCCCCATAACACATAGTCAAAACAACTAACCCCTAATAACGTTGTACTAATAACTATAATTAACTACCTTTACTATCTTTGCATTATGCCTTTTTCTTAACAATTTAATGCTAGATTCTGTTTACTACCCTTCAGTGCCCTGTACCAGTTTCATCTTGTGAAAGCAGAAATTGCTAGAGCTATCATTCCTAAAGAGTTCAGATTAGTTGAAGCTTTTGGGTATTATTATTATTATTAATTAATTGTCATTTTACAATTTAAAAATGCTTTGTTAATGGTTTCTGTATATTCATATGAATACACACACATACTGCAGGTACACTCTAGGAGGGTTTTTTCTTGCAAACTACAGTGAGAGCCCATTTGGACCCTTTGATGAGGTTAATTTCTTCTTTCTAACTATTAAACTATCTAACTTGATCAATAATTAAATAAGCAAGTTAACCATGGTTTATTCAGCTTGTGGCGATCGCTGGAATTGTGTGGAACCCGCCAACGTCTCACGCGTGAGTTTAATCTTACCATAATACAAGTTCATTACTATTTTCCTTTATTTTGATAAAAAGGATCAAACTTCAAGAAGTTATTTAGGGGAATCTTGTAACATCCGTCGAAAAACGGGTTTCCAAAACCCGCTTCATTTATTAATCGAATATCCAGTTATAATTTTTCGTTGCATATTTATTGCTCAAACTAATTTTAAACGATACATAATTGATAACTATATTGGAATTTAAAAACTATAATTTATAAATAATCTTATATTGTGAGAAAGAAATAAAATGGGGACGCCGGGTTTCGAACCCGGGTCGCCCACAAACACAAGCACACACTACACCACTCCGCCACACAATTCTTTTATGACAAATACAGAAACGAATAACATTTAAAGTAAACCCAAAAGTCAAACTGATGATCAGCGCGCCCAATCCGCAGTCGCCGGAACAACCGACGATTTCGCAAATCACGACCGTTTTCTTTGACTAAAACGCGTGAACTAAATTCGACATCGGTTATAACCGATGTCTAACCCCCAATTCCAGTCGTAACCGCCGGAAAAGTTTTGACCGTGAATGAAGACCCAAAATCGGACCCAATTCACTCAGTTCTTTCCTATAAATACCCACTCAATCTTCCGGAAATCCTTTCGCTCAGAACCGCTCACTTTTTCGAAGCTCTAGCTCGTCGCCGGAGATATTCTGCATTCACCGGACTTTCACCGGAAAACCGAGACTTACTTCAAATCGGTAAAATTCTCGACTCTTTTGTTTGCAACCCATTATTAGGCAAGTATTAACATAAATCGTTCACCAGAATCTGTCTCAGACAACGTTGCCGGGAATTCCTGCACTCACCGGAAAATCGCTGAAAATTCCGAAGTCTCGCTGTGAATCGGTACAATCATCTAAACCCCTTGATATCCCTTGTTTAGTAACTTAATTGCACAACTCATTGATCAAAACCGTTAATTGATTCACTCAGACGGAAGTCACCAATCAGAGCCGACGACTCTCGCCGGAAATCTGAGAAAAACATTCTGTTCGGTACATTTTACTCCGTAACCCTCCTTATCCATTTCACTCCAATCAGTTATATGTTCGCTGACCGATTTAAACAAGAACAGTCGGACATCATTGTTCTGTGTCTTTGTAAACGAAGAAGACGAAGTCGAACATGTGTATAAGTTTAATTAAAACTGAATATTTAACCGGGTTAGACACACAGTCCAGCGGTGGACTGTGTGCAACATAACACGCACGTCACGGGTTCGAATCGCACACGTTATCGAATTTCAGAAATAAAACCAATCCTTTTTAAACCTATTCAGATCACCTTTCAACATGTATATAAATATAATATAATTCAGTAATTAAACAGGTTAAGCACACAGCCCAACTGGTTGGGCTGTGCGTATTCGAACCGAACGTCTCGAGTTCGACTCCGGGTCACTGAAGTCGGTTCGGCCATTTTAAATCATTTTCGAAATAAACTAAATAAGATAAAAGTTAATCAGTATATATATATAATTAAAACAGAGAATATTTCGGGTTAGACACGTAGCTCAGTTGGTAGAGCTGCGTGCACGCATACGAGAGGTCCCGAGTTCGAACCTCACTCAGCGCATATAATTAACACAATCCGACCGGTCAACGATCAACGGTCAACGGTCAAAGTCAAAAAAAGTCAACATTTTTTTATTTTTTTTATTTATTTAATCAGAAAATTATTTAAAAATACTTAAAAATAATATTTTTAAAGTTAGAAAATGTCCTTAAACTCACAAAAATAAATCTAAAAATCCTATTAAGATTATGGATTAAAAGTATTAATCTCAAATAAAATCGATTTATTTACCGAACCATTTCGTTATTATTTTAGGTTAGTTTTCCTCGTCGATCAAATCCCAAAACTCGTGCGCATCCAACATCATCAAAGAACGCACCCAATGTGAGTGAATCTCTACCAATTCCCCGTTTTAATCACATTTTGGGGTGTATCATGTGTCGTTTAATTCCTTATTATATTTAAACACTTGTGCATCCATCATACTTGTGATCAAATGTGTATCAATTGTTGTGTGAATTATGTTTAGATTGAAGTTATCATTTTCAGTGCATGCATTCCATTAGGCCCATCAGCTCCCCGTGGGATACGGATTGAGTATCAGGTGCCTCATTCGATCGGCTCCGTTTGATTGAGCCTTGATCTCACATGCATCATCATTCATGTCACTCGATCGGCTCCGTTTGATTGAGCCTTGATCTCATATACATCATCATTCATAACATTTACTCATCCAATGTGGTTTGTGTTTATGTTATATATATATGTTTGCTCATATGTGATTATTGCACAAATTTTCAATATTAAATACAACAAGAAATTAATAACAATGTTATCTCAAGGTTCACTCGCCAACTTTTGTTGACCCAAAATATCCGCCGTTTTACACATGATACAGGTGATCCAGTTGAGGCAACTGACTAGCGGATCTAGAAAACTTTCATAGGGGTAACGTTTTAAAAGAAAGGGGTAACGAAATCGAAAAAAACGTCAAATTTTTCCAAAATTTACACTACTACCGGAGCGCCAAGGGGTAGCGGAGGCCACCCCTAATTATCTGGTACATCCGCCCCTGAACTGACGTGTACGCCACTTTGAGTATGTGGTGCTGACGTGGCGTGTAAATTCTGTTAACTTACAAGATTCCTCTAAATGAAATTCTTTGAAAGTACTAAATTACCCAATCCACTTTGACCACACTAGTAACTAAGTTTGACCGAAACCCGTTTTGACCTGGTACCCAACCCTCTTGACTTAAACTTGAATCATTAATTATTTGCATGAGTTTCAGATGGGCAGCAAGAGTTTATGTCAACAGTGATAATGCGTGCACACATGGAAGAAAGGTATTCAAACACATGAACAAATTTAATTCAATGTGTTTTAAATGACTTTTAACATTCCAACGGTTGACGCAAATGAAGCTAAGGAAATAAAGATTTTGTTTCTTTCTTGTATGTTAATAGTGTTCCACCTGATTATATATTCTCAGGAATTCGGGCTTCCAAGTCAAGTTGCCACTTTCTCTAAGGTAATCACGTCATTGTTTCCGTCGCAATCTGAGTTGATATTTGGATTTTTGACATTAATCTCATTTTTAAACAGAGTATAAATCCAATATCGGATAGACCAGAGAGAAAAGGCAGCAGTAGTAATGTAAATTTTCATGTAGCTGAAATCAATGGTCCTGTGACGACGGGCCTCTACGATATTCGACTCCAGACGCCTAGTATGTGGATTGACATCTTACTTCAAGTTTTTTTTTTCTAGACAAATTGGCCCGGCCCAATAAGCCCATTCTTTGTCTAAGTAATATGATCATGCTAATGTATATTATAGTTTTGAAGACGAATCCGTTGAAGTGGATGGCTTTGGGCCCGACGATTAAGATGTCACTTCCGAGCTTTAGGTATGCTTGTTTTTTGTTTGGTTTCTTCAAGTCTATAGTAACTTAAAGAGTGTGTTTCTTTTTTGTTGCTATGAAACTATAGTGGACACACAGAGTATATACCTCAGCTTCTTAAGTACAGTTGCCAGATTGAGTGCAGGTTTGTTTTCGATTCGGTTTTAATTTTTTTTAAATGGAAATGTGTATGCGTGTTGTCGAGTCGTGTCAATTTAAATATCTTGTTACCTGAGACTCGCTGAAAAGTGTTCGGAATCTACTTGATCTATAGAAGACATTAGGGTTGAGCTCAAGTAATGAAATGCTTGAATATAGTAAAGTTCACAAGTCATATTGTGTTATATATTTACCCTTTATATGTTATATAGAAAAGGGTCGTTTGTTTCAAAACCAGTAATATGTTGAGAACCACATGATGCATTTGTACATATTGTTTTGAACGTGATACGCAAGAAGGTTATGTTGTTACTCTATTTCTCTCCCCACTACTTTTGATTATCTTTTATGCATTATACCGTTCTCGCAGTTCTCAACATACTATGGATTTTAAATTTTGAAATAAACATGCCCCTTATTCTATGTAGTTCTCACAATTCTCAACATACTATTGATTCTGAAATGAACATGCCACCTTTTTAATATAGTTAACCGAAACAACCCAAACATACCATACAACTCATTAAGCCCGAATCATGTTTTAAGGTTGAGTGGAGCTGCTTTGTAGTGTTTGGACTTGCAACCTTTTGAAACTTAGACCCCAAAGGTGTGACTTGGACCAAACCACAAGGACCATTTTTGTAACTAACTCTTCATTTTATTAGTAACATATTAAATGTGAAAATTAGCAAATAGTCAAAAGTCGTCTAACACAGGGGCGAATCTATTCAAGGGACAAGGGGTGCCCGGGATACCCGTCAACTTTCTTGGCGAAGTGCAAAAAAAAGAATCCGTTTTATGTAGATCCGTCACTATATACACTAAAATTTTCTTCTAGATCCGTTACTGTAACATCCGTCGAAAAACGGGTTTCCAAACCCGCTTCGTTTATTAATCGAATATCAAGTTATAAAATTTCGTTGCGTATTTATGATTTATTTTAATTTTAAACAATACATAATTAATAAACAATTTAGAATTTAAAAACTATAATTGATAAAAAGTGAAAATAAAATAAATAAAAAAGAAAACCGGTTGCCGGGTTTCGAACCCGGGTCAGCCGGAAGACTCAACCAACAAAGACTTAACCACTCCGCCACTTGGGGTTGTTTGTTGTTATATCGAAACAATTAAAACATATAATGAAACTCAAAATCAAATTCGGTCATCAGTGCGCCCAAATCGCTCTCGCCGGAAATTCCAACGATTTCGCCAATTATCGACGGTTTCCTTTGACTTAACGAATGTATTAACATCAACATCGGTTATAACCGATGTCTAATCCCGCGACATCAGTCACAACCGCCGGAGAAAAGCTGACCACGAATCAAGACTAAAATCAGACCCAATTCATCGTGATTCTTCCCTATAAATACACACCCAAGTCTCTGGAAATCATTTCGTTCAAAATCGCACAATTTCTCGAATCAATTTCACTCGCCGGAGATTTTCTGGTCGGGGTGTGACAGTTACTGCATACACTGATTTTTTTATACCCTTGAATTTTTCTTCTAAATCCGTCACTCTAGCATGTATTTATATGCTTACAACGTTTTACATAGTTTTAGTTAAATTTATTTCGTTACTTAAGTAGTTTACTTTTTTGTAATGCCTTTATATGCCAAATAAGTGTTGACGAGTCAACTCAACACAGTTTGACGTATACATAATATTAGTATTACCTGGTTTCTTCTAGACATATTTTGACCTGTTACTCAACCGTCTAAATCACTTATCTTACGTTGGACAGGGTGAAACCTACATCGCCGGCAAGAGTTTTAGGGTCAATGGACCGGATTGAATCCCAAAACGCGGAGTTGAATGAAAGTTCAAAGAAAAGAGAAATGAGCATATCAGTGATGCTTTCCAAACCAATATTAGCACTGGAGTTCAACTGCCTGAAAATGGAGGTTCACCTCCTATTGTAGTCTCAAAAGGCTCACATCACCCCTTGGAACATGGACTTTCATCTTATCCATCTGAGTAACCAATTGTATCCAACATAGGGCTCACACCAAAATGGCAAAAGGATATAATAATTAACCTTTTTGTATTCTTTCTTCCACTTAGATATCTTTTTTTTGGAAACAAATAATGTTTTTTTTTGGCACTTTGTTGTACTAGTGTATTCTTCACCCACGTAACAGGACGAGAGTATACCGAGAATGCTGCGTCGCAACACTATGTACCAGACGTGTTTACCGAGAATGTTGCGTCGCAACACTATGTACCAGACGTGTTTACTTGCATCCAATTCTTGTTTGGTCTACATTGCCAAGTCATTTTTGTGCAAGTGTCTGTAAACATTTTCTTCTAAGAACATAATGGTGGGTGTGAGCGCATATATGGATCATATTTATAAAGGGACTATGTGCAGGGGCGGACCCACATAGAGCGGGTCAGGGTCTTCGGACCTTAATGTTTTTAAAAAAATTGGAAGATTCGGTATATTAAATTTTATAAGAACCCCATAAAAACAATTAGGTGGACATCATAGAAATAAAAGGAAAGCTCGTGTAGTGATAAATCCCTCTCTTTACCAACAAGAGGTCATGTGTTCAATCCTTGTACAGTCTACTTTTTCTGTGTTTTTTTAAATCTAATTCAAACTTTACTCTGACCCGACCCGAACGAGTACCTACCTGAAAATTTTAACGTTTTGTTATGAAAATTTTGAACACCGAAAAAAATGGACTCCATTGGAAAAAAATCTTGGGTCCGCCACTGACTATGTGATGTAAATGTTACTTACAAATGATCGTATGCTTGCAATTTATCGAGCCAAAGGTCTCACTAGAAGCAAATTCCTACGGGTAGAGATAAGGTTGTTCACATCTTACCCTCCTTATACCATATCTTAGCTTTACTATTGGTGGGGTTTACTGAATTACTGAGTATGATGATAGAAATGATGATGGTGTTGTAATAAGAAACAAGAAGAAAAGATAAAGAAGTGAGTTGAAACTCACTTTTCGAGCAAGAAATTTTCTGCCTAAAGTTGCAAAGATTGGAGCCTTGAGAGAGTTGGAGAGTGAATTGAGAGTGTGGAAAGTGTTTAGGTGGTGGTGGAGGCTTGTATTTATAAGTGAGTATTAGTGTTTGGTCATAAATGAAGTGGTTGGGAGTTAGAAGGAGGGAAATTTCAAAAATATTTAAAATTCCTGTTTTTATTAATAATAATAATAGAAAATATATATTTTTTTAGAATTTAAAGGTATGTAAGTATGCATAATGAGTAAACATGTATGAATAACATTCCAAAGAAGTTTAAAGTCTTGATTTATTGCATATAACATAAGTATAAATGTATACGTATTTGATGATTGATTCACATAACACAAGCATGAATTAAGATACAATTGATATAAATATGGTTTTCCATTATGATCGAGGTCTCGGATTTACAAGACTGAATGAAGTACGACTACAAAGTTACTAAAGATAGAAAGTGAATACAAGTTTTCTGAAAATGGAAAGTACAAAATGCGAAGCATTACAGTCTTCACTACTTTAGGAAATTTCGTCCCAAAATTTATTCAAGAGGAAGACTCAACAAAAAGATGTGGGTGCCTGGTCTTCATTTCACTCTCGAGTTCCCAAGTGAACTCAGCGACACGTTTGCCTTCCCAGCAAACCTTGACTATGGGGATGCGACTGTGCCTTAGTTTCTTGGTTCCTCGGTCCATGATTTCGACCGGTTTTTCCACAAAGTGTCAGGATTCATTGACTTGAAGATCGTCGAGCGGAACTTGAAGTCCTTCAGTTAGACACTTCTTCATATTTGAAACGTGAAACGTTGGATGAACGTTGTTGAGTTCTTAAGGTAAGTCTAGTCGATACGCCACTTTGCCAATCCTCTCGAGTATCTTGAAAGACCTACAAAACGTGGAGCGAGTTTGCCTTTCTTACCAAATCAAACCACTCCCCAAGGGGATACCTTGAAGAGCACATGATCGCCAACGTTAAATTCCAACGGTTTGCGACGTTTGTCGGCGTAGCTCTTTTGTCGGCTTCTAGCTTTAAGGAGGTTGTCGCGGATTTGTAGGATCTTGTCCGTCGTCTCTTGTATGAGCTCGGGATCGGTGATTTGTGCATCTCCGATCTCATGCCAACAAATAGGCGAACGACATTTACGATCATACAATGCTTCAAAAGGATGCATTTGAATACTGGAGTGGTAACTGTTATTGTACGAGAATTCTATCAACGGTAAGTGTACATCCTAATTCCACCAAAATCAATTACACACGAGCGAAGTATGTCCTCGAGGGTTTGGATTGTACGTTCGGTTTAACCATCCGTTTGAGGATGAAAGGCCGTACTAAGATTAAGTTGCGTACCCATCGCGGTTTGAAACATTTGCCAAAGACGAGAAGTGAAAAAACACCATCGAGGTCCGAAATGATGTCAATGGGGATACCATGACGACAAATGACTTCATTTGTATAGATACGAGCTAATTTCTCAACGAAGTAATTTTCACGAATAGGGAGGAAGTAAGCGGATTTGGTCAAACGATCACCGATCACCGAAATGCTATCGTGACCAGAAGAGGTTCGAGGAAGTTTGGTTATGAAATCCATGGCTATACTCTCCCATTTCCAAACTAGAATTTCTGGTTGTTCGAGTAAGCCAGAGGGGCGTTGATGTTCGGCCTTGATTTTAGAACACGTGAGACATTTGGACACGTAAGTGGCGATGTCTTTCTTCATACCAGGCCACCAATAAGACGTACGAAGATCTTGGTACATCTTATCAGCACCATGATGAATGGAGTATCGAGATTTTTGTACCTCCTCCATCAGGAAGTCATGAAGGTTGTCGTGGTTCGGAATCCAAATGCAATCGAGGTAGTAAAGGAGTCCATCGGGCTTGGATACAAGTTGGATTTCGGCACCACATTTCATCTCGTTGTATAGGTTACCCTCATTAACGGATGAGTATTGTGCCTCACGAATGAGATCTCGTAGGTTGCTCACGGTTTAGAAACAATGGATACTTTTGACATAAGTTTGCGACTAAGAGCATCGGCCACGACATTCGCTTTACAAGGATGGTAGTGAATCTCGCAATCGTAGTCGTTGAGCAGCTCTACCCATCGACGTTGACGAATGTTGAGCTCTTTTTGGTTAAAGATGTGCTGAAGGCTTTTATGGTCGGTGAAAACCATACACTTAGTACCATAAAGGTAGTCCCGCCATATCTTTAAAGCGAAACAACCACACCAAGTTCAAGGTCGTGGGTAGTGTAGTTTTTCTCATGTATCTTGAGTTGTCTTGAAGCGTAAGCCATAACCTTGTCTCATTACATGAGAACACAACCAAGACCTTGGTTTAATGCATCTCAATACACAACGAAATCGTCGTTTCCATCGGGAAGAACGAGAATAGGAGCATTGCAAAGCAAGTCCTTAAGCGTTTGAAAAGACTTTTCTTGTTCGGAACCCTGAACAAAAGGTTTGTCCTTTTGAGTCAAAGAAGTGAGAGGAACTGCGATTTTCAAAATATTGGAGATGAATCGGCGGTAAGGAATGAATGGATTTCAGACGGAGATTTAGGTGAACTCCAATTCTTGATGGCTTCGATTTTAGAGGGGTCGACGTGAATACCTTCCTTGCTCACAACGTGTCCAGGGAAGTAAACTTCGATTATCCAAAATTCACACTTGGAGAATTTGACGTATAGTCGCTCGGTACGTAGGAGTTTGAGGATTAGATGCAAGTGACGTTCGTGTTCGAATTGGGTTTTGGAATAGATGAGGATGTTGTCTATAAATACGATCATAAAACGGTCCACGTAGGGTTTACACACACGATTCATCAAATCCATTAAGACCGTGGGTGCATTGGTCAAACCGAAAGGCATGACCACGAACTCGCAGCGACCATATCTAGTACAAAACGTGGTTTTAGGGATGTCCTCTTCGAGGACGAGGACTCGAAGTTGGTGATAGCCAAAACGAAGATAGATTTTGGAAAAGCACATTGCGCCTTGGTGTTGATCGAAAAGGTCGTCGATACAGGGAAGAGGATAGCGGTTTTTGATGGTGAGTTTGTTAAGTTCACGATAATCGATGCACATTCAAAACGAGCCATCTTTCTTCTTGACAAAAAAGGACCGGAACGCCCCAAGGAGAAGTGCTAGGGCGTATGAAGCCTTTATCGAGTAACTCTTGAAGTTGGCTTGACAATTCTTGCATCTCTGAAGGTGTAAGACGATAAGGAGATTTCAAACAGGTGTAGCGCCATGTATGAGGTCAATACAGAAGTCAACTGAATGAGGAAGAGGACCTGATAGATCTTCGGGAAAATCACACACAACTAGAACATCACTTACGTCTTTTCCCTTGCCCTTTTCTTCCATGGCGTGGGCTAAAAATGCAAAGTACTCCTTACGTAAGTATTTGTTCGCTTGGGTGCATGACATGAGTTTGAGACCCTTCGAAGGTTTTTCGCCATAGGTGTGTAAAGTGTCACCGGACGGAAGAGGAAGTCGAACAAACTTTTCATGACAAGCGATTTCGGCATGGTTCTTACGAAGCTAATCCATACCTACTATGATATCGAAACTACCCAATTGCATGGGTATGAGGTCGATAAAGAACACATGATTGTTAAGAGTGAGAAAATAATCGCAAAGAACGGAGTTAACAGTGATAGACTTGCCATTGGCAACCTCGACGATGAAAGATTTTGGAAGTTTAGTGAGTGTACATTTTAACATTGGTTTGAATTTTACGGATACAAAACTCTTATCCGCACCATTATCAAATAGTAAAGAAGCATATAACCATTAACAAGGAACGTTTCGTTCATGACTTCATTGTCGTGTTTCGCCTGATTTGCGTTGATGTTGAAAACGCGCCCACGAGGTTGTTGTTGTGCTTGATCGTTTTGCGGGCATTGGGGTCGAAGGTGAGTTGGATCACCACATTTGAAGCAGGCTTGAAGATTGTTGGTAGGAGCTTGACGGTTTTGGTTTTGGGGAGGTTGCTGAGCTTGGTTGCCTCGCGGCGCTGGGCCATTTCGGCATGCGGCGGCTACATGCCCAAACCGATTGCAATTCGTGCAATGGCGCCATGTGATGTTGGCTGGGTGATGGTAATGACACATAGCACACTTGGGATGAGTCCCAGTGTATGGTTTTCTAGCGGGTTCTTGAGGGGGATTTGGGTTGGCAACGGGTGTGATAGCGTTGCAACTTTGGATTTGAAACTTTAGTTTCTTACCATTGTTGTTTCGCGGTTGAGACTTGGTTTCTTTGGGTTCAGTGGTGGCCTAGTTATTGAATTTGGTGTGATGGGGGTCGAGGTTTGCTTGTCTCGCACTCGGTTATCGTTGATACCGACAACTAAGCGATAAACGAGTTCGATGGTGTCGGGTCTTGCGGCTTGAATGGCGTCACGAATGGCGGGAGGAAGACCCTGAAGGTATTTCCTAATTGCACGTTCGGGCGTGCTAACAAGGTGAGGAACGATGATGCTTAACTGCTTGAAAAGGGTGGTATAACCAAGGTTATCGCCACCCACTTACTTTAGGTGCCAAAATTCTTCCTCGAGCCTTTCCTGCTCGTGTGGAGGACAGAACTCCGTGATCGTCATTTCCCTAACCTCAATCCAAGGGAGGGCATAGGCATCTTTGTTGGATCGGATGTTGCGCTCGTTTGTCCACCAGTCGAGAGCTCTTGACTGGAAGACGCCCGTTGTGCTTCGGCTTTTTAGGTGTTCGGGACACTCACTGTTGATGAATGCCACCTCGATGCAATCGAACCATTTAAGCATGTTAGTGACGCCTTCATTGCCAGTGAACGGCCTAGGGTTGACTTAGGTTGGGCATGTTAGTGATGCTTTCAAAACCAATTTCAAAAGTCACAGAATAGTTATCGGTTCAATTCGTTACGGTATAGATACTCGTTATAACCATAGAAGCGAATGGTAGGTTCGAAATGTAATCGAAATAAACTACTTACAACGGTACACATGGAAAATTTAGAAAATCATTACATTGAGGAAAAAAAACTAAAACGAAACTACAGAAGATAAGTAAGACGAAAAAAAAACTAAATGTTGAGGGACTAAATAATAACTGTAATAAAGTGTAAGGGTAAATAATGAAAATATTAAAAAACTTATTGGAGTTGAGAGGCTAAACATACGATTAGTAAATTAGTGAGGGGCTAAGTATGTCATTGCCAAATTTGATGGGCTAAACATGTCATTATTAAAGTTGAGAGGCTAAATATGTAATTACTAAAGTTGAGAGGCCAAGCATGTCATTACCGAAGTTGAGGGGATAAAGTTGGTTGATGTTGACAAAAGTTGAGAGGCTAAAGGTATCATTATTAAAGTCGAGGGGCTAAATATGTCATTACCAAAGTTACAGGGTCAAAGTTGTTCGATGTCAAAGTTAAGAGGCCAAAGCTATAGACAAAATAGTTTTTTAAAGTATATAATATATATAGAATGGGCACTTGTACCAATCATAATTCTATAACTAATAGTAGGGGTGTTCAAAACCGGATATTCGAAATTTTCGGATACTAGATTTTACTATCCGAATCTGTATCCGAAATTTCGGATATCAGATATCCGAACATCCAATTCTTTATTTATTTATTTTGTGCAGTTTTCTTGCTTCTTCAGTTTGTTTTCTTCTCTATATATATGTGTGTACACATTACTAATAAATTGTAAAACGAGAAAGGTATGGAGATTATGCAAACCAATTGTAGTTCAGGATATGCTCCTCCTTGGATTTTTAAAGGCAGGCAAGTTTAATCCTAATATTCAAATACTCTATGAGATTATTATTATTATTATTATTATTATTATTATTATTATTATTATTATATTTTTTTTTCTTCAAAATATGACCAATACACATTAATCTTTCTTCCAATGGTATAAAGTTTCAAAAAATATGATTTGGTAAGAATATTTACAAGGGCTTTTGATCTATTAACCAAACACTACCTTTACAGTTTCATCTTGTGAAATCAGAAATTGCTAGAGCTATCATTCCTAAAGAGTTTAGATTAGTTGAAACTTTTGGGTACTATTTTTAATTATTTATTTTTTCAAATAAAAAAATGCATTAATGGTTTTAGTATAATAGTATTTTGTAATATGAATATGCACACACACTGCAGGTACACACTGTAGGAGGTTTTTTTCTTGCAAACTACACTGAGAGCCCATTTGGACCTTTTGATGAGGTTAACTTCTTATTTCAACTATCAAATTATCCTCTGAATTTATAACTAATTAAGAAAGTTGACCATGTTTTATTCAGCTTGTGACAATGGCAGGAATCGTTCGTACCCCGCAAGCGCAAACATCTCATGCGTGAGTTTAATCTTCACTTAATAAGCAAGTTCATTCCGTTTAGTTCATGATAGATCTACTAATCACTTTTATTCATGCATTTGGCTTGTTTTCACTTGAGATCACACCAGTTGACCGTTTGACCACTTGACTCAAACTTGCATCACATGTTATTTATATTTCTTTGAGTTTCAGATGGGCAGCAAGTGTTTATGTGAACAATGACAACGCGTGCATGCATGGAAGAAAGGTACTTAAACGTAGGAAGCTATACGCCTTTAGTGTTTTATGAAGATAATGAAGTAATCAAGAAACATCCGATGAAATTGGTTTCGGGCCGGTAGTCGTTTATTATGTTTTTATTAGTTTTAAGTGGGTCAAAACAATTACTGTTTATTGTGACATATTTGGATTTGGGCCTGAGGCCATATTATGTAACGGGTCATGAACACTAGAAGTCCATCAGGGTTAACATTGGGTTTGTTTGTTTGGGCTGTAATGTGCGAACAGGTGTGTGTATACATAACCGAATGAACGGTTATCATGAAAGGAGACGTACCCTTTCATGAAGCGAGACACCCCCTACACACAACAATTCGCTGATTATAAATACTCGTCCATTCAATCAGATTCAATAATCAGTCAATATATGTATTTGAAGTTCTGTTCGAATTCAAGTGCAAGTTATCATCAGTGTTTTGGTTAGTTTGATTGTTTTTTTTCTGCATTTACATTGATCATGAAGTGGTGTGATATTTGCGGTGACGTTATGTATTTATGCGATCATCGTTCTTCTCGTTCCGATTGGTCCTGGGAACCCGTAAGTTGTGATACCAACATTTTATCCAACCATATTCTTGATCATGTATTCTCAGGAATTCGGTCTTCCAAGTCAAGTTACCACTTTTTCGAAGGTGGAATCCCAAATGATTCGCGTAGCTGAAAACGATGGTCCTGTAACAACGGGCCTCTATGCTATTCGACTCCAGCCTCCTAGTAGGTAGATTGACATCTTACTCAAGTTGTTAACCATATTCTTTGTCTAAGTAATATGAATATATGGTCATGCTAATATGTGTTATAGTTTTGAAAATGAATCCATTGAATTGGATGGCTTTGGGTCCAACAATTAAGATGTCACTTCCGAGCAATAGGTCAGCTACTTGTTTTTCTTCGGATTGTTACTTTCTACAAGTACTCGTAACTATGTAAAACTTAAGTTATCGTGTTCTCTTGTTGCTGCGAAATTGTAGTGGCCGCACAGCGCATATACCTCAGCTTCTTAAGTACAGTTGCCAGATTAAGTGCAGGTTAGTTTTCATGTCAGTCAAACCACATGTTAACATAGACTACTGGCTCGAAGAATATTCGAAATCACTTATGTTGTTTCACACATTTGCCCTTTGTGTACACATAAATTTATATAATGTTCCCTGGTTTCACCCAAATCATATTTTGACCCGACTCGTTCATTTTGCCACTTCTAAATGTTTATGTGTTACATTGGGCAGGGTGAAACCTACATCGCCAGTGAGAGTTTTAGGGTCATTGGGCCAGATTGATACCGAAAATGAGGAGTTGAATAAATGTTTAAAGAAGAGAGAAATGGGCATTTCGGTGATACTTTCAAAACCGATATTAGCACTGGAGTTCAACTGCCTGAAGATGGAGGTTCACCCTCCTGTTGTTGTTTCAGATCACCCCTTGGAACCAAAACAAGACTGACACCAAAATGGCAACAGGATCAACTAATTAACCTTTCACATTTGGTATCATTTCTTCCACTTGATGTTTCAAAAAATAAAAGTATAATAAGCGTACTCCACAACGCGTCATCACTTTTTCATATAACAGTTCAAACGACTTACATGTCTTACTCGATCGCTTGATGAAAAATAAACCAAATAGATCGATTTATGAGTATAAATTGTAGTTCAAGAAATTATATTCCTAGAAAACTAAGTTTCATAATTTTTCGATAGGTATAAGTCAGTCAAAAGCAATGTACAAAATCGAAGGTTAAAGCTCACTTCATAACAGAAACTTTGGGCTGTCTTATGGAGGTCATAAATCACTCAATATATGCCCAAACGAGCTAACATTTATATAGAACATAATTCTATGTGTCTTTGAAATATTCCAACTGGTCTTGCATTGTTTTGATAACAACTCAATTTTTAATAATTTTTGGTGTAAACTATCATTATTAAATCATTGTTACTGCCTTTAAGTGTTCCACAATTTTTAATAACTTTTCTACACACTTTTAGAAACAAAAAATAATAATTTTGAATAGAAGAAACATTTGTATACTTGAGATAAAATTTTCATAATTTAATTCATTTATTTAGTAGTTTAATAAAATTCGTGAAAACACCTTAGAATCTGACTTAAAACTCAGACTCTGGAAACTAGTTTAACTTACAAAAACTTCACGTAATTTACCCCCAATAACTAATAAATGAGATCAAAACTCTAATTTTACTTTAATAAACATTCATTCATAGTATAAAACAGGTTCACCGCAACACGCGAGTCCTGGATCAACTTATTATTATTTTCTATGTTTTACTTTTTAATCTAATTTCTTCACATTAACACGCCGCAACTTCAATGTTGGTGGTCGCTGGTGGTAGTGTGGCATTGGTGCTAATATATTCACATTAACACCCCGCTGCAACACGAAAGGGCGTAGTACTGGTTATTAATAACTTGTAAACCGCAAAAGGTGTGGAGATTATGCAAACACCATTGTAGTTCAGGTTATGCTGGTAAACCTCCTTGGATTTTTAAAGGCAGGCAAGTCAAGTTGCCACCTTTTCAAAGGTGGAATCCCAAATGATTCATGTAGCTGAAAACGATGGTCCTGTTACAACGGGCCTTTATGATATTCGACTCGAGTCTCCTAGTATGTCGAGTGACATCTTACGCAAGTTGTTTTTTAGGCAAATTGACCCTAACATGATCATGCTAATATATGTTATAGTTTTGAAGATGAATCCTTTGAAGTGGATGACTTTGGGCCCGACAATTAAGATGTCACTTCCGGGCTATAGGTCTGCTTTTTGTTTTTGTTTGGTTTCTTACTTTCGACAAGCATTCGTAACTACGTAAACTTATGTTATCGTGTTTTATTGTTGCTACGAAACTGTAGTGGCCGCACAGAGCATGTACCTCAGCTTCTTAAGTACAGTTGCCAGATCGAGTGTAGGTTTGTTTTCACATCAGTTTTAACTAATTTGTATGAAAACTTGTTGAAGTGTAGTCGAGTCAACCCAAACCACATGATAACAAAGACTACTGGCTCAAAAAACATTCGAAATCCCTTGATTTGTAGTAGCCTTTCAGGTTGAGCTTGAGTAATGCAATCACTTGTGTTGTTTCACATTAGCCTTTGTGTGACACACAATATTCCCTGGTTTCACCCAAAGCATATTTCGACCCGTCTCATTCGTTTTGCCACTTCTAAATATTTATGTGTTACATTGGGCAGGGTGAAACCTACATCGCCAGCGAGAGTTTCAGTGTCATTGGGCCGTATTGATACCGAAAATGAGGAGTTGAATGATAGTTTAAGAAGAGAGAAATGGGCATGTCGGTGACGCTTTCAAAACCGTTATTAGCACTAGAGTTCAACTGCCTGAAAATGGAGGTTCACCCTCCTATTGTAGTTTCAGATCACCCTTGGAACCTGACTCACACCAAAATGACAACAGGATCAAATAATTAATTAACCTTTTACGTTTTGTATCATTTCTTCCACTTGATGTTTCAAAAATACAAGTATAATAAGCATAACAATCCAACATGATTGTAATATTAGCAAATAGCAATAATTGTATTAACAGATTTCACATGAGTATCCAAGCACCCAACCCAAACCCGAACTTATTTAAAACCGTCACCCAACGCACCCATTTGCTACCTCTACCTCAAGGATGGCAGAACACAAACCCGCCAATCGCAAAACCAACTTATATCAACTCAAATACATGACCCTCTTACTATATTATGGCAGATATAAATTTTACTAAAGTTGGCTGTAGAGGATTCAAGAACATAACATACATATTAAACTGTGATGTTAAAAGACTGAAAGCCGTGTTGCCAACTCATAAAGTGGGAAAAAACTCGGGAATTAACCAAGTTTCGTGAGGTCCAATGTTGACGCTTTTGTAGCAAGTGTTGTTGTGCATCAGTGGATCAACTTCCTTGCCTTGATGCTTCCCAGAGACGATGCTCGATGCCCATTTTTCTTAGCTCCATTAACCCTTGCTCAACTGCAAATTCATTTCACGTGTCATCACTTTTTTCATTAACATTTCGAATGACTTGCCTGTCTGACTCACTTGATCCATCTAAGGTGTTCTATTTTGAGTTAGAGGAAAATGCCATTTTTCGTCCCCGAGGTTTGGTCAGTTTTGTGACTTTCGTCCAAAGATTTGTTTTTTTCGCATCTGGATCCAAAAGGTTTAAGATCTTGCCATTTTCATCTGGCTCGTTAATTCCATCCATTTTTCTCCGTTAAATCAGAGGTATTTTCGTCTTTTTTGTCAAATAAAGGGCAACTCGGTCTTTTTTAAGGGTATTCGGTCTATTTACATAAAGTGAAAAAGACCGAATTGCCCTTTAAGTTAACAAAAAAGATGAAAATACCCCTGACTTAACGGAGAAAAATGGATGGGGTTAACGAGCCGGATGAAAATGGCAAGATTTCAAACTTTTTGGATCCAGATGCGGTAAAACAAACCTTTGGACGAAAGTCGCAAAACTTGCCAAACCTCAAGGACGAAAATGGCATTTTACTCTTTTAGTTATAAATCTTTTAGCATATATATAAATGGGTCGAAATTGCCACCTATACCAATCAGGGTACTACATTTAATAATACATATATTGGAAAGTTACCGTCAACAGCGTCATGTGAAGTTGGTGAACGTGCGCTTCGGCTAATCCAAAATTCAAGCCGTGCCTTTGCGGTTTCCACCTCAATACCTAGTCTTTTTGCTCTACTCCAAAAATAAGTAACCCATGCCTGTAATAACATGCATATAAAATAAGAATTAAAAAGAAAATAAGTGATAAGAGAAAGGGGTCAAGAGTTAAAACTCGAACTCGTATTGGCTAGTGGCATTAGTCATACCTCTTTGAAAAGAACATCTTCAGACTCCTCCGGGCTCAACTCTGCAACAAATATACATATCATCTGTCACACGTTTCTCTCTATATATATATTTAACTTGAACAATATTCAACTAAATGCAACTTACCAAATGCCTCCATAAACTTTGGGTCACCTGAAGACTTGGCATCTACATATAGCAGATTGATTAGATCTAGAAAAGAATCAATATACATATAGATGTAGGGTATACACAGTAAGTTAGAAGACAGATGTATAACAATCAATATGATTTACAACAGACTTGCAAAACAATAAGCTCCTATTCAAAGGTTGGCATGGGAATAAATTACCGGACATAGTTTGTCGAGCCAAGTTCATACGCCGCAATTGGGCCAGTGCCTGCACGATCCCGTCTTCTACCTATACAAGCACAGCAAGTGTTTTAACATGACAGTATAGCAAGACCTTTTTAGCTAATCGAGAAGATGAAATTATATTTTATAAAAGAAAAAAAACCTTTAAGCATGCAAGCTCCTTCAAACCCATTTCAACGGTAAGCATACTCTCAATATTCCCTTCGCTTGTTAGATCATTCAAGTCATGCACAAGCTTACTCCTCCTTTCCTGTTTGCCATCACCTGTTAGATATTCAACCGTTTACTTACGAATGGGAAGATCTGTGTTGGGTTTTTATCTCAAACAAGTCACATGGGCAAAATAAAAACTTAGTTAAAAGGGGAACGGGTCAAACAAGTTGTCAGTCACTAAAGTTCAACTTAATGCATACAACCTCCTAAATCATTTTTATCCAAAGATTTAGATTAAAGTACACAAAGGTCCTTGTGCTTAACCAAAATTTTGGATTTAGTCCCTAACTTTTTTAAAGTAGAAGGATGGTCCCTGTGTTTGCACTTTGTAACACATTTAGTCTCCAACTTTTGCCAAAGTACATGGATGGTACCTGTGGTATGCACTTTGTAATTCATTTTGTCACTAAACATTGGGGACTATATGCGTTACAAAGTGCAAACCACATGGACATCCATGTACTTTTGGCAAAAGTTGGGGACTAAATGCGTTACAAAGTGGAAACCATGGGACCATCCTTGTACTTTTAAAAAACTAGGGAGTAAATCCAAAATTTTTTTGGTTAACCACAGGGACCATCCCTGTACCTTACTCTTAATATTCTAATAACGTTGTTTTCATAATCATGATTCATGAAGTAATCATTTATGATAAATGTATACAGAATAACCTGACACGGCCCTATGCAAACCATACTAAAGATGACCCGTTACCGGCCCGCCCATTTTGATTGAGAAATTACTAGCCTTTTTCAAAGCATTCTTCTTTGCCTTTTGCCCGATGAAACCACAACTTCGAAGGGAAGAGGTGCCAAAGACGACCAATACTCATGCTTAGACACTGCCAATCAGCACAGATACCTAGAAAACAAATTGTAAACAAACATAGAAAAAGAACAACAAAAAAGACATTACTGAGAAAAGAAAAGTACAAAACAGATGTGTAGCATTAACCTACCATGGCGCACAGCTAAACCCCAGTATCGTGCAAGCCAACACCGCTTTAGTACTACTTCCTCCTGAAAATTTAAATAAAATATAATGGAAAAAAATGAGTAAAATACACGGATGGTCCATGTGGTTAACCAAAACTTTGAATTTGGTCCTTGGCTTTTCAAAAGTACACGGATGGCCCTTGTAGTTTGCACTTTGTAACGCATTTAGTCCCTAGCTAACAAATCTAAAGGTTTTAGTAGGTCCAAGTTAGGGGCTAAATGCATTACAAAGTGCAAAACTACAGGGACCATCCATGTACTTTTGGCAAAAGTTGGGTACTAAATGTGTTTCAAAGTGCAAACCATAGGGACCACCCGTGTACTTTTGAAAAGCTAGGGATCAAATCCAAAATTTTGGTTAACCACAGACCATCTGTGTACTTTACTAGAAAAATAGGATATATTTAAAGTAACATACCATCTCACTTTGAGTTAAAACCATTCTCTGTGTCATTGAGTGAAAAGCTTTGACTTCAGACTCGATTCCTTGAAGTTGGTCCACAACAGCTGCAGCCTCATCTTTTGCTTTCTGTTTCACATGAAAAGCATTAATCAAGCTACATATCTAAACACCATGCATTAACTCTACTACTCTAGAGGTTGAAGATGAGCGGGTTGGGCAGCGGGTTCGGGTCAAAATAAGTATTTTTTTTCTGGAAGGGGTTGGATCAGGTTGACTCAAAACACTTTCTTCCTTACACTTTTCAAGTTTTTAACAAACAAAGATAATCAAATTATTTCCTTTGTAGTTTTGGGATAAAAGGCTTGTTCTTTAGAACGGAGATTTTCTTGGAAAGTGCACCAATACATACATCATCATCATACTCGGTAAATCCCACCAATAGAAAAGCTAAGGTAGGGTTTGAGGAGGGTAAGATGTAGACAGCCTTACCTCTACCCCGTAGGAGGAATAGAGAGGCTGCTTCCAGTGAGACCCCCAGCTTGATAGTAGTTTTGTATCAAGCCTTGTACATAAGGCACATAACACTCAGCAATCCAAAGGCAGATTAGTGCATGTAACCCCCTTGTCTTTCGGCTACCAACGCCACTACATGATGCATGATTAACCGTCCCCGCTTTTAACGTTATGTTCACGAAATTAGTAAAAAACGTAATAATAAGTGCACTTTCACTTTTGCCCCCCAAGGGTCCACACATATATACATTATATGTGCATACCGCAAGCGGGGCGTAAAGTCGCAAACCTTTGGACGAAACCAGAGTAAAATGCCATTTTCGTCCCTGAGGTTTAACTAGTTTTGCGACTTTCATCCAAAGGTTTGTTTTTCCACATCCAGATCCAAAAAGTTTGAAATCTTGCCATTTTCATCTAGCTCGTTAACTCTATCCATTTTTCTCCATTAAGTCAAGGGTATTTCTGTCTTTTTTGTTAACTTTAAGGGCAATTCGGTCTTTTTACTTGACCAAATTGCCTTTTAAGTTAACGAAAAAGACATAAATACCCCATACTTAACAGAGAAAAATGGATGGAGTTAACAAGCCGAATGAAAATGGCAAGATTTCAAACCTTTTGAATCCAAATACGGAAAAACAAACCTTTGGACGAAAGTCGCAAAGCTGACCAAACCTCAAGGACGAAAATGGCATTCTACTCTAGAAATTAAATTTAGAAATGAACAAGCTTGGTTACTATTTAATGATTTTCACCCTTCATTTTAGATATAAGTAAGTTCTGCCGTAACTTAAATTTGTTTCCCTTATATTGTTGGGTTTTCGCTTAAGAAGTCAAATCAATTATCAATGCGACTTTAGGTGTTTAAAAGTCATGCATATACTACTATATCACAATTTGCGAAGGCAACATAGTGGCAAGATTCACCTTGACTTCTGACCGGAGTGATAAAACTTCTTCATTTACTCCATCTTTAGCCTTTTTCGCCTCTTTAAGTGCAGCCTGTCAAAGTAGAAGTATTTATGTCTTCTATATAAATCAATAGTAACTAGCAAGAAGCAAATATATCTATCTTTTGGACGCCGATGACTTTTAACTAAAAAGGGTATTGAGACTCAACTCTTCCGGAACACAATATGAAGAAACAAAGTACCAAAATAAGACACGTTTAATAATTTAAGCAACCTCTCTTTGGCGCAATGCAGCTTCCTTCCTGCAAGACATGGGAAATTTAAGGTAACAATAAAGGAAATTAGAATATGTAAGATTGTGAAAGACTGAATGCTATATTGATTCAATAGGATTACATTATATAGAGAATATATGAAACCCTAGAAACCTAAGCTAGGCCCGTGGGCTCAGACTAATAATATGGTCTAATACTCCCCCGCAGTCAAAGCGGAAGGAAACCAAAAGCTATGACTGAAAAAAAAAAACATAAAGAAAAAGAGCGGTCTTAATTGCGATCCATAATCTTCAAAGAGACTCCACAGTTTTGAATGATCCCGTAATCCTAAAAGAGGCATCCAATGCGGCAGGGCGGCGGCGGAAAACAACGGCGCGGCAGCAGACCGTAGTCCTGCAGCGGCGGGGCGATGGACCGTAGTCCATAAGCGGCGGCGGCGAGGGACCGTAGTCCATTAAGCGGCGGCGGCGAGGGACGTAGTCCATTAAGCGACAACAAGGAGCAACTTGAGGGAGAAGCGGAATCAACAAGATGAGGCCGTAGCATCATATGTGTGGGCGATTGGAATAATAAATTCTCACGTGTGAGATGGCTGAAATCTTGAATCGAAGCCGAGACTTTATTTCAAACGGAAAATAAGAAAATATAAACGGGAAAAGAAACAAAAACAGCAAGCCGGACAGGGCGGCGGCAACGGCTAGGGTTTTGTCTTTATTGATTCAATAGGATTACATTATATAGAGAATATATGAAACCCTAGAAACCTAAGCTAGGCCCGTGGGCTCAGACTAATAATATGGTCTAATAGAATAGACTGTCGATTTATAATATGGGATTTTGGTAGGAGAAATATTAACCTGCTTAACAATTTTGCTTCCAAAGATATTCCTTCGCCAAGAGAAGCCACCTAAACGAAAAATAAATATAAATGAATACTTTAACATATCCGACATATATTTTAACATAATCCCAAATCACATTAATTATTTTGATGCAAAAAAAATCTAGTGAAGTAGATGAGATGCATAACTCTTTCAATCTTACTAAATGCTATCAAGTTAAAAATATACGCCTACACATGTACATATGTTGAACATATGAAAACAACTATAGAATATGATTGTTAGGAATTAAAGTGCCTTTTCATATTGATTTTCTTCTTTTTCGGTTATTTACCGTTTTAGACACCAATATACAGCAGAATATAAGAAGAAGATGACCTGCTTCTCAAGCTCCTTAACCCTTTTCTCTGCATCTTGACAACTTTCTTCAGCAATCCTAAGCTGCACAAGTAGATTGATTATTAGAGATGATATAAAGGATATCATAATTATGTGAAATGTATAATTACAAACACACCTTCTCAAGGGCATTCTCGTTTTCTTCTTGTAGCATATCAAGCTGCATGAAATTGCAAAATTCAAAAATAATAAATATATATAATCAGTTGTAACATCATATTGTTACATCTCTAATATGTAACACAAAAGATATGGTCACATGTGCTGATCAGGAAAGAGAAAGTAAGTTAAAAAGGAAAATTTATTACATACTTCATCACGAAGCGCAGAAGCCTCTTGCCCATCTGCATTTTTCGAGTTATTTTCTCCCAGTTCCACAGGGAACCTGAAATTTATGCCAAAATACAAAGAGTCATATAAATTTAATAATCATGAAGAATTGAACTGATGCAACTTTTTTGTTTTCTCTTTTACCGTTTGTTTGTTTGTTTCTTGCTTGGAGGATCAATTGGAGGAATAGCCATTGGGGTTCTCAAAGATGCTTTGCTTGGCGGTAACGATGGCAGCATGCTATTTGATTTCGATGGCACTCCACTCAATGCGGATGTAATCCACGATGGCTGTGTTTCCTCTGATCTGGTCCTAGCTAGCTAACCAAAACAAAACATACATCATTCAGCTAGTTATGTTTATGCCTGTTAATAAAAAAGGACAACATTCCAATTTCCAAATTCCAACTGGAAAAAGAATTTCAGTGATAATAAACCTGAGAAATAATAAGCTAAATATCACATTACTTGTAGCACAGACTGTTAGATTCATCTAATAAAACCCAAATCAACACTAACTAAACAACAATTACAGCATATTATTCACTAATTATGTAACTAACCAATGCAGCTGATAACTCTAGGGCAACATACACTAAATCAGCCAACTGGAAGTTAAAATTAACATCAACCTAAATATCACATTATTTGTAGCATAGACTGTTAAATTCATCTAATAGATTCCCATCAAACACTAACTAAACAACAATTACAGCATATTATTCACTAATTATGTAACTAATCAATGCAGCTGATAACACTAGGCCAACATAAACTATATAAGCCAACTGGAAGTTAAAATTAATATTAACCAATATATCACATAATTTGTAGCATAAACTGTTAGATTCATCTACCAATTTCACACTAATCAACAACAATTACAGCATATTATTCACTAATTGTGTAACAAATGAACGCATCTGATATATCTAGGACAATTGACCTGTATATCATATTATTTGTAGCATTAACTGTTAGATTCATCTACCAATTTCACACTAATTAACAACAATTACAGCATATTATTCACTAATTGTATAACAAATGAATGAATCTGATAAATCTAGAGCAATTAACCTATATATCACATTAGTTGTAGCATTAACTGTTTTTTCATCTAATAGATTCCAATCCAACACTAATTAAACAACATTTACAGCATATTATTCACTAAATGTGTAACAAAACAACGCAGCTGATAACTCTAGGGCAATTAACCTATATATTACATTATTCATAGCATTAACTGTTAGATTCATCAAATAGAGCCAATTTTAACACTAATTAAACAACAATTACAACATATCATTCACTAAGTATGCAACAAATCAATGCAAACTGATAACTCTAGGGCAACATACACTAAATCGGTCAACTAAAACTCCAAATCAACCCAAATAACCAACAGAAACTACCGCAGGTAACGGAGATCCGGCGATCTTATTATTACTACTAGGCCTGGTAACGGTAGCATTGGCGGCTGTAACTTTGTTCGCATTAAGCGGAGGTCGCCGGTTAATAGACGGAGGAGCAAATCGGAAGTCTAGGTCATCGTCCTCGTCATCATCGTCGTCGTCAATGTCGGTAGCCTGAGAAGCCATAACCTGAGCCAGCCGCTGAGCCGCGGCTTTAGCTGCAACATTTTGATTCCTCTTGATGTTTGGCATGCCGGAGTTTGAGGACGAACGGTTGTGGTGATAGCGTCCCGGAGACATCGCCGGACACGAAGAAACGGCAGTGGTTGTGGTGGCGCCAGATTCGCTGCTCCATTTCCGTGGATATACCGGACTTGCAGTCCGTGTTTTGTCCATCGGAGAATCTCCGGTGAGTAGTACTAGATCTCCGGCGAGAAGTGCTAGATTTCCGGTGAGTAGTGCTAGATCTCCGGTGAGGTTTGGCGCAGGATAGTGTTGATAAATAGAGTAGTGCTAGATCTCCGGTTGAGATATGGCGCAAGATAGTGTGAAGAGAGAGATGGTGTGATTATGATATACCATAATTAGATGAACAGGTTTGAAAATGTTCGCTTTGTTGTTATCCGTTGATGGTGTTAATAAATTATACGGTTACATTGATTTCAATAGTTTTATTTATAATAACAAGTGTTAACCGATACGAGTTCTGAACCGTTAAAACAGACATATGCTTACGAAACAAAAGTTTAAATCATTAATGTTGAACCAATAAGATATCTGAAACGTTAATAGTTGAAACAAACATCTCATTAGTCTAATAGATCGTGTGTTAACTAAAAGTCATTTTTCTAAAGGTACAATCTTGGTGTATATTTATGTTATTATCACAGTATTGTTAAATAGCATGTGTATAAAATCTAATAAAAAATACTACTACTAGTAAAACTATTTTCAGTGGAAAAGTGAAGTAGGCGTGAAGTTGCCCCATAACACCCATCATACACTGCTGAGAAGGGCGTGATCTTCATTTTTTTGTTCAGACGTGTTTATTAAAACGCCCTCTGTCAATTGAATGGTCCGGTACTATTGTTTGCTTTTGTTTTGTTTTATTTTTCTTAATAATAAATAATAGTAATTGGGCAATTATTACAAGGGGGTTATGGGTATTATGCCACTATACTGCTTTTTAACTTCACATTCCATAATGTCACGAGTGCACGTGTAGCTTCATGCCCAGGGAAGGAACATTATGATAATGTCACACTAAACATGGTTTAAATAGTAACTCAAATGGGTGGGGAGTTGAGTTTAATCAGGAAAACCTTTAAATTTATTTAGAATTATTGTGGAGCGTTTCTTAAAGGTCAAGAGATTCGAGCTTTGAGAGAAATATCATCTTTTCAAAAAAAAAAAAAGATAGTAGCGCAAATCTTTTATCTAGCTTAAAGTTTAGAATAACTATTAAGTTTATTTAGTTTTCATTAACTTTTAAAAAATCACATAACCGTTCCATTTAGCTCACTAAGTTTATATGGTTGTCGTATTTTCAAAACAACGGCCAGTATGAAATTTATGTGGCTTATGAAGTTGATAAAATGTGTATGTGATGTAATGAAATAATAATGAAACTTGGTGGCTGTTTGATGATATTTTTCACAAAATGACAAACTAAATGAAAATTTGGAAATAACTTAATCTACACATGTTATATTATTGTATGTAACGATCCAACAAACATTTTGAAGTAATTACTAAAATACATTTTATGCAACTTACATCTTTATTGTATGTAATCAAATTACACAAACTTATAGCTCTTGAAAAATTTAATGTATGATGTATGATAGTTAAAATTTTGTTTAAAAAAGATGTTAGCAATATTCATCATCTTCAGTGGCGGATCTAGAAAACTTCGTAGGAGTAATGTTTTATAAGAAATGGGTAACGAAATCGAAAAAACGTCAAATTTTTCCAAAATTTACACTACGGCTGGAACGCCTAGGAGTAGCGGAGGCTACCCCTTCCCCTAAGGTAGGTCCGCCCCTGTTCATCAGTATACGTAAAACAAATAAGGGATAATCACGAAAATAGCCCAAGGAATGGTCAACTTTTTTCCAAAATAGCCACCTGACACCGCTCTACGAGCCGTTTTAATATGCTGAAACGGCTTAAAAAATCCTTTCAAATCAACCAACCCATGATTATCACGTGTCCGGTTGACCTTTTCAGTGTGGCTTAAGCTTTTTCTTAGGTTATTTTCGTAATTATTTCAATAAATAATATATAAGTTTAATATATAAATAATTAGTAATGTCACATCACGTGTCCTCACAAATAGATAATAATTAACTTTTATAGGCAACTTCAAGAAGGAAAAACAAACAGAGGTAAGAGTACAAATGAAGCATTTGCTAAAGTTTGTGGATAAATTACTGCCACCCATATGTGTAACTTTAGTTTAAAGTGGATATTATCAAATAAGATAATCACTTTGCTTTATTAATTTGGCCTAATGTTAAAAAAAAATATTTATTAGTGCAAACTAGAATATTTTTTTAAAATTTTTGGCATGTTTAAAGACTTTATAAAGGATATATTAAGTGTATTGAGTTATTTTAACTTAGTACCAACAATTTCCATTCCCTCTAAAAAAATTAATGTTACTAACTTTTAAGCATTTGAGTTTTGAGCCCCTTTCCATGGTGAGTTGGAACCAATATCCCCAGCATTTGGTCAAGCGTAAAGCTCAACTTGATTAATTAAAAAAAACGGTTGAATTTAGTTAGAACTTTGTATCTAAAGCTTGAGCCGACTTGTAAAAAAAATTCTAACTCGAGGACAAATCATATATTATTTTTTATATAAACTTATAGATGTTTATATATAGCATAAGATATATAGGGTGGGGTTCTAGAGTGAACATTAATGTATTTTTGAACCGAGTAAACAAATCATGACCTTTGATTTAAATCATCAAATCCTTCATCATCAAATCCTTGTCATTGATTTACACTTGTGTATTGATAATCAAAGGCTAGGATTAGGTTCACTAGTGTTCACAATCAAGAAGGTTGTTCACAAATGAACATAACCCTACCCATATATGTATATCTGTCATAATAATAATTTGTTATGTAATATATATTTAGCTAATTAAATAAAAATTATTATATTTGTATATATAATAGACTTTTTTGGGCTTCCAAGCCACAAAACGTTTTAAACTGAACTATTAACTACGGTTTTGTGAAACGGCAAGCAAAGCGATTTGGTTGGATCTCAAAAAACAGAGTATCCGAACAATTTGATGTTCTGAGCCTAATTTGGTATATGAAACTCAAGCTCATTGAGTGAATAGTTTTATTTTTAGGCTCAAGCTTCTTTAAACTCGGCTTGATATCAACATTCGGCTAGCTAATCTCATGATACACGGGTAAACACACTTTAAACTCGGCTTGATATCAACATTCGGCTAGCTAATCTCATGATACACGGGTAAACACACTCATTTACCCGTCTCGATTTTCAACAGCTTTTTGAACCGAGTAAACAAATCATGGCCTTTGATTTAAATCATCAAATCCTTCATCATCAAATCCTTGTCATTGATTTACACTTGTGTATTAATAATCAAGAGCTAGGATTAGGTTAACCCTACCCATATATGTATATCTGTCATAATAATAAATAAATAATTTGTTATGTAATATATATTTAGCTAATTCAATAAAAATTATTATATTTGTATATATAATAGACTTTTTTGGGCTTCCAAGCCACAAAACGTTTTAAACCGAACTATTAACTACGGTTTTGTGAAACGGCAAACAAAGCGATGTGGTTGGATCTCAAAAAACAGAGTATCCTCTGAGCCTAATTTGGTATATGAAACTCAAGCTCATTGAGTGAATAGTTTTATTTTTAGGCTCAAGCTTCTTTCAACTCGGCTTGATATCAACATTCGGCTAGCTAATCTCATGATACACGGGTAAACACACTTTAAACTCGGCTTGATATCAACATTCGGCTAGCTAATCTCATGATACACGGGTAAACACACTCATTTACCCGTCTCGATTTTCAACGTGTTAAATATAACTTAAAATATATCGAAATGTTTACCATCCAGCTCATTTTGCGCCGTATATAAAATCTCATAAGCACAAGCAACTACAATTCTACATGTGACAATCATAACCAAAATCATACAACATTTTCTTATGGTATGTATACAGTTTCTTGAATGCCTTCTTTTTAGCAGCTTACAAGTTATAACCCTGACCATCTAGAGAAGAACAATAAATGAATAATCCATAGTACTAAAAAAATTAAAAAAAAGAAAAGAAAAAAGGTTTCCCAATGGTTCATTGTGTAGCCAACTGTAGAGGGTAAACGGTGTCGAAAACAACTCTACCAAAAATGTCCCTCACTTCATCCAATCTACCCAATGCCAACGACTCATAGTCGATTTCACCTCCTCTGTTCGATATAAACCTTCGATTTCTCCCCCTTTTCACGCAATCAAACATAGAGCATACCTTTAACGATAGAGCCCATGATATGAAAACCTGAAAGAAAATAAAATTAATCAACTTTTATTCTTATAAAACCAAGTATTATATTCATATAATAATCAGTTTTAAAAGACGAGTCCTCACCATATCGGATTGTGGGGCTTGCGGGTACTGGATCAGGGCCTGCGAAACCAAATTTTCGTCGGTTAGTTTCCTCAATGCGGATTTGACAGAATCTGCGAGTTTTATAACTTCATCCATTAATTCGTCTTTTGTATACGCGTAACTAGATTGTGATATTTCATGGAAGCTTGTTTCATGAGGCTGTGAGATTTGTTTTGCGATATCTACGGCTTCGGATAATGACCCGCCCCTGTGAACCACGATACTAAAGGCGGCAATCACCAAAGCATCCCGAGGTTGCTCTACCAATGCTTCGTGAAACGCGAGAATGCTAACCCTGTAAAAAGCAAAGGTTGGGTTGACCCGAACATGTTATGTCTGGAAAATCTTAATACGTTAAAAGATAATTAGTGTGTTAACTATGTTTCTTACCACAGGCAAGAGTGGCACGGTCGGTCAGGTGCTAGAAGTTTATCCAAACTAGCAAACAAAGACTGTAATGCAAAACAGGATCTTAATTAATATTGTCGTATAATATAAAGTAAAAAGCAAAGGTTGGGGTGATCAGAATTCGATTCGGATTCGAGAAATTTAAAATTCGACTCAATTCGATTCGATTATCAAGAATTCGAATTCGAGACCTGTAATTCGAATGCGAATTTATAATTTTAAATTCAATTCGAAATTCAATATTCGAATTCAGATTATACATTTATTTATTTATTTATTTATTTATTTATTATATATACATATATATATATATATATATATACATGTATATATATATATATACATGTATATATATTATATACATGTATATATATATATATACATGTATATATATATATATATAAAATACACACATAACTTTTAATTGGGCTATAGTATGAATTAATCTCTAAATTTAATACAAGTCCTAAAATAGCCCATTACCAAGCCCAAATAACCCATAACGAATTTCCATATTTTAAATGAATTTGAATCAAAATGAATTTATTCGAATTCGATTCGAATTCAAGCAAAAATAAAAATTATTCGAAAATTCGTTATTCAATTCGATGAACTCCCCTAGAGTTAACGAAATCATTTTATTAAACAAACCAGAAGCATGTTAGATCTCTTGTCACGTCTGCGAAATTCATGTGAAACAAGATAAGACGCCTGCATGAACCCATACATCACATTATACTCATGAACTTTTCTAAAGGGTTGTTGCATAAAGAGGTAACAAAGCATTTAACATATTTCTATTTCAAGTAACCATCTATAGTTTCACTAATAGAAAACCCTTTTAAAAAATTTCAGTTTAAAGTAATCCATACAAGTTACCATCAAACTTATGATGTGCCAGTAAGTTCTACCATCTTGACTTGACTTTTGACCATGACTTTTTGCCGACAAGGATAAAAAAGATGGTTACCTAAAACATAAATCAGACCAAAAATGGTTACCTTATTATGCAATAACTCAAATTTCTAATAGAGTAAAGTACGTGGATGGTCCGTGTGGTTTACCAAAACTCTGGATTTGGTCCCCAGCTTTCCAAAAGTACATGGATGGTACCTGTGATTTGCACTTTGTAACACATTTAGTCCCCAACCAACAAATCTAAACATTTTAGCACATCTAAGTTACCGACTAACTGTGTTACAAAGTACAAACCACAGGGACCATCCATGTAATCTTGGAAAAAGTTGAGGACTATATGTGTTACAAAGTGCAAACCACAGGGACCATCTGTGTACTTTTGGAAAGCTAAGGACTAAATCCAAAATTTTGGTAAACCGCAAGGACCATTCATGTACTTTACTCAAATATGTGTTATGTAAGTTGTTATAGGGCCCGTACTTGCAGGGGTAGAAGAATCTCAAGGAGTCCAAATTTCCAAAGTAACCGTAATGAAGCCTCTGCAGATCCATATGCCAGCATATAATTCATTTCCAAGTGTATCCGGCCCTATACCAAACGTTAAAGTTTAAACGGATCAAATTTGGGTGTGTTATATCTAAAAGCGGTCAAATGAAAAAGATCAGCCATATACGATAAGGTATACCTTATCAAGCCTTAACAAAGAATCCGAGAACTCTTTCAAATAATGAGAAGTTTCCCTGGAAAACCGAAACCCTAAGCGCGCAGCAATTCTAATCCCACGCAGAATGCGAGCTGCATAATAGATACGAGATTCAAACGTGAAAATTACACATTTCAGTTACAACATATATGTAAAGTATGTAAAACATACCACAATCTTCCGCAAAAGAAGTGCTTGCAGGAACTATGCAACGAACCTACATACAACCGAACATAACAAATAAATTAAAAAAGGTGTAATTCAAATGTTCATGTGTTTATTGGAATGTAAACTAAAAGAACAAAATTCACACTTTAGCCTTTTGGATGTCTTTCATTCCGCCAATATAGTCATACACAATCCTTGCAAATGGATCAAACATCAACCTGTACGTATCACATATCTTGTTATGAACTAATGATGACCCGTCAAGAACTATATTTTCAGAAGCAGAATCTGTTTAGCCAAGCATTAAAATTTATATCACGATTAAACAACTGCTCAAACGCTTATGTGAAAGGAAACGTAAGTACCCGTTGATCGTAAAATCCCTCTGCATACAATTTCTCCATCGAACGAAATCATATTCATCGCAACCCGAAGGTTTCCTCATGGAAGATTTCGACTTCCTACCGAACTTTTTTCCAATTGTGCTGAAACTTGAAACCTGACCCATATTAGATACGCATAACCGTGTTACAAACCTTTTATGAAAATAGTATTACAGTCAGAGATGTAACTTTTAACACATGTTATTCGTATTTAGCACATGAAGATAACGGACCAACCTCCACAATGGCATCATCGACGTGTACGTGACAGATCGGAAATCGTCTTCCAACTATTTCACAACGAGGAAATGCTCGCATTACCTGCGAATTAAGAGCCCTTATTGTTCAATTTATGTTGATCCATGAATGTGAAGATTTTGAGGTTTTGAATGAATTGAAAACAAAACAAAGTTACAAACCTCTTTAAGTTCAGCGGATGTCAAGATGTCAAAATCTTTAGGAGTTCTCTTCAATACAAGATCGCGTACACATCCGCCAACTAGGTATACCTCGTATCCTACATAGAAAAAGATAAGGGTATTGTGAAAAGATACATGGCCCCCGTTAGTGTACACTAGTGCACCTGTCACATCATACGGGCCATATGGACCATACAGGCCATATGACAGGACAAAAAAGGGTCATATAGGCCATATGGGTTTGTCGACATCAGTCATTTCTTAGTCGGTCAAAACATCATACGAGTATACGACCCATGTGACCATTTTTCGCTGGGTCATACGGCCCATATGGTCATTTTCTCCATGTCATGCGGCCTGTATGGCACGTCACGGGTGTCGGAATAGTGGGTTAGTGGTGTTTGTTTAACTATCCCCAAAGTTTACTAGATAACCGATTCCAATAAAACATATCAAACCTTTTTTCCTAAGCACATTCAAAACAACTTTTGCAGGCTTTGCAATCCTTGAAGTCCTGATTCCAAGTTCTTTAGAACATAATTTTTTCCATTCATGTGGCTTGCAATCATCATTTCCTCCTACTATCATCACACATATCCAACCTCACACATTAAAAACCAGTATACATAACTTTCTAAGTCCTTCTAAAATAATTCAAAAATAAAAATAAATCACCATTTACATCTCTTGCAGGTGAAATCCGAAAATCTTCTTTATGAACATCTACTGATTCAGCCAAAGATTCAATAGCTGCCACAGAAAAACTTTGTCTTGCCTACAATTCAAACAATAATCAACATACTTTATTCAAATTGAATAACTAAGTAATGCAATTAAATAAATTCGGAAACTTTATATAAGTTCCACAATCAAATTATTCATTAATTGCTATAAATTCATTATTCAATGTAGAATTTGGATTCAAATAATAAAGGAGAAAGGTGTAAGAACACAATATTAAATACCTTTTGCACACGATTAAAAAGAGGGAGATTGAAAGATAGATGTGTTCTGCAAGCAAAACCTTGAGAGATAGCGATTGTCATTTGAAGAATTATGACGTTTGATCATGCCAATTGCTGGAAATCTGGAAAACTAGGGTTACAAATTTGGGAAATTTGAGAGGAACAAAATCTGAAGACGATGAAGATTGAAGATAAATGTTTATTGGGCCAATGTACTTGGGCTTGTTTTAAGTCTATATGAGTGTTTTTATTTGGGCTCTTGTTTACAAACTACTTCACTTTTTTTTTTTTTTTTTTGCCAAATGGCAACAACTGTGCGAGCCTGCTGGTGTTTACCGGGTCGGCTTTTGGTTTACTTGGTTCGGAAAGTCTTTTGGTTGAAACCCAAAATCGAATCGAATTTAGTTTAGTTCGGTATGTTCAAAACTGAACCACATGTTTTTAGGGTTGTAAACGAATCGAAAGAACACGAACGAGGTCATGTTTGTGTTCATTCGTTAAGGAAATCCAATGTTCGTGAATTGTTCACGAGCACATGTCGAATAGAAGTTTGTGTTCGTGTTCGTTTGTTAAGGAATTCCAGCTGTTCACAAACAGTACGTGAACATAAGTCATGAGCACAAAGGAATACCAAAATTGAAAAAAACACCATTAACCTAAAACATCCGACATAAGTAGTCAAATACAATCATTAAGTGACAAAACAATAATTCAAGACATAAGAAGTATACTACAAGTACCTTACGATCAATCAAGTTTAGCTAACTATGACATAATTATTTAAGTTATGTATACATATCCCAAAAAATGTTTTTAGCGTCCAATTTTGTTATATGTTTAGATAAGGGGTTACATTTTACTATTTTTTCTAAATATAATTATTAATTAATGTTTAGAGGGGAGGGGAAGTAAAAAAAGAAATAATATCGGGGAACCATAACCAGGCTAAACAAACTCGAAACTGTCTTTAAAACAACAAAAAAATAAAAACTTGACCAACCAGTTCTCAAATTGCGCACTTGTAACAACGACCACCTGAACAAAAAAAATGAGAGAACAATAGCTAAGCGGACTAAAAGAGCATGAATAAGGAAATGCGAGACTCGTGAATACACTGGTTCAAAATATGCTATATCTATACTATATAATAATGTATAATAGAAATATATTTTAAACTACCCAAAAGTTAAGAACTCTTTTTAGTTAATGCACAAGATACAATCCAAAATTGAGTGTAAATTAATTTTTTAAACATTGATTACACTTTAATTCCCTTATTCTTAGTTGCACTTTAATTTTCTTATCTTTAACCAAATTATGATAATTAGTTAATATTTACATTTTATCCCCTGATAAAAACTATCTTTATGATTTTTTAACAACTATAAATTCTTCGTACGTTAGTATTATTTTTTAAAAGTTACAAAAAGCAAACATTTTTTTAATTAAAAAATAAAAGTCTCATAAGAGGGATGGAATCATGGAATTGATTAGGGTTAGAAAAGTTCCTTAAGCTAAGGTAACTCCATGATATAGAGATGAAGTGACATATGATATAGAGATGAAGTGACATAGTAACAGTAAACGTTAGCCAAACCAGTTGAAACCGGACCGGAATCAACTAAAATTTTAATTAATTGAAAATCGATTAGTCGAAAACTGAATTAAACAAAAACTAGTTATCAACTTTTTGTAGCCTTGTTTAACCAAAATTAACTGAACCGAACCGATTATTCATATTTTTTATATTTCTAGCTTTTATACCCACAGTTCATGTATTTTATATTTTACACCTTCATTTCTTGTATTTATATTTCCATTTCACGTATTTATACATCCATTTCATGTATTTACACCCTAGTTTCATGTATTTATAAGCAAAAATTTTAGCCAAAATTTGGTTAGGCTATAAACTGAAATTAAACGAACCGAATAAAAAACTATCAATCTAACCGAACAAACCAAATTGATTAACCGAAAACTGATTGGTTAATAAAATTGACTAACTTATAACTTCGGTTCAAGATAACACCTTAACCAATAAAACCACACATCACAATGAAATAAACTAACCTATGACCTCGTTTATAACGTATATCCAGCACAATAATAGTACAATAACTTTTATACGCATGAGTAAACTACCAAAAACAAATAACACATGACACAATGCAAAGTGTCCCCACCATGCTAGTTTATTAAAATACAGTACTTTGAAATACATTCATTTGAGCACACTTAATATCCACTACTAGCACTCCCATTGTATTTACGAGACACTTCTTTTATAAACAGAACATATTTTTATCCACATAATGACTCAAAAACTTTATATTAAAAATTGCATGAGTTGTAGATAAGTTGAGAATAATCGGTCTTGCATGGTTACATTCTAGTAACCAGAGATTGAAAGTGTGTGATGATTTTGTTCATTCTTACACTCCATGTTAATTGAAGGTTGTCATGATTGCCTTTTATTTTGTTTCTGTTTTTTCACTCTGTCTCTCTCCCTACCAACTTCACTATACATAGTCGTCGTTAGGCTACTCGGTGTGGGTGATGAGCCTCTTTGGAGAATGACCCGTTACGTTAGCGTCACGTAGGATAGGTGTGAGGATGGGCCTAAAGATGATGGACCTAGGAAATGAAAGATGGGGCTAAATATATATATCTATGTATAGGTGTGTGTGAGAAGAAGAGCCGCGTCGAGAACGTCTGAAGGCTGCCGCGGAAGACGACGCCGGACCCAGGGGAAATGGTGTGGAGGGGGGGGGGGCGTCGCCAAGCCAGGCCGGGCCTGGACGACCCCACACCGAGTAGCCTTAGTATATCCAACTACGTCTTTTGAACGAACTACTTTCGTGTTTCAACCATGATACCTTCTATTCTATTGCTACTTAAATCAATTAAAGTTTTGTTGTTTTTATAGATTTTAGTAAATGTTTAATAAAAACTTTATTATCAAGACAACACACATAAATTTGAGAGGCCTATAGTTTCAACCTTACTTTCATACAACTCTTGATGATCGTATGTTAACATAAGTTGCAATTTATCTAATCATGTTTATTAACAAGATATTGACGGTCACCTGTGAGTTTACCGATAACGGGTCTTATGGATAAAACACATACAAAAAAGCGTATATACACGCAAGCTTTCCTGTTAAATAATAATTGAAATTCAAAGTTGGATATGTTCTTGGCGATTGTGAGAATGTGAAGAAAGTGTGGGGCTCAATTGCTAAATGGTTAGATTCGTCTTTGCTATCTAATTGTTATCCTTCGCACCTGGTTGTTTGGGTTAATGCTTTAGTGATTTCTAAAAGGAAGAAAGAAGTTATGCGTGGAATTATTTTGAACGCTTGGTGGGTGCTTTGAAGATTTGATAATTATATCATGTTTGCTGAGGCCATGTGTAGTGGTCAAGCTTCATAACCCTCATAGATAGGGGTTATACGACATGTGGACAATTGTGTAAGAAAGAGGGGTTATCGGGGTTATATAACTTGAGTGTGTACTGGGTTATACCCCTTCAATTTTACATATACATGTATGTATATATCTGCGTGTGAGGGAAAAACAAATGGTGGAGGGTTATGGCATCGTTATAGTTTTCGCGAGCCAAACTTTTTTCCGGGCTATAGCGCCCCGCTATGTCGATGTTCGCCGCGCCATAAAGCGTTATGGAGGGTGGTGGTGCAACATCAACTACCACCACGGAGGGACTCATGATGACAGAAGAATTAGCTTATCTGGTCTAATCCTAAATTATTTTTATTTATGGTTTGTAAATAGAAATAGAAATCCAAACATTAGTTTGGTGGGTTGATTATAAAATCCACTTCTTTGTATGTAATGTATCTTGTTTTTATTTTTGTTTTTTTTTTACTAGCATCTTGCTAGAATAAACACACCATTTTTATATGAAATGAAAGTGAAGAAAATCTTAAAAAATCGAGATCTATCGCCACACCCCTTCCACACTTCTCGCAGATCTACATATCAGTTACACATAATAATACTTTAATACATTTTTATAATTTATTTAACTAAAAGAATTTGAAAATCAACATTTTTAGGGTTTTACTAAGAGGTGTAAATTAGTCGAGTCATTCGTGAGCAACTATATATTGGTTACTAAATACTCGAATCAAGACGAGTTTAAATGAACTCTAGCACAAGCTCAGGCTCGACCCTACTGTTGTTGCTCATTTAATAAATGAGTTTGAGCTCAAGCTTTACTTATCAAATCGGACGTAGTTTAAATGAGCTTGAGCCTGAGTACGGCTCCACCCTTTTTTTTACCAACTTTAATTTCAAACACCATAATTGAAGTGTTAATGTTTTATTCATTTTAACTATATTTTAAACACATTCTATGTCATTACGAATATTTCATTAAGAATAATAGAAAGCAGTAAATAATTAATTATACATCTAACATATTACTATAATTCTATTATAGATTTATCTAAATTATAGAAGAAAAAAAGAAAAAGAAAGAAAAGTTCGTAAAAGAGCAATGATGTGTGTCCCAAAAATGTTTTCATGAAAATTACTTATGCAAGTGAATAAAAGTTATATTGACGACCATATACATTGATGAAGTTTTATATTTTTTTATCAAACTACTAAACACGAACTCACACGTCGTCGTGAGGTGGTGTTGTGATGGAAAATTTGTGACGTTCGGTTTTTAATACCAATTATAGATAAAAATAATCACGTAACAATGATATATTCATATTTGATTAAAATTTAGAGCCAAGTGTTGAAAAAATAAGCATGTAGCATGGTTAGTGAGATTCCTCGTGCTATGATGTAGGCTTTTGGTTGCTATCAGATTAGTTTGTTACCGTAATGAGATGTGTTTTATATCGATTGAAAACCATATAAACAAATATTGGTATTGGTACTAATGTTGTTTGGACGTTGTCAATTTGTTTCGTCAGTGGATAGAAAAAAGTTAATTGGATGTTGTCGATTTGTTTCGTCACTGTATAACTATAGAAAAAAGTTAATTATAAAGTGACGTAGTTTATCATTTTCTCATTCTAATAACATAATATAACGTCTTATAAAATTCCAGAGCGATAAGTTTATTTTTATATCCTTTTTTTATAAAAGTTATGTTTAAAATCCAACGGGTTAAATATAATTGACTTTATTTTCTTTAACATGACTAATCGAACCGATATCGTCCAAACTACATTGATAACTGTACTAGAGTTTTGTTTTTCTTAGTTTTCCTGATTTTCCGATCTAAACTTGATCAAAACATTGTAATCACAACAATGTATTTTTGGTATCGTAAGCTATATCGAGTGTCAGTAACGCATCAGTATCGTGATGAAACCAAACCAAACCAATATGGTCCAAACAACACCGGTACCAATATTCATTTTAATCGTTTTCGATCGATCTAAAAGATGTGTTGATTGTTATACAGAGCGTCGATATTGTTCCCCTTCACAACCGATTTGGGATATTACAATCTACCCCCCTTAATGGGTTCAGCATCCTCACGGGACCTGGCATCACTGGTCCTGCCCTGGCTCTAATTTATTAGCCCAGTGTAATCGCACCATGATATTGTCCGCTTTGGCAGCCATCACGTCCTCAGCACCTGCCCCTCACGGTTTATAAAACACGTCATAATGGTGAAGGTGTCAATCACCTTATAAGGAAGTCTTTGTTCCCTTCACATCCGATGTGGGATATTACAATTCTGTAACAGCCCAGCGTAACCGCACCATAATATTGTCCGCTTTGGCAGCCAACACGCCTTTAGCGCCCACCCCTATTGGTTTTTAAGACGCGTCATGATGGTGAAGGTATCATGCCCCTTATATAGAAGCCTTCGTTCCCTTTCAAAACCGATGTGGGATATCACAATTCACCCCTTTAAAGGGTCCAACGTCCTCGCGGGACCTGGCACCACTGGTCCGGTCATGGCTCTGATACCATATGTAACAGCCCAGCGTAACCGTAGCATGATATTGTCCGCTTTGGCAGCTAATACGCCCTCAGCGCCCGCCCCTCATAGTTTTTAGAATGAGTCATGATGGTGAAGGTATCAAGCCCATTATAAGGAAGCCTTTGTTCCCCTTCATAACCAATGTAGGATATCACAATCCTCCCCCTTAAGGGGTCCAGCGTTCTCGCGGGACCTGGCACTATTGGTCCGGCCCTGGCTTTGATACCATCTGTAACAGCCCAGCGTAACCGCACAATGATATTGTCCGCTTTGGCAGCCAATACGTTCCCAACGCCCGCCCTCACGGTTTTTAAAACGCGTCATGACGATGAAAGTATCAAGCCCTTATAAGAAAGCCTTTATTTCTCTTAACAACAAATGTGGGATATCACATATTTACAATAGAGTATATTTTTTTATTGTAAACTATCGCAAGTCTTGGTATCGTAATAAACCTAATCCCAACAATATTGGTGCAAGTTTTGTAGTATCAGAACCATTATCGATATTCGTTTTTAAAGTTTTCAATCGATGTAAAACCATATCATGACTTTATTATTTAGGTTTTATCATTCGGCTAGGATACCCAGTGCCGGTACCGTACCAATACCATAATGAAATGATCAACCGATGTCGTCCAAATTCCCACCGCAATGCAAATGATTAGAAATCAACTAGTTTATAATAAAATGTGATATACATAACTATATATAAATTATAACACTTTCATTCACTTCAGTTGTACAGATTTTATATGTTTGAAGGACATGTTGTGATATCCCGGGTTTTTCGGATAAATTATACGTGACACTTGTCGAATAATATGCGTGCTAAGTATTAAACGTGAATGAATACGTGATGAGTGTTTATGTGATTGTTTAGTTATTAAGTAATTATTGTAAATATGCACACAAACCGAACCCTTTGTGAAACTAGGAAACTTGGAACCCAAGTCTTCGGCCAAAAGAGAACAAGAATCAAAGATCAAACCTAAACAAACTAACTCACTCCAATACTTGGCCGCAAGATCAAACTCGAAACCACAAGATCAAAACCAAACGAACCATTCTAGTCTCTCGGCCGCAAGATAAAACCCAACCCAAGATTCTCGGCCACAACACACAAACCCAACCCTATCCCTTGACCGCAAGACCCAAACCCAAATCGCAACCCTCACCTTTTTGTGCTATATATATATACACATACCCATGCATGTTGCATACACAAAAACACAAACCCTAGAAGGAAAAACTGCCGTCGACAGCTTGTTCACAGCCCTTGCGACCGCAAACAGCCTTCATCAGATCAGCCTTTGTTCAGTCCATACAATCGCAAACCAGCCTCCTTCTCGGTCACGGATCTTCTCGGCTGCAAGCAGTCTTTGATCACCGGATTCCTTAGCTTAAGCACGGTTCGTTTACCTTATTATATAAGACCATATTCGGATACATGTGTGTAACTTTGTTGTGTTCGGGTTGTATGATTGTATTGCTTCGGTTAGATATATGTTTGAATGTCTAGTTGTTTCGGCTAAATATATGTTTGAATGTCTAGTTGTTTCGGCTAAATATATGTTTGAATGTCTAGTTGTTTAGGCTAAGTATATGATTATATTGCTTCGGATATATACACATACTTGAATGAATTGAGTAATTGTTTCGGATATATACACATACTTGAATGAATTGAGTTATTGTTTCGGATATATACACATACTTGAATGAATTGATTAGTTGCTTCGGATATACACGTACTTGAATGAAGTGATTTGCTTGTTCGGATTATAGGTGTTTAATGTAATCGGCTGAGTTGGTTATAAACATAATGGTATTCGGAAATCATAAGTTAGCAAGTGTGTTTTGGTTGTAATAACTAGAAATAAGAACTAGGGTTGCATGGATAGGTTATTAGTATTAATCTAGGACTAGAAATCAGAGCTAGATCGCTTAGATTAATCGCATGAACGGGATTACACGAGTTTATAATAATAACATGCTGAAACAGGAAGCTGAGTGAAAGTTGCAGCCGATTTCATCTGGCTGTAACTTGGTCGTTAGTTGTCGAAAAACGGATTTTCTGATGTCTAGAACGTAGAGATTTGAATAAGGAATCTAATGGCGCTGGATTCATAATTTTCTGAAGTCGTTTGATATTTTTAAAGGACTGAACAAGTTCAGTAGCTAAAGCTGTGAAAATTCTGGAATTTTGTTGGTTGTTTATCAAGCTAGATTTTAAAATCAGTAGGGAGTTGAGTCATGATTTTTGTACAGTAACTAGGTATAGAAATTTCCGGGCAACCCCAATTGGAATTTTGTTAATCGGACGATCAGTGATTTTTAAATAAATTCTTCCGTGGACTGCAGTCAGAAAGCGGTAAATCTGACTGCAGCTTAGTGAATTAATATTTATGGCTAATTGGTAAAGATTTAGGACTTGGAAAAATTATATAAATTTCTATGGTATAAATGTCACCTACTGTAAAAATATGGGAATTTTTGGAATGTTAGAACTATTTTATAAAAATCCTAGAAAACAGCTGAATAATTGAGTGTTAAGCAGAAAGTTGATAACTTGTGATTGTATGTATAAAGTGTTGTATGGATTTGGAATATGTTTATGATAAGTTGTTTGATTACTATGATCACATGAGAATACTTACATGCATGTTTGAGTGTTAGATATGTTGTTTGTGTGTATCACTTTGTGAGTAAATTGCGTGTGGAATTTGTATTGGTGTGATTTCACACTGACGTGGAATTAATTGGTTTGTTAGGACGCAACTAGCGGTCCCATCTCTTATAACATCTTTGCTACACTAACCGAGCAAATAAAGGTGAGTTCACGGCCCCTAACTTTATCCGGTTTTTAAACAACAGGGGGAGAAACATGTATACACTCTCAAACTCAAACTCTTTACGTTATACGAATTTAACGTCACATAACTATACGGTAACTAAGTTAATGTTAATGTAATGTTATGGGCACTAAGCAGCTTTATCACTTAAGTCCTCGACAATCTCCTCGGATCGTTAGTATTTGGGTTAAATAGCGGGGGAATTATAAGTAGTACTACTGGGTCTGACGAGCCCCATCCGAGCTAGTCGCGCTAGCCGACCGGGTATGGTCAACGGATGTATGATTGGCCTAACACCGCCATGGTCATGTAATAGGCCTGGCAAAACGGAGGCACACAGTCAGCTTCGATCGCGAACACTTAGTGACATGACTTTAGGCTAGCTACCTATATACATTAATATTGAACTTAATTACGGAACAACTTAATATTCCGGGTTTGGAATATTGGAAACATCAACTTATTATCCCGGGTTGGGGATAATGGAAACAACAACTTAATATTCCGGTTTGGGAATATTGGAAGCAACAACTTATTATTCCGGGATTGGAATAATGGAACTGATTAGTTATCCCGGGTTGGGGATAACGGAGTAACAAACTATAACCGAACAAACGATTTTATGAAAACCTGTGAACTCACTCATCTTTAATGTTGACATTTGTTTCTTTACATGTTTCTCAGGACGCTAGGAGCTCTAGGTGCACGCACACGCATTGAACAAGACATCATTATAGAGTCTTATTTATTAATATTGTTTTGGGATTTTTCAAGTTGTTTTGGCGTTTGTGTTGGCGCCCGCATCATTACTTATTTATGCTTCCGCTCAAACTTTAAAAACTGATACTCATGCTAAATATTGGTAATATAAAATCGACAACAAATGATTTTGGAAAACGTATAATCAAATCATGTAGAGTCGTTCAACGTACTAGTGTTACAGATTCTGGTTTGTTCACACGCCTCGCGGTAAAACTCCGCAAGTGGAAATTGAGGGTGTGACAGATTGGTATCAGAGCCACTAGCTATAGAGAACCAGGTTTGCATTAGAAGTAGACCTAAACTATAGCTGATATCACGACACTAGACTTAGTTTGGCACCGAATTATTATATCTTGTTATGCAATATGCTACAAACGTGTTTGGTAGGTTATACCTTCATAATAAGAAATGAAAACAACTCGTAACTAACTACACGACCTAACAGGCAATGTCATCATCCTCATCGTCATCATCGTCCGACAGACTTACGCCACCAAGAGCACCAGGAAAGGCACCAATGGTGGAACCCATACCACCTTATGGCGTGGAGACACGCTCAGCAGCGAGGAAAAGGCTCGCTCTGGGGGAGGAGTCGTCGTTGCGCCCAACTATTGCTGTACCGGTTGAACCGGTTAATCCTGTAGAGATAGGACTTGACATGCTTAGAATCCTGGTACATACACAACAAAAACAGTTAGAAAGAATGCAGGAAACCATCTTAGCACAAGGATGGATGATCCGACACCTTACGGGAAAGACCGACTCGCTCGAGGAAGAGCATCGTACGAGTAAGATAGCTCGTAACACCATAGCCAGAGATCTGCGTGCGGAGCAGATAAGAGCTGACTGGCTTGAGGACAGAGTCCTGGAAAATAGTTGGAACATTCAGGAACTGCAAAATCAAGCACTTGAACCAGCACCTGCCCCTCCAGTGCCGGTAGAGGAGGATCCAGAAGAGGATCCAGAGGAGGATCCTGAAGAGGATCCGGAGGAGGATCCAGCTGAGGAAGCTGGAAATGCCGCACAGGATGACGGCAACGACAGTGACTTGGGGGATGGAGATGTAGACGACTGACACGTCTCGTTTATATTATTTGTTTTCCTTCAGTTTATTATTTTCCACTTGTGTTTAAACTTGAGACTTTATAGTAAATTCGTATGTTTGATTTGCACTTTTGTAAGACGTTGAGATTTCAGTTAATCAAGTATTTCTTTTGACTATTTAACATATTGAGTTGACATAACTAAATAATTATTAAAGTACGAAGTAGGATAACTATATTTGACATATAGACTTATCGGGGTGTGTTTGTGTTGTGTTTCGAAGATCTAAATGGCGACTGGAAGACGTGGAAACCTTAACTTGACGCCTGAAGAGCTAGCTGCCATGATCCAGGAGCATGTGAACGCAGCATTAGCGGGTGTGCAGAACCAGCCGGCAGGTAACCATTATTAAGTTTTCGCGTGAAAATCTAATAGTGAGGCTAGTACAATTCCTTGCTGACTTCCTGTTCTCTGTCAGCAGGAGGGGGCTTTAATCCCTATAAGATGTTCCTTGACTCAAAACCTAGCAAATTCTCGGGGGCGGAAGGACCCATTGGACTGGTCCGCTGGATCGAAAAGTCGGAATCCGTTTTTGAAATGTGCAACTGCTTAGAGGCCAACAAGGTCAAATACGCCGCCTCAGCACTGGAAGATGGGGCACTGACATGGTGGAATGCCCAAGTCCAAACACGTGGACTGTTAGCTGCAAATGCTATGGCATGGACTGAGTTCAAGGCCCTGATTAAAGAGGAGTACTGTCCACGAGACAGAGTGCAACAGTTAGAGCAAGCTTTGTGGAACCACAAGATGGTGGGATCGGAAATTGAAGCTTACACTGCAAAACATCATGATTTGGTATTTCTGTGTCCCGAATTGGCCAACACGGTGGAGAAAAGACTCGAGTTCTATCTCGGGGGTCTGGTTTCGGAAATTCAGGGTATGGTGATGTCTAGTAACCCTGAAACAGAACATCAAGCTATCCGATTGGCTCACAAACTCACCGATAAAGCGGTGGAACAGAAGAAACTACCAGCACGGGGTACCACTGAAGTTGCCCCAGATAACAAAAGAAAGTTTGAAGACTCCACCATTCGACAGTCTTCGTCATCTCATCCGCAGCAAGGGAACCAGAAACAGTTCAATCATTACCACAGCCACCGGGGTCATCAAAATCATTCCAACAACAACAACAACAACTACAACAATAACAACCAGAATGCAGGCGGCTATGTAGGTCGAAAGCCGCAGTGCAATCGCTGCAATCTTCACCATAACGGCCCTTGTGCCGGAAGTCGCTGCCAAAGATGTGGCAAGATGGGACATGCGGCAAAGGATTGTCGTGGGGAAATCATGTCCCGACAAAATCAGAATCAGCCTCAGGGTCAGCAGCAGGGTATAAACCGGGGATGCTATCAGTGTGGTAGCACTACTCATTTCAGAAAAGACTGCCCACAGTTGCGCAACAACAACAATAATGGTGGAAACAACCACAACAACCGCAACAATAATAACAACAACAATAATGGGAACGGTGGCACAGGAGGTGCCAAGGGTCGCGCATTTACATTGGGCCGCGGAGAGGCCAGAAACGACACGAACGTGGTCACCGGTAAGTTTCCCCTTAATGAACATTTTGCTACTGTGCTTTTTGATACGGGTGCGGATAGGAGTTTTATATCTGAGTCTTTTAGGAAGAACCTAAATCTCACGCTTAAACCATTAGAGACCCCTTATGTGATAGAATTAGCCAATGGTAAATCGGTAGATGTGACCCAAATCGTATCCGACTGTCAACTCAAACTCGCGGGCCACACTTTTACCATTGATCTGATGACAACTACCCTGGGTAGTTTTGACGTGGTAGTCGGAATGGACTGGCTATCCGACGTCCGGGCTGAAGTTCTCTGCTTCGAAAAGTCTATCCGTATTCCACTCACGAACGACGAAATCCTGACGGTACAAGGCGACAAGGCAAGCGCCGTCACCAACATCATCTCATACATGCAAGCGCAGAAGTATCTTCGGAAAAAGAATTCCTTCGCTATACTTGCACTAATTACCGAACAGCCTAAGGACGAGAAACGTATAGAAGACATCCCTGTCGTCCGTGATTTTTCCGATGTATTCCCAGAAGAACTACCTGGTCTTCCACCACATCGACAATTGGAGTTTGAAATCGAATTGGCAAGCAATGAAACTCCTATCGCCAAGGCTCCATACCGCCTAGCTCCAGCCGAGCTGCAGGAGCTGTCGACCCAACTTCAAGAGCTGTTGGAAAAAGGATTTATCCGACCAAGCGTTTCGCCATGGGGAGCTCCAGTCCTGTTTGTCAAGAAAAAGGACGGGACTTTCCGCATGTGCATCGACTATAGGGAACTCAACAAGGTTACAGTCAAGAACCGATACCCATTACCTCGCATCGACGACCTATTCGACCAACTGCAAGGGTCAAGTTACTACTCTAAGATTGATTTACGGTCCGGTTATCATCAGCTACGCGTCAGGGAGGAGGATATCGCTAAGACAGCATTTCGCACTCGGTATGGCCATTACGAGTTCTTGGTCATGCCATTCGGTCTCACTAACGCACCTGCGGTATTCATGGACCTCATGAACCGCGTGTGTAAACCATACCTCGACAAATTTATCATTGTGTTCATCGATGACATACTCATCTACTCCAAAAGTAAAGAAGAGCATGCTGAGTACCTACGATTACTGCTAGGATTACTTCAACAGGAAAAGCTATACGCCAAGCTCTCAAAGTGTGATTTCTGGATCCGGGAAATTCAGTTTCTCGGGCACGTCGTGAATGAAAAGGGTATCCACGTAGACCCTGCCAAGATTGAAGCCATCAAAAGTTGGGAAGCACCTAAGACTCCGACGGAAATCCGCCAATTTTTGGGATTGACTGGTTACTACAGACGCTTCATCGAGGGGTTTTCAAAGATTGCACAACCGCTCACTACCCTCACCCAGAAAGGCATCAAGTATGCTTGGGGTGACAAGCAAGAAGTAGCATTTCAACTGCTGAAGCAGAAACTTTGCAGTGCACCCATTCTGTCCTTGCCGGAAGGGACAAATGACTTTGTAGTGTATTGTGATGCTTCCATTCAGGGATTGGGATGCGTACTCATGCAACGCGATAAGGTCATCGCGTATGCGTCACGACAGCTGAAGGTTCACGAGAAGAACTACACGACGCATGACCTAGAATTGGGAGCAGTGGTGTTTGCACTTAAGATTTGGAGACACTACCTTTATGGAACGAAGTGCACAATCTTCACTGACCACAAAAGCCTCCAGCACATCTTTGATCAGAAGGAGTTGAACATGCGACAGCGTCGCTGGGTCGAACTCTTGAACGATTATGAGTGTGCCATTCGGTATCACCCGGGTAAAGCTAACGTGGTAGCTGATGCCCTCAGCAGGAAGGAACACTTGAAACCTCGTCGTGTACGAGCACTACAACTCACTATTCATTCGGGGCTACCCGATCAAATACGCGACGCCCAGTTAGAAGCAGTTAAGGAGGAAAACATCAAAGCTGAATCAGTGGGAAAAATGGAACGCGATTGGGAAGTAAAGCCCAATGGAGCCCGGTATTTCATGAATCGCATATGGGTACCTCTCTACGGGAACCTCAGAGAGCTAGTCATGGATGAAGCTCACAAATCTCGATACTCTATCCATCCGAGTTCGGATAAGATGTATCAAGACCTTAAAGTTGCGTATTTGGTGGCCCAACATGAAAGCCGATATAGCCACCTACGTGAGTAAATGTTTGACTTGTGCAAAAGTCAAGGTGGAGTATCAAAAGCCATCGGGGCTACTCCAACAACCTGAGATCCCAGTGTGGAAATGGGATCAGATCTCCATGGATTTTATCACTAAACTCCCGCGAACCTTGGGTGGTTGCGATACCATCTGGGTGATTGTGGATCGTTTGACTAAGTCCGCACACTTCCTAGCTATCAAAGAAACGGATAAGATGGAGAAGTTGACTCGCATCTACGTTAAGGAAGTAGTTTCTCGGCACGGAGTGCCAACGTCCATCATATCAGATAGAGATGCTCGCTTCACGTCAAACTTCTGGCAGTCACTCCAGAAAGCGTTGGGAACACGCTTGGATATGAGCACAGCTTATCACCCTCAGACTGATGGTCAAAGCGAAAGGACCATACAAACCTTGGAAGACATGCTTAGGGCATGCGTAGTGGACTTCGGAAATAATTGGGAAATTCACCTGCCTCTAGTGGAATTCTCATATAACAACAGCTATCACACGAGTATTTCGGCAGCACCGTTTGAAGCATTATACGGTCGCAAATGTAGATCACCGGTCTGCTGGGCAGAAGTTGGTGACAGTCAACTCACAGGCCCAGAGTTAATACTTGAGGCTACTGAAAAGATTGTACAAATCAGAAACCGCATGGCGGCGGCACGAGATCGACAGAAAAGCTACGTTGATCAACGACGCAAACCGCTCGAATTTCAAGTAGGCGATCGCGTCCTACTAAAGGTGTCACCCTGGAAGGGTGTAATCCGTTTTGGAAAACGGGGCAAACTTAACCCACGGTACGTAGGCCCGTTTGAAATCTTGAAACGAATCGGATTCGTAGCATACCAATTAGACCTTCCTGCCGAACTCAGTGGAGTTCACAACGTATTTCACGTGTCAAATCTGAAGAAGTGTCTATCAGATGAAACTTTAGTTATTCCATTGGATGAGATCCAAGTGGATGAACAACTACACTTCGTGGAAAAGCCTATCGAGATCATGGATCGTGAGATCAAGACTCGGAGGCACAGCAAGATTCCGATCGTTAAAGTTCGTCGGGACTCTAAGCGTGGACCGGAGTTCACGTGGGAAAGAGATGACCAAATGAAAAGCAAATACCCACACCTCTTTGCAACTGAGCAGCAAACTAACGATACCAGTAACTAAATTTTCGGGACGAAAATTCTTTCAACAAGGGGATGATGTGACAACCTGGAAACTTCTTATACTTTCGTGTACTATTGTTGATTAAATTCTTGTGCATGACACTTGGAAATTCTTTGTGTATGACACTTGGGAATTTCTTGTAACGTTGCGTACCATTATAAACGAACTAACTCTTTGTGCGTGGCACTCTGAACATGTACGTTACATGCTAAACCGAGTTTACTCAATTTTCGGGACGAAAATTCTTTCAACATGGGGATAATGTGATAACCCGGGTTTTTCGGATAAATTATACGTGACACTTGTCGAATAATATGCGTGCTAAGTATTAAACGTGAATGAATACGTGATGAGTGTTTATGTGATTGTTTAGTTATTAAGTAATTATTGTAAATATGCACACAAACCGAACCCTTTGTGAAACTAGGAAACTTGGAACCCAAGTCTTCGGCCAAAAGAGAACAAGAATCAAAGATCAAACCTAAACAAACTAACTCACTCCAATACTTGGCCGCAAGATCAAACTCGAAACCACAAGATCAAAACCAAACGAACCATTCTAGTCTCTCGGCCGCAAGATAAAACCCAACCCAAGATTCTCGGCCACAACACACAAACCCAACCCTATCCCTTGACCGCAAGACCCAAACCCAAATCGCAACCCTCACCTTTTTGTGCTATATATATATACACATACCCATGCATGTTGCATACACAAAAACACAAACCCTAGAAGGAAAAACTGCCGTCGACAGCTTGTTCACAGCCCTTGCGACCGCAAACAGCCTTCATCAGATCAGCCTTTGTTCAGTCCATACAATCGCAAACCAGCCTCCTTCTCGGTCACGGATCTTCTCGGCTGCAAGCAGTCTTTGATCACCGGATTCCTTAGCTTAAGCACGGTTCGTTTACCTTATTATATAAGACCATATTCGGATACATGTGTGTAACTTTGTTGTGTTCGGGTTGTATGATTGTATTGCTTCGGTTAGATATATGTTTGAATGTCTAGTTGTTTCGGCTAAATATATGTTTGAATGTCTAGTTGTTTCGGCTAAGTATATGATTATATTGCTTCGGATATATACACATACTTGAATGAATTGAGTAATTGTTTCGGATATATACACATACTTGAATGAATTGAGTTATTGTTTCGGATATATACACATACTTGAATGAATTGATTAGTTGCTTCGGATATACACGTACTTGAATGAAGTGATTTGCTTGTTCGGATTATAGGTGTTTAATGTAATCGGCTGAGTTGGTTATAAACATAATGGTATTCGGAAATCATAAGTTAGCAAGTGTGTTTTGGTTGTAATAACTAGAAGTAAGAACTAGGGTTGCATGGATAGGTTATTAGTATTAATCTAGGACTAGAAATCAGAGCTAGATCGCTTAGATTAATCGCATGAACGGGATTACACGAGTTTATAATAATAACATGCTGAAACAGGAAGCTGAGTGAAAGTTGCAGCCGATTTCATCTGGCTGTAACTTGGTCGTTAGTTGTCGAAAAACGGATTTTCTGATGTCTAGAACGTAGATATTTGAATAAGGAATCTAATGGCGCTGGATTCATAATTTTGAAGTCGTTTGATATTTTTAAAGGACTGAACAAGTTCAGTAGCTAAAGCTGTGAAAATTCTGGAATTTTGTTGGTTGTTTATCAAGCTAGATTTTAAAATCAGTAGGGAGTTGAGTCATGATTTTTGTACAGTAACTAGGTATAGAAATTTCCGGGCAACCCCAATTGGAATTTTGTTAATCGGACGATCAGTGATTTTTAAATAAATTCTTCCGTGGACTGCAGTCAGAAAGCGGTAAATCTGACTGCAGCTTAGTGAATTAATATTTATGGCTAATTGGTAAAGATTTAGGACTTGGAAAAATTATATAAATTTCTATGGTATAAATGTCACCTACTGTAAAAATATGGGAATTTTTGGAATGTTAGAACTATTTTATAAAAATCCTAGAAAACAGCTGAATAATTGAGTGTTAAGCAGAAAGTTGATAACTTGTGATTGTATGTATAAAGTGTTGTATGGATTTGGAATATGTTTATGATAAGTTGTTTGATTACTATGATCACATGAGAATACTTACATGCATGTTTGAGTGTTAGATATGTTGTTTGTGTGTATCACTTTGTGAGTAAATTGCGTGTGGAATTTGTATTGGTGTGATTTCACACTGACGTGGAATTAATTGGTTTGTTAGGACGCAACTAGCGGTCCCATCTCTTATAACATCTTTGCTACACTAACCGAGCAAATAAAGGTGAGTTCACGGCCCCTAACTTTATCCGGTTTTTAAACAACAGGGGGAGAAACATGTATACACTCTCAAACTCAAACTCTTTACGTTATACGAATTTAACGTCACATAACTATACGGTAACTAAGTTAATGTTAATGTAATGTTATGGGCACTAAGCAGCTTTATCACTTAAGTCCTCGACAATCTCCTCGGATCGTTAGTATTTGGGTTAAATAGCGGGGGAATTATAAGTAGTACTACTGGGTCTGACGAGCCCCATCCGAGCTAGTCGCGCTAGCCGACCGGGTATGGTCAACGGATGTATGATTGGCCTAACACCGCCATGGTCATGTAATAGGCCTGGCAAAACGGAGGCACACAGTCAGCTTCGATCGCGAACACTTAGTGACATGACTTTAGGCTAGCTACCTATATACATTAATATTGAACTTAATTACGGAACAACTTAATATTCCGGGTTTGGAATATTGGAAACATCAACTTATTATCCCGGGTTGGGGATAATGGAAACAACAACTTAATATTCCGGTTTGGGAATATTGGAAGCAACAACTTATTATTCCGGGATTGGATTAATGGAACTGATTAGTTATCCCGGGTTGGGGATAACGGAGTAACAAACTATAACCGAACAAACGATTTTATGAAAACCTGTGAACTCACTCATCTTTAATGTTGACACTTGTTTCTTTACATGTTTCTCAGGACGCTAGGAGCTCTAGGTGCACGGACACGCATTGAACAAGACATCATTATAGAGTCTTATTTATTAATATTGTTTTGGGATTTTTCAAGTTGTTTTGGCGTTTGTGTTGGCGCCCGCATCATTACTTATTTATGCTTCCGCTCAAACTTTAAAAACTGATACTCATGCTAAATATTGGTAATATAAAATCGACAACAAATGATTTTGGAAAACGTATAATCAAATCATGTAGAGTCGTTCAACGTACTAGTGTTACAGATTCTGGTTTGTTCACACGCCTCGCGGTAAAACTCCGCAAGTGGAAATTGAGGGTGTGACACATGTCATCAAATGACATGATACGATAATAAGGTGATTTTTACCTCTTAAATGGTAGAGGGTTTAAATCATGTAATGTATAATTTTTAATAGAAATTATGTATTGCTAAGATGTCTCCCCTCTATTAATAGTCAGGTGACTAAAATCCTACAAAATACAAGTATTAGAGTATTTTTGAGTAAGTAAGTTAGTTTATCAATAAAGACACTTCAAAGCGTATGTGCACTAGTAATTTAGTTTGTAGTTTAAAAACGAAATAATGGATTTTAATAATCCTAACTATTAGTCGTTGGCCGGCAACGGTCCCAACTTCAAAAATAACCAGTGGTGGTCTCACCTTTTCATGTATTATAAACCAATGGACCTTACTAAACCGAAAATAATAAGGGGTACAAAAAAATTAACATTCTGCTAGTAAATATCCATTAGTTTACAATATTGAAAATGTGGGACCACCACTAGTTATTTTTTAAGTTAGGATCGTTGTCGGCCAATGGCGGACCCATGATTTTTTTCCAATGGTATCCATTTTTTTCGTTGTTCAAAATTTTCATAACAAAACGTTAAATTTTCGGGTCGGTCCTCGTTCGGGTCAGGTCAGAGCGAGGTTTGAACTAGATTTAAAAAAACAGGAAAAACAAGCTATACAGGGCTTGAATCTATGACCTATTATTGTAAAGAGGGGGATTTACTACTACACCAGCTTTCATTTTCTATGTATGTTTTCTATCTAATTGTATTTATAGGGTCTTTATACAATTTAATATACCTAATCTACAAACTTTTCTAAAAACATTAGGGTATGGAGACCCCGATCCACGCTATATGAGTCCACCCTTATTACCAGCCAATAACTAATAATTAAGAGTATTAAATTTCATTATTGCTCAAAAAAGATATAATGGTAGACCGGATATATAGGGGGAGAGTAGAGAGAACATCCCTTGTCTGTACTGTCTGACATAACTCCATATACATGTACACGCCATGCATCAACAACATCAGATTGATGGTATATTTTTTTGTGACTGACATGCCATGTATGCTCATTATACCCTCACATGCCATACATTTATTTATTTTTACTAATTATAATCAACTCCTAATAACATAAAGTTAATTCCAATTATACATCTTTTAATTATCTGGAGATTCATGATCATCTGACTGAACTTGCTCACTCATCATCGTCATCATGCATATGCTACCATGAACTTCAAACCCAACACCAACTCTATATATATACTAAAGGTGTAAAATACAATATTCCCTTACATACGATATGAATTTACCGACGTTATAAAACTTAAAACCCTAATCACGCATGTTGGAAAACCATAATCACGTATGTTGAAAATCATAACCATGCGTAGTTATGTTTTTTCAACATGCATGATTATAGTTTTTTAACATACGTTATTAGGGTTTTAAGTTTAATAATGTACGTAATTTCATATCGTATGTTAAAGAATATTGTACGTTAATCGGTCACTAAATATGTGTGTATGTATATAGAGAAAGAAGGGGAAGATGATAGTGGATGCGACCATTGGAGAAATGCACAACTTTACTGTGATGGAATGACATGCACCATTCTTAACGCTATTATGAACATCATTAGGTGGGCCTCCCTCTACAATAGTTCAAATCTTATTAACAAATGACTATTCTCGACTGGATTTGAAATTTTACGTTAATTAATTAGATTTGATTTTAAGTAACTTTAATCGAAATTTAAAACCACATCTTTGTTAAGTAGTGCTGCTAGTGATTATGGAAAATCGATTAATAGGGTGGTGGTTCATTGGCAAAGGTAAAGCCTTTAAACATCTTAGGATGAGGAGGTCTTGGTTTCAAGTCCCATAAACAACAAGGAATAAAAAGAAAGTTACCGTTAAAAAAAAAACTATCGGGAAAATCGCCATTGTAGGGCAAGTCCAAATGGTAGAGGTGTGAGTCTCTTATGTTAGAGGCTTAGAGTTTAGTCTTAGGCACATAGTAGATAATAGATTACGATTAATTTGGTGTAATTTAGGAATGAGTAGCGATAGATTAACATTTGTCGTTTGAAAAAATATTATTGAAAAAATGACCATGACCTAGTAATCTAGTGGTAATATGGTATGCCGGTATGGTGTTTGTCCCAGACAAAAGTGATGTGAGTTTAAATTCTTATAAACGCAGAGTTATGATATTTAGATGTAAAAAATGTTGCAAAAATTGTTGAAAAATCACACCAAAAAAGTTTATATATATCGTTCATAGTAAAATATATTAAAATTAGTAGATTTGATATTTTAGTTTTTTTAGAACACGCAAATTGAACCCTCGAAGTTTAAAAAGACAAAAACTTATCTAACATTTTGAAACTACTAAGCCACAGACCCTTTTATTGATATTATGATATTTTAAAGTGTGATCAAGTATTACATATGATATTTAAAAGGTTTAGAAAGGATATATGAGGTTCTAAAAGATACATCATGTATCAATAGGGTGGTGGTTATTTAGCAAAGGCAAAGCCTTTAAACATCTGAGTTTGAGAGAGGATGTCTTGGATTCAAATCTCACAAACGACAAAAATTAAAAGAAATGTGCCCTTAAAAAAGCTCTCACTATTCTCACATTCCTAAAATCTTTTTTTCATACCTCTACATGTATACAATCCGTATAGAGTTGTATATGGGTCGTATAACTGATTGTTGCACACAGTCAGAGAATGTTTTTTGTCTCCATGTATACGTGCAGTATAACATGTATACATGGATACAATCCGTATAGAGTTATATATGGGTCGTATAACTGATTGTTGCACAAAGTCAGAGAATGTTTTTTGTCTCCATGTATACGGGCAGTATAACATTATGCGACTCGTATAGAATGTTATACGATACTACCTAAACCTTATATAATGTTATACGACTCATATAAAATGTTATACGAGCTAATATTTTCTTCATCTATACAAACCATATAATATATATGACTAAATATTTGTCATGTCAGATTATTTTATACGAGCCGTATAACG